>JAAGEH010000286.1:40025790-40050237 GCA_011751065.1 Lasiurus cinereus | reverse complement strand
CAAGCAAACAATAACAAACAGACATAGAGAAAAACAATTTTTTTGGATAGTGAAGAACAGAAGAGAGAGGTGTGTATGGACTTGGATTGGGGATTAGAAATTATATATATATATATATATATATATATATATATATATATATATATATATATGGTGAAGTTTTAACCAGGTAAAAAGAAAGAATAGAGAAAATCAAATGTTAGAAAGGGCAAGAGAAACAAGACAACAAAATCGGAAAAGTTATGAAGAAAGTTTGGCATAAATCTAGAGTTGAGATAGAGTAAAATGATGCTAAAGGAAAGATGAAAATAGAATGCAGAATTTTAATCCCCAAATAAAATAAAGAGAAAATAAAATGACACTTCTTTTTTTCAAAAAAGTAAAATAGTAGTAGAAAAAATACTGGTTGAAAATAAAAATGTAGGGGGAGAAACCAAGATGGCGGCATAGGTGAACACTTAAGCTGCTGCCTCACACAACAATTTCAAAACTACAACTAAAAGACAAAACGGACACCATCCAGAACCACAGGAAAGCTGGCTGAGTGAAAATTCTACAACTAGAACTAAAGAGATGGGCTCACAAAAACTCAGAGGAGCTGTAAGAAGCTGAGGTACGGAGACGATGCACGATGCATGTGTGGATAGAGTGGGCACTGGAGTGCCTGGATGGCTTCCTCTAGCAGGAGGGAGACGGAAAATCCCAAATGCACTGAACCACAGCTCCAGGAGAGACTCATATGGGGAGTCTGGACTGTTGTGAAAAGGAAGGAGTGCAGAAAAACTTAGGGAAGCCACAAAAGACAGAAGTCTGGGGGCTCGCGAAAGTACATGCAAAAGTGCACAAAAGTGCACACACACAGCGCTGACTGCCTGGCTTCCTCTAGCGGGAGGAAAACAGAACCTCACAACAGCATTAAAATCCAGGTCCAACTGCACTGAACTCCAGTTTCGGGCGAGATCCTGGGGACCCAGACTCATAAATGTCCCTAGAGCACTCAAAAACTCAGGGGAACTGCAAGGCAGAGTTCCAGAAACTCGAGTCCACGCACGTGTGAAAGGCAGAAGTCTGGAGGTAAGCAGGCATGTGCAGACACAGCTGATCCCCACAACCAACTGACTTGGAGTTCAATCCCACCCAATGATACCAACAACAATGAAGAACTAACTACAACAAGACTGTACACACAGTTCACAAAGGGGTGCACCAAGGTACACACCTCAGGTAACTGGGGAGGCAGAGCTACTGGGCCATGTAGAACAGCTAGCACACAAAACTACTCTACCAACTCAGGGAAGCAGCAAAATATGTGGAGACTAAAGAATAGATTACAAACAAAAAAATGGGGGAAAACAAATGATTGAATATAGAGTTCAAAGCCACAGATAGAAGTTTTTTTTTAAGAATTTTCTAGAAAAAATGGATAAATTTAATGAGACCCAAGAGGAGAAGAAAAAGAACCCACTAGAAATTAAACATACACTAACTGAAATAAAAAAATGTTATACAGAAACCTAACAGCAGACTAGAGGATCGCAAGAATCAAGTCAAAAATGTGAAATACAAAGAAGCAAAAAACCCTCAACTGGAAAAGAAAAAAGAATTAAAAATGTGAAGATAGTGTAAGGAACCTCTGGGACAACTTCAAGCATACCAACATCAAAATTATGGGGGTGCCAGAAGAAGAGAGAGAGCAAGACACTGAAAACCTATTTGAAGAAATAATGACTGAAAACTTCCCCTGCCTAGTGAAAGAAATAGAATTACAAATCCAGGAAGTGCACAGAACCCTAAACAAAAGAAATCCAAAGAGGACCACATTAAGACACATCATAATTAAAATACCAAGAGCAAAAGACAAAGAGAGAATATTAAAAGCAGAAAGAGAAAAACAGTTAATTACCTACAGGGGAGCACCCATTGATTGTCAGCTGATTTCTCAACAGAAACTATGCAGGCCAGACGGGAGTGGCAAGAAATATTCAACATGATGAATAGCAAGAACCTACAACCAAGAATAATCTATCCAGCAAAGCTATCATTCAGAATTGATGGGCAGATAAAGAGCTTCACAGATTAGAAAAAGCTGAAAGAGATCATCAACACAAACCAGTATTATAGAGGAAGAAGAAAAATTAAAGATAAAAATTATGAACAATAAATACATATCTATCAAGTGAATCTAAAAATCAAGTGAGTAAAAAAATCTGATGAACAGAATAAACTGGTGAATATAATAGAATCAGGAGTATAGAAAGGGATTAGAGTGACAATTCTCAGGGAGAAAGGGGTGAGAGGGTGTGCAGGGAGAGACTGGACAAAAATCATACACCTATGGATGAGGACAATGCGGGGGAGGAGGTCAGGGGAGAGGGTCTGAACCAGATGGAGGAGAGATATGGGGGGGGGGGGGAAAAGGAAAATTTTTAAAAAAAAAAAAAAAAATTTTTTTTTAAAAAAAAGATAAAAATAAAATAAAAAAAAAAAAAAAACAGAATGAGCAGTAGTGGAGGTCGTTCACTTCCTCTATTGTTCTGTTTGGCATTCCTGTTTCCCAGTCAGGATGATATTGCAGTTTCCTGCGTTCCAATGCTGCTCAGTGCTAAAAGCCAGTCCTAGTTTTTAAGCAGGAGGTGTGTCTCAATCTCTTTATTCTTTTGTGTTTACAGGAGAGTCAATTTGTGAGTTATCCCCTGGGTTGCAGTGTTTCGGAATTAACCTCTGAGACTATAGGTCCTCTCTAGCTTGGGCTTAGATCCTGCTTTCTCTGTGGTACTCAATACCAGTTTGTGGATTGGGTTGCCTCAGAGCTGATTCTCTGATGGTTATTGTGTGCTCTGATCCCCAGGTTCCAGAAAAACAACTTTCCTCTGCAGCCTCTTAGGATGTCCCCAATTGGGTGATCCCATGTACTGGGCTTAGCAATCAGAAGCCAGGGTCTTAAGAGGAAAGAGTGCAGTGTGTGCTCTCCCCCTTTCCTGCTCCTAATTAAGCAGCTGGGACACCTTAATGCTGTCCTTCTGCCTCAGATCAAAATGGGGCTCTGTGGGCCCCCTTCCACATTCAGGGATCAAGCCCTGCCCAATATCCACGGATTTCTGTAGGTGCAGTTTTCCCCAGGTCCTCTTCCCACAGTGTGTGCGTCTCTCTGTTCTGTGGGACTGCAGACCTCACCTTATCCCAGGCGAAATCTGACCTTTCTGTGTGGCATGTGGAGCTCCTCTGAATCTCAGTGTTTGTGCCGATTGGAGAGCAGTGTTCTAGGTTTCCCAGCTTTTCACTGGGTTCCACAGCTGTAACTTTTCACGCTGCCATAAACATCCACTTTCCCCTGCAAGATGATGTGGTCTCCACATTCACACTCATGGCTCTGGGAGAATAAACCCCATGGAGGGGACTCAGGCCTGCAGGGGAGAGCAATTGGGGGGGAACCAGGCCTGCAGGGGAGAGCAGTTAGGGGCAAACAGGCTGGCAGGGGAGCAGTTAGACATCAATCAGGCTGGCAGGAGAGTGATTAGGAGGTAATCAGGTTGGCAGGCAGAATCGGTTAGGGGCAATCAGGAAGGCAGGCAGGCAAGCAGTTGGGAGCCAGCAGTTCTGGATTGTGAGAAGTATGTCCAACTTCCTATTTAGGCCCAATCCTGGACAATTGGATATCCCTTGAGGGGTGCCATATTGGAGAGGGTGCAGGCTTAATGACAACCCCCACCCCAGTGCACAAATTTTATGCACCAGACCTCTAGTCCTATCAAATAAACAATAATATGCAAATTGACCATACTTCTGCTGTACACACAAGCCAAGTCCACCAGCCAATCATGAACAAGTATGCAGATTAACCCAACCCAGATTGCTACTGCCACAGAGAGAGCAGGAGGAAGGCTTGGGTTGCCCTGGCAAAGGAGGAAGCCAAGGTTTCCACACACCTGGCCAGCGGCTTCCGCTTAAGGCAACAAAGTTTCAATTATAGAAGATAAATAAATTCCAATAGAAATGGCTGTGGCCATGGCGGGAGCAGAAGGCTTGACTCTGCTTCAGGCTATAAAGTTTCAATTGTAGAAGAAAAATGAATCCCAGATACCAGGGCCTCTGCTTGGTCATCAGGGGACATGGCTGGCCTGCAAACCACCACAAGCCCCTTTCCCAGGCTGCCCCATGCCCCAAGGGAACCCCCACTCTGATCTGGGACACTCTTCAGGCAAACCAGCTGACCCCCACCCAAGCACCAGGCCTCTGTCCTATCTAATAAAAGAGTAATATGCAGATTGACCATTACTCTAACACACAAAATGACTGCCCCCATGTGGTAAAAGTTGCTGCCCCTATGTGGACACAAGATTGCCACCACAAGATGGCCAGCAGGGGATGGCAGTTAGGAGGACCAGGGCTGCAAGGAAGGGCATTTGGAGGTGATCAAGTCTGCAGGGGAGGGCAGTTGGGGCAGACCCAGGACTCCAGTGGAGAGCAGTTGGCGGAAACCAGGCCTATAGGAAGGGCATTTAGGGGTGACCAGGCCTACAGGGGAGGGCAGTTAGGGGCAAAAATGCTGGCAGGGGAGCAGTTAGGCATCAATCAGGTTGGCAGGGGAGTGGTTAGGGGGTGATCAGGCTGGCAGGCAGAAGCAGTTAGGGGCAATCAGGAAGGCAGGCAGTCCAGCACTTGGGAACCAGCAGTCCTGGATTGTGAGAGGGATATTCGACTGCCTGTTTAGGACTGATCCCACTGGGATCAGGTCTAAACCAGCAGCTGGACATCCTTTGAGGGGATCTATATTGGAGAGGTGCAGGCTGGGCTGAAGAACATCTCTCTGTACATGGATTTCATGCACTGGGCCTCTAGACTTCACTAATTATAGAAAAAGATGCAAATTGACCATATCTTCACCAATCAGGAGTGAGGATGTAGATTAGCCCAACAAAGATGGCTGGTCAATTTCCATATGCAGGCACCAAGCGGCTGGGGGTGGGACAGGACGCTTGTGTCATCTCTATGGCAATGACAAAGGCGTTTCACACCATCTCAGGTTCTCAGAGCCTCTGCACAATGTGGGAAGGCGGGAAGGTGGCTCCGGGCCTGAAGTGGAAAGGTAGTGCTGGCAGCCAGGAAAAGGAAGGCCCATTCTTATATGAATCTTTTTGCATTGGGCTTCTAGTATGTTCATGTTGACCAATGTAATCCTAATACAATTTCATATAAAAAAATAAAAATAAAGTAAAAAAAAGTACTTTTGTCTACTTCTTGTGATTTACTGGATTAACATTTTCGGCTATGGTCACTTCTGCAGCTATATTTATCTAGTTTCTTGTCTGAGGCTGAAAGATTGAGGGGGGCTTTATTTACATGTCTAGAAGTTAGTGCTGGATTCAGGCTTTTTATTTTAATTAATTAATTATTTATTTAAAATGTATTGTTCAAAGTATTACATCCTTCTTTTTCCTCCTTTGACTCCTTTCATCTCACACCACCTGACCCATGTCTACTGTACTATTTATTGTCTGTGTCCATGGTTTATGCAAATATACATATAAATTATTTGGTTAATATTTTTTCTGTTTCCCCTTACCCCTTCTCCCAGATATTTGTCAGTCTATTCCATGTCTCCATGTCTCTTGATCTATTTTGTTTGTCAGTTTATTTTGATTATTATATATTTTTTACAAATGAGCTCTTGTGATACTTGTATTTCTTTGACTAGCTTATTTCACTTAGCATAATACTCTCCAGGTGGATTTTAAATAGGCCTTTCCAATAGCTTCACAAGGGATTCTTTACATGATGGTCAAAATGCAAAAAGAATACAAGCTCCAGTATACAGTACTTATTAAATCTATCACGTTAAATATGCTGATATTCCGTTTAGCCTATGCAATTCATATGAAAAAGCCCAGTCAATATGGATGGGGGCTATGTAAAGGCATGAATACTGGGTACTGTGTTCATTGGGGCCCATTAATGTATCAGTCTCCTTAGGGAGTTACTGGTAAGCCTGTGTATATGTGCAAGAGTTTGTTTGGGGTGGTTGGAAGTATCCACCAAATTCAGTAGCCATGAAAGCTTTCAAACAGAAAGTAATATTTTAACGGATCTGAATATTGAGAACAACAAGCTTTGCATTATAATCCTATATAATAAAGAGATAATATGCAAATAGTTGTGATGCCCTCATGAAGTAACACTATAATGGCTCAGACACGCAACACTGAGGAGAGAGGAATGGGGACCAGCCAGGCATAAACGAGCTCGTGAGAGAGGAATGGGGACCAACCAGGCTGCAGACTGGGAGAGTGACAAGCCACCTGCCTTGTGGTCCCAGGCATCAGTGCCTGCAGCTGCTGCCTGGGGGAAGCCACCTTCCCATGGTCCCCTATGGCTGTGGCTGGCACAGGTGAAGATGGCCTAGGTCTTTGGTGCCTGCAGCCAGCCAAAGGGAGGGAAACCTGGGTCCTGTGACCAGTTGGAGGAGAAATCCTAGGTTCCGGGTATGGGGTGAGGAAGAGGCATTTAGGGGCAATAAGGTCAGTAAGGGAGCAGTTAGGGGCCATCAGGCTGGTAGGGGAGCAGTTAGAGATAATCAGGCAGGCAAGCAGGCGAGAGGTTAGGAGCAAATGGTTCCAGATTCTAAGAGGCAGTTGGACATCCCCCAAGGGGGAATTGGAGAAGAGCAGGCCAGGCTGAGAGACCCCCCTCTCCACATGCATAAATTTCATGCACTGGGCCTATAGTCTAGTAATAAATGGATGAAGTTTCCTACATATTAATTTTTTTTATTATGAAACAATTGTGATACTCTAAAAAGCAGTGAGAAAAAATAAACACTGCTTATACCAAAACTTGACTTTAAATATAATTGTATCATATTTCATTAAATTTATTCCTAAATCATTCTTTTGATGCTAGTATAAATGTTCTTTATTTATTTAATAGATTTTGTTTTCTAAATATTTGCTGCTAGCATATAGAAATGCAAGTTATTTTACTATGTTGACTGGTTATCCTACAATCTTGCTATATTGACTTATTAAATCTAGTTGGTTTTTATAGATTCCTTAAGATTTTCTAATAGTCATGTTTTCTGCAAATAAGACATTTTTACTTTTTCCTTTCCTAGTTGTATGCCTTATATTTCCTTTTCATACGTCATTTCAGTGATGACTTGAAATGGTAGCCATTCTTGCTTTTTTTGAATTTAATGTTTTTGTTGTAAATATACAAGAATAATGGAGGATAAATTCATATTGTGGATATGATCCTTCAATGCATATATGTATAATTTCCCCCTATCCATGTTTTTTTTTAATTATTATTATTGATTTTAGAGAGATGATGGTGGAGGGGGAGAGAAAGAGATAAATAGTGATGTGAGATACATCAGTTGTTTGCCTTTTATATACAACCCTGACCAGGGATCAAACCCACAACCTGGGTATGTGCTCTGACCTGCAATTGAACTCCCCACATTTTGGTATACAGAATGATGGTTCAACTCACTAAACCACACAGGCCAGGGTTAGTCACTGTCAAGGAGAGAGTCAGGTTTTCTTGTTGTCTTTTTTCCATGTACTTGGATTAATTTCACATTCATTATTTTTTTTTAAATTGATTTTAGAAAAAGAGAGAGGAAAGGAGATGCTGGGGCTGACAGGCACACCCTGATTGACAGATGAATGATTACCCTGACATGCGTTTCTGTGAAAGAGAGGGCTAAGGGACTGCCTGCCTAAAGGAACCAGACAGCCCCTGCCTCCTTAGGCACTACAGCTTGAACTAAAATTAACTATTAACTACTATTAGCAGGGTAAGTATCTTTAAAAAAACACATGTATTTGTGGTGTCTTTTAAACAAGGATGTTTTGAAGTCTAAAAATAAAAATTCTAGTAAAATACCCAGGAGTTCAGTTGTTTGGAAAAGTAAAAGCAGGTTCTGCTGCTTTCAGCTGGGTCCCGAGAGGCTTCTGACTTTTCAGAGAATCCTCCTTACAGACTTTCCAAACAAGTCCCATGCTTCCCCACAGGGAGATAGATATATGATAGGTAATTAGATAGATAGATGATAGATAGATATATAGATAGATAGATGATAGATAGATAGATAGATAGATAGATAGATGGAAACATTTTGTTGTTTTGTTTTTGTTCCACTTATTTTTTAATTAATTGGTTGCTTCTTGTATTCTTGTATGTGACTTGGTCACATTCATTCTTAGGCTAAATGTGTATTCCCAGGAATCCAAGTTTTATGCACTAGTGTCTTATTAATTTCCCTAGCATAGACATTCTGGATTTTTATTCCTCTTTCCCAATTCATTCACATAGAAGTCTTTTATATCCAAGATTCATTGAAAATTCTTGGGCTGAGTACAATGTTTGGCATCTATGTTTCTTCCATGACATTAGTTGGAAAGAAGACATGTGGATAATCTGAAATATTAAATGAGATAGAAATGAACTCTGCCTGAGAAGAGAATGAGGAAGAAACCACATTTGCTGAGTGCTTCATAATATACCAGTCACATGTATTTTACATAACATTACTTCATGTAATCTGAAAGTTGTAACTTCAAATAATGAATGTTAACATAATTACTCACATAATTATATGACAAAATTGAAATACAAATGATTAAATGTCAACCCTAAACCAGCTTGTAGATGATTAAGCTTTATTTTTAAATAAGATTATTTTTTTTAAAATTAATGAGTACAGTACTTAGTACCAGTTGGTATTTAATAATTCTTCTACTATATTATTAATTTTGCACCATGTTCATAATGCAACTAACTTGTTTATTATTGAATCAAAGAAGTTACAGTTGTTCATGTACTCATTTTGGAGTAGCCAAAGGATTATATAGATAAAAAGTTGTCACATATTTGTAATTATTACAATAACTAGAGGCCCGGTGCATGAAATATGTGCATGGGGGAGGAGTGTTCTTCAGTTCAGCCTGCTCCCTCTCCAATCTGGGACCCCTAGAGGGATATCCAACTGCCTGTTTAGGCCTGATCCAGGTAGGAGCAATGCATATTTTTCTCATTAGGTATGGATACTAATATACATTTTTCCCTACCTAGATTGGGCCTTAACAGGCAGTCGGACATCTCTCTCACAATCCAGGATGGCTGGTCCTCAACTGCTTGCATGTGCGCCTTCCTGATTGCCCCTAACCACTTTTGCCTACCAGCCTGATCACCCCCTAACCATTCCCCTGCCAGCCTGATTGTTGCTTAACTGCTCCCCTGCCAGTCTGTTTGCCCCTAATTACCCTCCTCTGTAGGCCTGGTCACCCCTAACTACCTTCCTGTATAGGTTTGGGTCCCCCACAACTGCCCTTCTCTGCAAGCCCAATCACCCCCAACTTCCCTCCTCTGCTGGCCTGGTCACCCCTAACTGCCCTCCCCTGCAGGCTTGATTAACCCCAACTGACCTCCCTTGCAGGCCTGGTCCTGCCTAACTGCTGTGACCTGCTGGCCTGATCGCCCACAACTCCCTCCCTTGCAGGCCTGGCCCCTCCCAATGATCCTCCCCTGCTGGCCATCTTGTGCTGGCCATCTTGTATCCACATGGGGGCAGAATCTTTAACCACATGGGACAGCCATCTTGTGTGTTGGAGTGATGGTCAATGTCCATATTACTCTTTTATTAGATAGACTAGAGGCCTGGTGCATAGGTGAGGGTCAACTGGTTTGCTCTGAAGGGTGTCTCAGATCAGAGTGGAGGTTCCCTTGGATCATGGGGAGGCCTGGGCGAGGGGCCTGTGGTGATTTACAGGCCGGTCATGCCCCCCCCCCCCGCCCCTCAGCGACCCAAGTGGAGGCCCTGGTATCTGGGATTTATTTATCTTCTACAATTGAAACTTTGTAGCCTTAAGCAGAGGCCTGGGTCCACCAGAGTGTGCGGAAAGCTTGGCTTCCACCATTGCCGGGGCAACCCATGTCTCTCTCCTGCTCTCTCTGTGACCTTAGCCATCTTGGTTGGGTTAATTTGTTTACTTGCTCCTGATTGGCTTGTGGGCATGGCTCATGGGCATGGCTTGTGGTATAGTGGAGGTATATTTGCATATTACTCTTTTATTAGATTAGAATAGTGTCCATTCTATATCTCTTCTTCAATGTAAAAATAATATGTGCCAAATCTATAGTTATTGAAGTAATCATTTTAAACTCGATAAATTTGAGGCACAGCAAAATAAAAATGAAAATTGTGTGATACCCCTGCCTCTTATGATACATTTTCTTTTTATGTAAATGATAATACACAGTTCAAGTAAAGGCATATAATCAACATATTTGAAATTTCAATGCATAAGTATATTAAATAAGAAAAAATTATCATACCAAAATAAAAGTACACCTTGACTTTTAAGAAAATGATGGTTGGATGATGGCGGCTGGCAGGACGGAGGTGAGGGAGAGGAAATGAGTGAGGGGACAAAAGTAGAGTGTATGGGTGTGTATGGTGGGTGTGTGATTGAGTGAGGGACAGTTGAATCTCCCGGGAGCAGTGGGGGCTGGCAGTCCAGGCTCTCTTGGATGGGGAGAGACCGCCATTGAGGCTTTCACTCCCCGGAGTGTGGAACTCGGGCAATGAACACACACCATCTCGAAGGGAAACGGGGCCTTTCTTTGGGAACTCACCAACACTGCCAGCTAGACGGGCATTGGAGTTGCCCTGTGACCCAAAAGCCACTCCAGCCAGATTCCCGCAGTTCCGTGGACCCTGCATTCCCATGGACCCTGCATTCCCATGGACCTTGGGACCTCCATCTCCAAAGTAGTGAGTACAATCTCCCCTTCCCCAGTGATATCCGTGCGGCTGCAGCAGCGGCCACACAGAGGTCCCTGCTTGCAATCTCGCCAGTCACTGCACATACCATGTGCAGCGTGCCTTTGCACCAGTTTCTGGATACCCTAGTCCCTGAGTTTGCGCATCAGGGGCTAGTCCCCACCTGCAGAACTCCCAGGTCAAAATGTTTCTGCGCACGTCTGCAGTGAGCCTTTGCGCCAGCTTGCAGACACCCTATTCCCTGTGTTTGCGCTTCATGGGCTAGTTCTCTCACACAGAACTCCTGGGTCAATGTATTTCCATGCACATCTGCAGAGGGCCTTCTCACCAGTTTGCAGACACCCTAGTCCCTGTGTTTGCGCATCAGGGCTACCCCATCTGTGGTGCCCTAGACCCTATGTTTGTGTTCTGGTCGCCCTGTTTGTGGCATACCCTCCTATTTGGTTTGTGGAGCTCCTTAGTCATCAGCAATTGCGGTGCGCCCTTGAGGCCGCCACCTAAGGCGGGTTTTTAGCAGCACCTTTTTGGTGGTCCACACCTTAAACATTGCCTGGGAGCCCCTAGGGGTGTGATTCTTTAACTCTGGACACTACAGCCATGCCTCTCCAGGGTGTACGTCCCTGAAACACATCACCCCGACAGACAGGTCCTTGGTGCCACTGTGTATCCTCGCTGGGCAAGCGTGACCTCAATTAAGGGTGCAAAAACAGCAAAAATAGGGACACTCCTCTCTACAGCTGCCGGATTCTAGACACCACAGTTGTGCTGCTCAAGCTTGCAGATCAACATCAAGAGAACCCAATTAGCTCAAGTAGGAAACTATAATAAATTAACAAATACAGGAGAACTGATAGAATACACTATTAGCACCCCCCAAAAAAAAACACAAACAAACAAACAAACAAAAAACTTAGGTAGAAAAACAATTGGATCTACAATTAAAACATTACAAGAAAATATGGGAAGACGTAAAAGCAATCCCCAAAAGAAAGAAAAAGAGGAATCACCAGAAAGGGAGTTAGATGAAATTGAAGTGAGCAGCCTTTCAGAGAAAGAGTTCAGAGTAATGGTTTTAAGGATGTTGAAACGGATGGAAGACAAATACACACAACTCAATAAAAATATCACACAACTCAATGAGAACTATAAGGAACTGAATGCGAGTGTCACCAACATGAAACAAAACCAAGAGGAGATGAACAATGACATAGCTGCAACAAGGAACACAATGGAAGGCCTAAACAGTAGACTAGAAGAGGCTGAGGACCGCATCAGCAAATTAGAAGACAAGGTAGGTAAAAACACACAAACATAGCAACAACTGGAAAAAAAGACTTAAAAAAGAAGAAGAGAGCCTAAGAGAGCTTTGGGACAACACAAAATGAAACAACAAATCCTTAACTGGGATACCAGAAGGAGTGGAAGAAAAGGAAGGAATAGAAAAGCTATTTGAAGAAATAATGACAGAAAAATTTCCCTGATATTGGCAAGGAAAAAAATATGAAAGTCGAAGAAGTACATAGAGTCCCAAACAAGCTGAACCCAAAAAGACTGACACCAAGACACATCATAATTAAACTGGCGAGCACTAACAACAAAGTAAGAATCTTAAATGCAGCCAGAGAGAGACAAAAGTTACCTACAAGGGATCTCCTATTAGAATAGCAACTGATTTCTCAACAGAAACACACCAGGCCAGAGGGAATGGGAATGAAATATATAAAGTGATGCAAAACAAGGGTCTGAACCCAATTATATTATACCCAGCAAGACTATCATTCAAAATTGAAGGTGGAATCAGGAGCTTTACAGACAGAAAGGGCTAACAGAGTTTATCACTATCAAGCCAAAAATGCAAGAAATGCTAAATGGACTGCTATAAAAAGAAGAACGAGAAAGGAAAAAACAAAACAAAACCAAAGAAAAACCTAAGGAAAAATATGACAACAAACATGAACTTGTCAATAATAGCATTAAACGTAAATGGGTTAAATGCACCAGTAAAAAGACCTAGGATAGCTGAATGGTTAAGAAAACAGGACCCATACATTTGCTGTCTACAAGAGACCCACCTCAGAGAAAAGGATTCACACAGACTGAAAGTGAAGGGATGGAAAAATATTTTTCAGGCAAATGGAAATGAGAAAAAAGCTGGGGTAGCGATACTTATATCTGATAAAATAGACCTCAAAGTAAAGGCTATAACAAGTGATAAGGAAGGCCACTACATAATACTAAAAGGAGCAATTCATCAAAAAGATATAACTCTGGTAAACATATATGCACTTAATACAGGAGCCCCTAAATACATAAAAAAAAAACTCCTGGAGAATATCAAGGGAGAGATTGACAGCAATACAATCATAGTAGAGGATTTTAATACACCACTGACATCTCTGGACAAATTTTCTAGACAAAAAATCAGTAAAGAAAAAGCAATTCTAAATAACTCATTTGATGAGTGACATCTTCAGAGCATTTCACCCCAAAGCTACAGAATACACATTCTTCTCAAGTGCACTTGGGACATTCTGAAAAATAGACCATATACTGGGTTGTAAGTAAAGTCTCCCCAAATTCAAAAAGATTGAAATCATATCAAGCATTTCTCGGACCACAATGGCATAAGATTATAAATAAACTACAATAAAAACATTCCAAAAAATACAAATACTTGGAAGTTGAATAGCATGTTACTAAACAATGATTGGGTTATAAATCAGCTAAAAGAAGAAATTAAACATTTTCTGGAGACTAATGACCAGAGCAGAAATGAATGACATAGAGACCAAAAAAATGATACAAAAAATCAACAAAACAAAGAGCTGCTTCTTCGAAAGAATAAACAATACTGATGAACCTCTAGCCAGGCTCACTAAGAAGCAAAGGGATGGGACTCAAATAAACAAAATCAGAAATGAGAGAGGGAAAATAACTACAGACCCCACAGAAACACAAAGCATTGTTTAAAAGTATTATGAACAACTCTATTCTAACAAATTTCACAACCTAGAGGAAATTAACAGATTCCTAGAAAAACACAACCTTCTAAAACTCACACAGGAAGATTCTAAAAATCTCAACACATCGATAACTAAGGAAGAAATTGAAGCAGTCATCAAAAAGCTTCCAGCAAACAAAAGCCCAGGGCCAGAGGGCTTCACAGGGGAATTTTACCAAACATTTATAAAAGAAGTAAAACCCATTCTTAGACTATTCCAGAAAATTCCAGAGGAAGGAACACTTCCAAACTCCTTCTATGAAGCCAGCATCACCCTTATACCAAAACACGATAAAGATAAGACAGTGAAAGAGAATTACAGACCAATATCTCTCATGAACACAGATCCCAAAATCCTCAACAAAATACTAGCAAATCGAATCCAGCCGTACATCAGAAAGATCATACACCATGACCAAGTAGAATTTATCCCAGGAATGCAGGGATGGTAGAATATCCGCAAATCACATAAACAAATTGAGAGATAAAAATCACATAGTCATATGAATTGATGCAGAAAAAAACATTCCACAAAATCCAACACCTTTTTTTGATAAAAACTCTCCTCAAGGTGGGAATAGAAGGATCATACCTCAACATAATAAAAGCCGTATGTGACAAACCCACAGACAACATCATACTCAATGGGCAAAAACTAAAACCATTCCCCCTAAACACAGGAACAAGACAGGGATGCCCACTCTCACCACTTCTATTTTACATAGTGCTGGAAGTATTAGCCATTTCTATCAAACAAGAAAAGGAAATAAAAGGCATTCAAATAGGAAAATAATAAGGAAAAGTGTTCTTATTGGCAGATGATATGATACTGTACACAGAAAACCCTAAAGACCCCATCAAAAAATTATTAGACATAATAAGTGAATTCAGCAATGTAGCAGGATACAAAATTAACACCAAGAAATCTTTGGCATTTCTATATAGCAATAATGAACTTACAGAAAGAGAGGCTAAAACAGCAATCCCATTGACCATTGTACCAAAAAAATTAAAATAACTAGGAATAAACTTAACTAAGGAAGTAAAATACCTATATGCAGAAAACTACACAATTCTAAAAAAAGAGATAGAGGAAGACATAAACAGATGGAAGAACATACCATGTTCATGGATTGGCAGAATCATTATCATCAAAATGTCCATTCTACCCAATGCAATTTATAAATTCAACACAATCCCCATGAAAATACAAAAGGCATACTTCACAGACTTAGAACGAACTTTCCAAAAATTCATCTGGAATAAAAAAAGACCCCGAATAGCTGCAGCAATCTTTAGAAAAAAGAACAAAATAGGAGGGCTCTCAATGCCAGATTTCAAGCTGTATTACAAAGCCACTGTTCTCAAAACTGCCTGGTACTGGTGCAAGCACAGACACATAGATCAATGGAATAGGATAGAGAACTCAGAAATTGACCCAAACCACTATGCTCAATTAATATTTGACAAAGGAGGCACAAACATACAATGGATTCAAGACAGTCTCTTTAACAAATGGTATTGGGAAAATTGGACAGAAATATGCAAAAAAATGAAACTAGACCACCAACTTACACCATACACAAAAATAAACTCAAAATGGAAAAAGGACTTAAACATAAGATGGGAAACCATTAAAATACTAGAGGAATCCACAGGCAGCAAAATCTCCTACATATGTGGAAGGAACTCCTTCACCGACCCAGCTTTTCGGACAATGAAAATTAAAGAAAAAATAAACAAACGGGACTACTTCAAAATAAAAAGCTTTTGTACAGCAAATGAAACCATCAACAAAACAACAAGAAAGCCCACTGCATGGAGAACATATTTGCAAATGATATCAATGATAAGGGTTTAATCTCCAACATTTACAGGAAACTCATACAATTTCACAAAACGAAGATAAACAACCCAGTCAAAAAATGGACAACTGATCTAAATAGGCACTTCTCAAAAGAAGACAGAAGGAAGGCCAAGAGAAAACCTGCTCAAAGTCACTAATCATCAGAGAGATGCAAATCAAAACAACAATGCGGTTCCATCTCACACCTGTCAGAATGGCTATCATCAACAAATCAACTAATGACAAGTGTTGGCGAGGATGCAGAGAAAAAGGAACCCTCATGCACTGCTGGTGGTAATAGCCACTGTGGAAAACAGTATGGAGTCTCCTCAAAAAACTAAAAATGGAACTACCATTTGACCCAGTGATCCCACTACTAGGAATATACCCCAAGAAACTAGAAACTCCAATCAGAAAGCATATATGCACCCCAATGTTCATAGCAGCACAATTCACCATAGCTAAGATGTGGAAACAGCCTAAGTGCCCATCAACAGATGATTGGATTAAAAAACCGTGGTACATCTACACAATGGAATACTATGTTGCGGTAAAAAAGAAGGAGCTCATTCCATTTGCAACAACATGGATGAAGATGGAGAGCATTATGCTTAGTGAAATAACCCAGGAAGAGAAAGACAAATATCACATGATCTCACTCATCTGTGGAATATAATGAATGTACATAGGCTGATAATCAAGATCAGATCTAGAGAATGAGAAACATAGATCAAAGCATCAAACCTTGGGGAAGGTGGGAGTTGGTGGGAATAAGTAGGAGAGATCAAAAGAGGGACCTTCGTACATGCATATGAGCATGAGCATTGGGCACAGACAATGGGGAAGGTGTGGCAGGAGAGGGAATTCATACAGTGGTCTCCATAACCTTAAGAGAAATTACTTCATGAGACAAAGATTTTTAAAGGAAACTCTGTAACGTGAAAATCATTTTGGAAGAAAATAAAGAGAAGTTTCCTTTAACTGTCATAAAGATCATAATTAAAAGTCAATATATTTTTCCTCTTGAGCTAAGGTAAGTAATCTGTGTTTTTGCCTCCCTGAAATAGTTTATATAAAGTTACAAAAAGAAATTGTCAGTCCGTTTGAAATTGAATTGCCATGGTCTAGAGCAAAGAATATCCTTAAATGATAAAATCCTACAATATCATTTAATTTTTGATATTTCACAACAGCATATTGTACAACTACCCCAAACAAACATACAAACAAATTATTTGAATGTTTAGCAGCAACTTAAGAAGAAGACATGAAAGGATTTAATTCCTTTCAAAAGGAATTGAGGTACTGGAAAGGCACTTGAGCATTCTATACTGGCCCACTTTCCTCTTTTGCCAAGAAGGACCCTCTTCTCATAACCCAATGGCCCTCAGCTGTAGCCTGAGCTGTCTATTCACGCTGAGGTTGAAGCCTCCACATGGCTGGTATAATGGATCTGTCTCTTGCCAAATGGTGTGAGAAGGAACCTGAAATCCCCAAGATAAGTGATCAGTGCCGGGGTCCCCCACCAGCAGGTGAGGAGATTCCAAGGCAGGTGCTAGGCGTGGAGGCCATGGGGGCATAGGCTACCAGGGAGACAGAACTGAACGTCACAGCACCCTGCTTGGCCCCTGAGGATGACTGGTTAGCCAGAGACGGGTAAGATTCCTCAGGGAAGGAACAACTTAAGACAGGCACAGTCGCAATGGGGCCATCAGGAGAGAACTTGGGGATCAACAGAGGTGGCACAGACCCTCAACCCCCCACCAACCTTGCAGGCGTTTGAACCTTCACCCCTTCTGAGGGCAGTCTCCTGCCCCCATGGCTACTTCACTTCCCCTGCTCAGCACAGATCTGGACCCAGATAACAGACAGAGACATGGCCCAACTCAGATCAGGATCTAGGTAACAGATAGAAACATGCCAACAGCAGCTGCCCTATATCTAAATTCAGCGTAGCACTAGGAATGCTCAGTGCCAACTCAATGCAAATAAACCTCTCCACTAATATATACAGGGTGATCTAAGATTATTGGTAGAGTATTAAATTTGATGTAAAAGAGTTATCAAGCTTTCAGATTAATTTAAATGGGTGAACTGAAATAAGTGAACACCCAAGAAAATTTAAGTGTACTGGACAAACGCTGTTTCTAAAATATTAATTAAAATTTCTATTGATAGCTCATCTCATGGTAAAATTGCTTAATATGTAATGAACAGAAAACAGGCATATTTGTATGCAAAAAGTTAAAATTTAAAGTTATCAAGATTGCATTAAAAAATTTTACCAAATTCTCCATCAATCAAAAAAAAGATTGGGGGGTAGGATAATAGCATGTAAGGAAAAAATATCTGGTAAGTAAATTACAGTTAGAAAATTTTCACTTTAGAAAATTAATTTCCATTTATAATGCTAACAACAAGACACCCATGAAAAACACACATGGTATCAAAATAAGCCAAAGGAAAAGCGGGTAGGCAAAAATAAAAAGGACCCCAAGTCAATTTTATAGAAAAGTTTCCTTTATTAACTCTTGGTCGAGAATATGTTTATATACTTTCAGAAAACAATTCCAAGACCAAATGGACTCCAGCAACAGAGAAGATCTGACAGGAGAGAAACATGAAGACGAGAGAAACAGTCCAGAGATGGAAGACACTGACGATGCCTTGCCATGTGAGCAGTTAGCAGCTGAGCATCCCTAAAGGATGCCCAGGACCAAACCAGAGAGGGTTGGACTGGCATTGCCACCATCTGTCCAGTATCCAGATACCATTGATGACATGTACACATAAGGAACTGTCTGACACTGAAACTGGGACTCAAAGCTATCGGACATTGAAATTGGGACTCAATCACTTTTCTTTTGCTCTGGTGAGTTTATTTCTAGCCTACAGGGGCAAGATGTTTTTAAAGACAAGAAACAGGGGGTGAAGTAGGGGAAGCAGACACAGAAGAAAAGAAGCCATGGACAGGCTGTTGTGCTACAGTGGGAAGGTGGGGGAAGTTGGGGAGGAGGGTCCTATAGGAGATCAACCAAAGGACTTGTGTGCATGTGTGTGTAGGCACAGCCAGTGGATACAGGGCAATAGGGGAAGGCGGGGGGAGGGGAGAGGATGAGTGCATGTACTTGGGGGTGGGGAGCACAATAGGGGGGAAAATAACAACAAATAAATTAATTAATTAAAAAAATAAAAATATATTTTTTAAAAAAAGAAAAGGAAAAATGATGGTTATTCTAAAAATAGTACTAATATAGATTAAATGAGAGTATTGGCTTCTATTTTCTATTTTTACTTGAATTATTTCAGCAATAGTCATACATTCATAAAGAGAGACAGTCAAATATAGTGTGTTTAGTAGTATTTTATTATCACCATCTACTAAACATGGTGCTGCTCATTTTTTAGTTTAGGGCATGCTACTAGTGTAACAAAAATCTCAATGTCTTAAACAACAAAGATTTATACCGTTGTGTTTTGTTTTGTTTTGTTTTGGTTTGTTTTTATGGAGAGATTTTGTTTTATATACTTTTTTTATACCAGTGGTTCTCAACCTTTCTAAAGCTGCAATCCTTTAATACAGTTCCTCACTTTGTGGTGACCCCCAACCATAAAATTATTTTTGTTGCTACTTCATAACTTCAATCTTGCTACTATTATGAATCATAATGTAAGTATCTATGTTTTCCACAGGTTGAGTACCGCTGCTGTAGAGCCTAAGACCATCGGAAAACACAGATATTTACATTATGATTCATTAACAGTAGCAAAATTAGTTATGAAGTAACAACAAAAAAAGATTTTATGGTTGGGGGGTCACCACAACATGAGGAACTGTATTAAAGGGTAGCGACATTAGAAAGGTTGATAACCATTGTTTTATACAGTCTTAGTTTATCTACCTGGGCTGCCTTTGCCTATTATCTCAGAATCCATTGAGGCAAGGAGGTAAAGAAAGAGTGAGCATAGAGGATTGCAAGTCAAATGAAATGAGCTGGGCTATAATGTTTAAAACTTACTGTTGCCTACAGTCCATGGACAAAATTAAGTCATATCACCATACCTACCTGCAAGGGTGCTGCATATGTTAACAGTGTTCTTATGAAGAGGATAAGAGGACTCTGGTAAACAACTAGCTAAAATAGTAGACAGTATTTAAAAAAATAGGGTAAATGATGTAACTTAGTGCACATTGTTATGCTCACTTGCCCATAGCTCAGACAGGAAAACCAACAAGCATAAGATTACTGAAGCTATAATCAGAAACCATGACTTTAATTTTTTACTTTTTATTTTTAAAATAATTTTTCATTGTTGAAAATATAACATATTTTCCCTTTTTTTCCGATTGACCCCTCCAGTCCACTCCTGCATCAGGCCTTCACCACCCTGTGGTCTGTGTTCATGGATTATACATATATGCATGCATACAAGGTCTTTTATTGATTACCTCCACCTACCCATCCCTTGCCCCTCCCACATCCTCCAGGCTTCTCTCTGAAATTCCATACTTTTAGATGTAGGGCATAACACATCTAAACACATGAGGAAGGAAAAGGGCTTAATATAAAACTTAAATAATTACTAGTAAAAGCATCTTAAAAGATAGGAAAGATAATTTAGGAATTTAGTTTAAGTCTAATTAAGAATTACCGGGGAGGAAAAATGCCAGAGGAATAGATGGACGCGTCTGGAGCTTTGTCACTGGGCAGAGGGAGAGAGAGCAGCTGAGAGTTGCACAGGGAGTGTTTGTTGGCAAGTTAAGAGTCAGTTATCATCCAGCAGAAGGTGGGGGACTGCTGGTCGGGGCTCTCCTGATCAGGCAGCCCCACTGCCACGGGGTTTTTGTCTGCTGGAGCCACCAGAGTGAACACGGAGACCGCACCATCTTGCAGATGGAGGTGGATGTCTGCGGCGGTCTGAAAGCTGCAGCTGAAGCACTCACCAAACATCCAGGGACCCAGAACAATGCTTTCCAATCAGCGCAGACACGCAGATTCAGAGGAGATCCACACAGCACACGGAAAGGTCAGATTTCACCTGGGATAAGGTGAGGTCTCCTGTCCCGCAGAACAGAGAGGTGCACACAGTGGGAACCCGGCTGCAGGAAAGCTGCTTCTGGAGAGGTCCACGGATGTGAGGGAGGGCGTGATCCCTAAGTATGGAAGTGGACCCTTAGAGCTGTTGACAGAGGGGAGTTCTGGAAAACAACTCATTTTTATCTGAGACAGAAGGACAGCCTGGGAGTTAGTACAGATTCCCAGCTGCAATATCCCCACAAACCGGTTTTGAGAACCACAGAGTAGCACAATCTGAGCACAGCCTAGAGAGGTCGTGTGCTTTGTCTCAGAGGTCAATTCCGAAACACTGCCACCCAGTGGATAACACACAAATTGACTCTCGCATAACCACAAAAGAATAAAGATATTAAAACATCAACAGTGCAACACAGGGAACTGCAATACCCTCCCTACTGGGACACAGGAGTGCCAAGCAGAATAATAATGGAAGTGAATGACCATTCTATTTTTTTTCTTTTTTCTTTTCTTTTATTTATTTTTGCATATTTTAATTGAAAACTATATTTTTCTTTCATCTTCAATTGAGTTTACCTTTTTAATTATTACATTTTTGTTTTCAACTAGTATTATTACTACTACTATTTTACCTCTTTGGAAAAAAAAAAGTACCATTTTGTTTTCTCTTTATTTTACTTCGGGATTAGAATTCTACATTCTATTTTCATCTTTCCTTTAGAATAATTTTACTCCATCTCAACTCTACCTTTATGCCAACACTTTCCTCCAAACTTTCCCCATTTTGTTATCTTGTTTCTCTTTCCCTTTTAAACCTTTAGATGCTCACTATTCTTTCTCTTTACCTGATTAAAATTTCACCCCACTTATATATCTAATTTCAAATTCACTACTACAACTTCATACAAACCTCTCTCTTCTTGTCTTCACTATCCAAAAAGTGTTTTTCTCTATGTCCTTTTGTTGCTATTTGCCTGAACGGTCATTATATTGATTTTTTGTACTTTTGTGAGATCGTTTTAGCCTATTCTACTTGTTTTTTTTTTTTTTGCTTTTTGTTTGCTTTGTTTTGGTATGTTTTTTACCTCTCTTTTCCCATGCCTCCCTCGATACCAGTTGTTATTTGTAGTTTGTATTAATCTCCAGGTACTAGTTGCCTGCATTTGTTGGGATTAGTGACAATTCTATTGGAATTTTTTCTTAACATGTATATTTTGTTTCCCTTTTATCTCTTATCCTCTTTCTTTTCTCTCTGACATTTTTTCTCTTTCTTTTTCTTTTCTTCTTCTTCTTCTTCTTCTTCTTCTTCTTCTTCTTCTTCTTCTATTTCTTCTTCTCCTCCTCCTCCTCTTCCTCTTCCTCCTCCTCCTCCTCCCCTCCTTCTTTTTTTATTTTTTATTTTATATTATTTTTATTCATTTATTAACATTTTTTCTTCCTCTCCAAAGTTCATTTTGACACTTCTTTCTTTTCTTTTTTCCTCATTTTTCTATTTTTCTTTCTCTACTAATCCCTAATTTGTCTTTCATTGGTGGTCACCATATTGGTGATTATTAACATCATGAATACATTTCTGTTCAGTGCCTTGTGTTTTGTACTGGATTATGTTGTAGTTTGTGCCTTAGAATCAACATAGGAGAGATTACTACATAACCAGACACCCGAAAAGAAAGACCATGGGCAGAAGAAGAAACAGCCTGCATACGACAGAAAGGCAGGTATCACCAGAAAAGGAAGTAAATGAAATAGAAGCAGAAATAAGCCTGCCAGAGAAAGAGTTCAGAGAAATGATTATAAGGTGGATGAAAAGAATGGAAGACAAAATTGACAATGTGAGTAAGAGCCAAAAGAAAATGAAGAAGACCCAAGAAGAAATGAAGAAGAAGCAAGAAGAAATGAAAAATGACATCACTGCTGTAAAGAACTGAATAGAAGTCATCAAAAGTAGACTAGAAAAAGCAGAGGACCGCATCAGTGAGCTAGAAGACACGGTAGGAAAAAATACCCAAGTACAGCAGCTTCTAGAAAAAATAAAAATTAAAAAGCAAGAGGTGAGCCTAAAGGAACTTTGGGATAACACAATACAAAACAACATCCACATAATTGAGGTTCCAGAAAGAGCAAAAACTGAGCAAGGATTAGAGAACCTGTTTGAAGAAATAAAGACAGAAAACTACCCCAATATAGGAAAGAAAAAACCGACAAAAATCCAACAATCTCACAGAGTGCCAAGCAAAATGAACCCCACAAAACTGACACCAAAGCACATTATAATTAAAGTGGCAAACACCAATGACAAAATAAGAATCTTAAAAGCAGCCAGAAAGAAACAGAAAGTTACCCACAAAGGAACCCCCATAAGACTAGCTACTGATTTCTCAACAGAAACTCTTCAGGCAAGAAGGGAACGGAATGAAATATACAAAGTCATGCAAAGGAAGGGTCTGAATCCAAAAATACTGCACCCTGCAAGGCTTTCAATCAAAATTGAAGGTGAAATCAGGAGCTTCACAGACAAAATGGACTAAGGGAATATGTTACCACCAAACCAGCAATGCAAGAAATGTTAAAGTGTGTGCTATAATAAAAAAAAAATAATAGGAAGCAAAGAAGGAATTCTAGGGTAAAGACTAAAAATGGCGATGGATAAATACCTATCAATAATAAATTTAAATGTAAACAGATTAAATGTTCCAATCAAGAGACATAGGGTAACCGATTGGTTAAGAAAACATGATCCATATATCTGCTCTCTACAAGAAACCCACCTTAGGAAAAGAGATACCCACAGATTCAGAATGAAAAATGGAAGATGGTATTTCAGGCAAAACAAAATGAAAAAAAAGCTGAGGTTGCAATACTTATATCTGACAAATTAAGTCTCAAAGTGAAGGACATAACAAGAGATAAAGAAGGCCACTTCATAATACTAAAGGGGACAATCCAACAAGAAGAAATAACTCGGGTAAACATAAACGCACCCAATATAGGAGCACCTAAATAGATAAAAATACTACTGGAGGATATTAAAGGAGAGATTGACAGCAATACACTCATAGTAGGAGACTTTAATACCCCACTGTCACCACTGGACAAATCCTCTAAAGAAAAAATCAGAAAAGAAATATCAATCCAAATGACTCAGTAGACCAAATGAAATTGACTGACTTCTTCAGAACATTTAACCCCAAAGCCACAGAATATACATTCTTCTCTAGTGCACATGGGTCATTTTCAAAGATAAATCATATGTTGTGTCATAAGAAAAGTCTCTTCAAATTCAAGAAAGTAGATATCATATCAAGCATTTTCTCAGACCACAGTGGCATAAACCTGGAAATCAACTATAATAAAAACTATAGAAAGAAATCAAACACATGAAGAATAAACAGCATGCTATTAAACAATGACTGGGTAACCAAAGAGATTAAGGAAGAAATAAAAAACATCATGACAACAAATGACAATGACAGCACAACAATACAAATTTTATGTGACACAGTGAAAGCAGTCTTGAGAGGGAAGTTCATAGCCCTACAAGCCTACTGCAAAAAAACAGGAAACAATGGTAATAAATTACCTAACCCTACAACTCAAAGAGCAAGAAAGAGAGCAACAAGAAAAGCCCAGTGTATGCAGAAGGAAGGAAATAGTAAAGAACCTATCCTCCTCAGACTATTCAAAAATATTCAAGAAGGGAGACTTCCAAACACCTTCTATGAAGCCAGCATCTCCTTATTTTTTTTATTATGAATTTTTTATAGATATCTCCCTATTGCCC
>JAAGEH010000286.1:40009290-40025690 GCA_011751065.1 Lasiurus cinereus | reverse complement strand
TCATTGGTTATGCTTACATGCATGCATACAAGTCCTTTGATTGATCTCTTATCTGCCTCACCTAACTTTAATCTTCCTGCTGTAATTTCACAGTCTATTTGAAGCTTTACTGTCTCTGTATCTATCCTTTTGTTCATCAGATTATAATGTTCTTTATTATCCACAAATGAGTGAGATCATGTGATGCTTCTCCTTCATTGACTGGCTTATTTCACTAAGCATAAGGCTCTCCAGTTCCAACCGGGTTGCTGCAAATGGTAAGAATTCCTTCTTTTTAATGCAGCATAGAATTCCATTGTGTAGATGTACCACAGTTTTCTGATCCACTCATCTGCTGATGGGCACCTAGGCTGTTTCCAAATTGTAGCTATTGTAAATTGTGCTGCTATGAACATAGGGATGCATAAATCCTTTCTGATTGGTGTTTGTGATTTCTTAGGATAAATTCCTAAGAGTGGGATTACAGGGTCAAATGGGAGATCCATTTTTAGTTGGCTGTAGACGATGGAGATTAAACCTTTATCAGTCATAACATTTGCAAAGATGTTCTCCCATACAGTGGGCTTTCTTGTTGTTTTGTTGATGGTTTCTTTTGCTATTCAAAAGCTTTTAATTTTGATATAGTCCCATTTGTTTATTTTTTCTTTAGCTTCAAATGTCTTTGGAACAGTATCAGTGAAGAAGTTCTTTCAGCATATGTCTGAGATTGTGCTGCCTGTGGATTCCTCTAGTATTTTTAAGGTTTCATTCTAATGTTTAAGTCCTGTATCCATTTTGAGTTTATTTTTGTATTTGGTGCAAGATGGTGGTCCAGTTTCATTTTTTTGCATGTATCTGTCCAATTTTCCCAACTCCATTTATTGAAGAGGCTTTCTTGGCTCCATTGAATATTCATGTGCCTTTATCAAATATTAATTGAGCATATTGGTTTGGGTGGATATCTAGGTTCTCTATTCTATTCCATTGGTCTATATGCCTGTTCTTGTGCCAGTAGCAGGCTGTTTTGAGAACAGTTGCTTTGTAATATAGCTTGAAATCTGGTATTGATATCCCACCTACTTTATTCTTCTTTCTCAGAATTGCTGTAGCTCTTCATGGTTTTTTGTTGTTCCAGATGAATCTATGAATAATTCTTTCTAGGTCTGTGAAATATGTCGTTGGTATTTTAATGGGTATTGCATTGAATCTATAAAGTGCTTTGGGTAGTATGGACATTTTAATGATGTTGATTCTCCCAATATATGAGCATGGTAAGCTCTTCCATCTGTTAACATCTTCCTATATCTCTTTTTTTCAGTGTCGTGTAGTTTTCTGCATATAGGCCTTTTACCTCTTTAGTTAGGTTTAGTCCTAGGTATCTTAATTTTTTTGGTGTGATGGTAAATGGGATTGCTTTTTTGGTCTCTCTTTCTGTAATTTCACTATTAGTGTATAGAAATGCCACATAATTCTTAGCATTAATTTTGTATCCTGCTACATTGCCAAATTCATTAATTAAGTCTATTAGTTTTGGTATGGAGTCCTCTGGGTTTTTTATGTACAGTAACATGTCATCTACAAATAAGGACAGCTTTACTTTTTCTTTTCCAATTTGGATGCCTTTTATGTCTTCTTCTTGTCTAATTGCAATGGCTAATACTTCCAGTACTATGTCGAACAGGAGAGGAGAGAGTGGGCATCCCTGTCTTGTTCCTGTTCTTAGGGGAAATGGTTTTAGTTTTTGCCCTTTGAGTATGATATTAGCTGTGGGTTTATCATATATGGCTTTTATGATGTTGAGGTACGCTTCTTCTATTCCCACTTTGCTAAGAGTTTTTATCAAGAAAGGGTTTGGATTTTGTCAAATGCTTTTTCTGTGTCAATTGATATGACTATGTGATTTTTATCTCTCAATTTGGTTATGTGATGTATCATGTTTATTGATTTGCGGATATTGTACCATCCCTGCATTCCTGGGATGAATCCTACTTGGTCACGGTGTATGATCTTTCTATGTACTGGTGGATCCGATTTGCTAGAATTTTGTTGAGGACTTTGGCATCTATGTTCATCAGAGATATTGGCCTATAATTATCTTTCATTGTGTTGTCTTTATCTGGTTTTGGTATTTGGGTGATGCTGGCTTCATAGAAAGGGTTTGGAAGCGTTCCTTCTTCTTGAATGTTTTTGAATTGTCTGAGGAGGATAGGTTTTAATTCTTCCTTGAATGTTTGGTAAAACTCTCCTGCGTAGCCATCTGGTCCCGGGTTTTTATTTGCTGGAAGCTTTTTGATGAATGCTTCAATTTCTTCCATAGTTATTGGACTATGGAGATGTTTCGATTCCTCCACATTGAGTTTTGGAAGGTTATATTTTTATAGGAAATTTCCATTTCTTGCAGGTTGTCCAATTTTTTGCAATAGAGTTGTTCATAATGTTTTTTTAACAATCCTTTGTATTTCCGCAGGTTCTGTTGTTATTTCTCCCCTTTCATTTCTGATTTTGTTTATTTGGGTCTTCTCTCTTTCCTTCTTGTTGAGCCCGGCTAGAGGTCCATCTATCTTGTTTATCCTTTCAAAGAACTTACTCTTGGTTTTGTTGATTTTTTGACTTGTTTCTTTGGTCTCCAAGTTGTTTATCTCCGCTCTGATCTTCACTATTTCCTTCCTTCTTCTTACAGGGGGCTTTTCTTGTTGCTCTCTTTCTAGCTCTTTGATTTGTAGGGTTATGTAATTTATTACCATTGTTTCCTGTTTTTTGCAGTAGGCTTGTAGAGCTATGAACTTCCCTCTCAAGACTGCTTTCACTGTGTCCCATACAATTTGTATTGTTGTGTTGTCATTGTCATTTGTTGCCATGATGTTTTTTTATTTCTTCCTTGATCTCTCTGGTTACCCAGTCGTTGTTTAATAGCATGCTGTTTAGTCTCCATGTGTTTGATTTCTTTCTATTGTTTTTATTATAGTTGATTTCCAGTTTTATTCCACTATGGTCTGAGAAAATGCTTGATATGATTTCTATCTTCTTGAATTTGAAGAGACTTTTCTTATGACACAACATATAATCAATCTATCTTTGGAAATGACCCATGTGCACTAGAGAAGTATGTATACTCTGTGGCTTTGGGGTGAAATGTTCTGAAGATGTCAATTAATTCCATCCGCTCTAGTGAGTCATTTAGGATTGATCTTTCTTTGCTGATTTTTTGTTTAGAGGATTTGTCCAGTGGTGACAGTGGGGTATTAAAGTCTCCTACTATGATTTTATTGCTGTCAATCTCTCCTTTAATACACTTCAGGAGTTTTTTTTTAATGTATTTAGGTGCTCCTATATTTAGTGCGTATATTTTTAACAGAGTTATATCTTCTTGTTGGATTGTTCCCTTTAGTATTATGAAGTGGCCTTCTTTATCTCTTGTTATGTCCTTCACTTTGAGACCCAATTTGTCAGATATAAGTATTGCAAACCCAGCTTTTTTTCATTTCCATTTGCCTGAAATAACATCTTCCATCCTTTCACCCTCAATCTGTGTGCATCTCTTTTCATGAGGTCGGTTTCTTATAGACAGCAGGTATGTGGATCATGTTTTCTTATCCAATCAATTACCCTCTGTCTCTTGATTGGAGCATTTAAGCCATTTACATTTAAACTTATTATTGATAGGTATTTACTCATCAGCATTTTTAGTCTTTAGCCCAGAATTCCTTCTTCACTTCCTATTTCTTTTTATTACAGCAGACCCTTTAACATTTCTTGCATTGCTGGTTTGGTGGTAACATATTCCCTTAGTCCTTTATGTCTGTGAAGCTTCTGATTTCCCCTTCAATTTTGATAGAAAGCCTTGCGGGGTACAGTATTCTTGGATTCAGACCCTTCCTTTCCATTACTTTGGATATTTCATTCCATTCCCTTCTGGCCTGATGAGTTTCTGTTGAAAAATCAGTAGCTAGTCTTATGGGGGTTCCTTTGCAGGTAACTTTCTGTTTCTCTCTGGCCGCTTTTAAGATTCTTGCTTTGTCGTTCCTGTTTGCCAATTTAATTATAATGTGCCTTGGTGTCGGTTTTGTGGGGTTCATTTTGCTTGGGACTCTGTGAGCTTCTTGGATTTGTGTGGGTTCTTCCTATCCTATATTGGGGAAATTTTCTGTCAGTATTTCTTCAAACAGGTTCTCTAATCCTTGTTCAGTTTCCACTCTTTCTGGAACTCTAATTATGTGAATGTTGTTGTTTTTTCGTGTTATCCCAAATTTCCCTTAGGCTCTCCTCTTGCTTTTTAATTTTTTTTTCTAGAAGCTGCTGTATTTGGGTATTTTTTTCTACCGGGTCGTCTAGCTCACTGATGTGGTTGTCTGCTTCTTCTAGTCTACTTTTGATGTTTTCTATTGAGTTCTTTAAAGCAGTGATGTCATTTTTTATTTCTTTGTGCATTTCTTCATGCTTCTTCTTCATTTTTTCTTGGCTCTTACTCAGATTGTCGATTTTGTCTTCCTTTCTTTTCATCCATCTTATGATCATTTCTCTGAACTCTTTCTTTGGCAGGCTTATTTCTGCTTCAATTTTGTTTACTTCCTTTTCTGGTGATGCCTGGCTATCTGTTGTATGCGGGCTGTTTCTTCTTCTGCCCATGGTTTTTCTTCTCTGGGTGTCTGGTTATGTAGTTCTCTTTCCTATGTTGATTCAAAGTCACAAACTACAACACAACCCAGTATAGTCCATAAGGCACTGAACAGAAAGTTATTCACGATGTTAATAATAACCAAAAATGTGACCACCAATGAAAAACAAATTAGGAGTCAGTAGAGAAAGAAGAAGAAGAAAATGAGGGAAAAAGAAAGGAAAGAAGTGCCATAGTCAGATTGGGAGAGGGGAGAAAAAAATATAACTAAATGAACAAAAAATAAAATAAAATTAAAGGAGAAGAAGAAAAAGAAAAGAGAAAGAGAAACAAAGTCAGAGAGAAAAGAAAGCGGATAAGAGAGAAAAGGGGAACAAAATATAGATGTCAGGAGAAAACTCCAATAGAACAGTCACTAATTCCAATAAAGGCCAGCCATCGGTACCTAGAGATTAATACAAACTGCAAATAACAACTGGTATTGAGGGAGGCGAGGGAAAGGGGAGGTAGAAAACAAAGCAAGCAAAAAGCAAAATAAAACAAGTAGAATAAGCTAAAACAATCTCACAAAAATGTTCAAAAAATCGATATAATCACTGTTCAGGCAAATAGCAACAAAAGGACATAGAGAAAAATAACTTTTTGGCTAGTGAAGACAAGAAGAGAGAAGTTTGTATGTACTTGTAGTAGTGGATTTGAAATTAGATATATAAGTGGGGTGTAATTTTAACCAGGTAAAGAGAAAGAATAGGGAGAATCTAAAGTTGGAAAAGGGAAAGAGAAACAGGACAACAAAATGGGGAAAGTTAGGAGGAAAGTGTTGGCATAAAGGTAGAGTTGAGTTGGAGTATAATTTATGCTAAAGGAAAGATGAAAATAGAATGTAAAACTCTAATCCCAAAGTCAAATAAAGAGAAAACAAAATGACACTTGTTTTTTTTTTCAAAAAGGTAAAATAATAGTAGTAATAATACTAGTTGAAAACAAAAAGGTAATAATTAAAAAGGTAAAATCAATTGAGGTGGAAAGAAAAAAAATAGTCTTTTAATTAAAATATGTAAAAATAAAAAAAATAATAATAAATAATAATAAAAAAAATAGAATGGTCATTCACTTCCATTATTATTCTGCTTGGCACTCCTGTTTCCCAGTAGGGAAGGCATTGCAGTTCCCTGTGTTGCACTGTTGATGTTTTAATATCTTTATTCTTTTGTGGTTATGCAAGAGTCAATTTGTGTGTTATCCACTGGGTGGCAGTGTTTCGGAATTGATCTCTGAGACAAAGCACAGGACCTCTCTAGGCTGTGCTCAGATCCTGCTACTCTGTGTTTCTCAAAACCGGTTTGTGGGGATTTTGCAGCCGGGACACTAATAATTCCCAAGCTGTCCTTCTGCCTCAGATAAAAACAATTTGTTTTTCCTCTGTCAATAGCTCAGAGAGTTTGCATCCACACTTATGGATCACGCACTGCCCCACCTCCGTGGACCTCTCCAGAGGCAGCTTTCCCGCAGCCCGGTTCCCACAGTGTGTGCGTCTCTGTTCTGAGAGGCAGTAGACCTTACCTTATCCCAGGCGAAATCTAACCTTTCTGTGTGCCGTGTGGATCTCTGAATGCGCCACCCACATGTCTGCGCCTATTGGAGAGCGGTGTTCTGGGTCCCCGCCTGTTTGGTGGATGTTTCAGACCGCTGCAGACATCCACCTCCCTGTGCAAGATGGCGTGGTTTCCGCGTTTGCGCTGGTGGCTCCGGTCGACAAAAACCCCCCGGCAGTGGGGCTGCCTGGGCAGGAGAGTCCCATCCAGCAGTTCCCTGCCTTCTCCTGGAGGATAAGTGACTCTTAACTTGCCAACAAACACTCCCCGTGCGACTCTCAGCTGCTCTCTCTCCCTCTGCCCAGCGACAAAGCTCCAGACGCGTCCGTCTATTCCTCTGCCATTTTTCCTGTCTCGATTCAGGGTTTTTATATATTAAGATATAAAGTAAGTTAGTATCCTATAAGGTTAATAAGCATTCATCTCACAAGTCAGATATAGGAAAGCTAGGCACTTTCCAATTTCCTTTTTTCCCCTTTACTCCATATTAATTTTATTAGCACTATTTTGCCTCAATAAAAATTTGGTCAGCTGGTTGACTAGATTCATTATTACTATTACCCTTTTGAATATGAAGAGTCCTTAAATAACAGTTATAACACTCTCCAGAAAAAGAGAAACAATAGGATGCATAGGTATATGGAAAGACAGACAGAGAAATGGAGATAGCTGAAGACAGAGAAGAGAGAGAGAGATTTTAGAAATTAGAGACCCAGTGCACTTGGGGGAGAGGGGGTCTCTCAGCCCATCCTGTACCCTCTCACAGTCTAGGACCCCCTCAGGTGATGTCCACCTGCCAGCTTAGGCCTGCTCTCAGGGAGATCGGGCCTAAACTGTCAGACTGGGAGCCCTTGGGAGATATCCAACTAATGGCTTAGGCCCATTCCCCATTAGTTGGACATCCTTAGTGTTCAACTATGAGCTGGCTTCTGGCTGAGCAGTGCTCCCCCTGTGGAAGTACATTGACTACCAGAGGGCAGCAGCCCCTTGGTAGTCAGTGCACATCATAGTTACGGTTGTTCTTGATCATCCTGCTGTTAGGGTCAATTTGCATATTATATAGGATAGGGTGACCCAATAGTGAAGATAGCAAGTTCAAAATTCTTAGGATAGGCTAGAAGGCTGAAATTTCAGACAGAATTTTGAAGTTATAATCTTAAAGCAGAATTCCTTCTTCTACACGAATGTTCAGTTTTTGCTCTTAAAATCTTAAATGGAGTGAGGCCTCCCCACATTATGGAGATAATCTGCTTGATTTAAAGTCACATCTAGACTGTTGTTTGACAAAAAACTGGACAATATTGCTTAGTAAAGTTGACACATAAAATTAACAATCACAAACAAAGGTAAAATAAAAATATTTATATAAAGTCAAGAAAAGCAAAATGCTCAGAGAAGTTAAACCCTTATAAAACTATCCTCTGGTTGTTTATTGGGGTTTATAATATTTGTGAGTATTGAGTCTGAATTATTTTCCATTAGTAAATTAAGTAGAAAGAATTGCAGGAAGGGTCATTATTTTCTATGTAAAAGTACCATTCATGTTGTTTGTACATCAAGTCAATGATGATATGATCATGGATTAAATCCTAGATTTTCAGCCTTTTTTATCTCATGGCATACATAAACTAATAACTAAATTTCTGAAGCACAGCAAAAAATACAGAGTGTCCCCAAAATATATACACACTTTTCAAAATTGATCTATCACCTATTAAAGTATGTATATATTTTTGGGGACACCTCATATATTTTTGCAGCTCTGACAAAAAGGAAATAGATATAATTTTGATTCATATTATATGGCCATGGTTGTGTTGGCTGTTGTTATTTTTTTTATTTGACATCCCAAAGTAAAACAAGTCCATAATTCTTGTAATAATTAGGGACTGCATATTTTAAAAATTTTTGTGGCACACTTGTTGAAAATCACTGGAATTGAATAAATAAATAAGTAAAATTCTAAGACAAGAGGTTCAACAAACATTAGAAATAACACCCAGGATGAACAGGTGCTCATTTCACATTGAGAACCAGGCTTATCTTGAAACTATAATGAGAGGCTTACAGCAAGGAAGTAAATTAGTTTATGTAAGGTTACATCCTGGTGTTTTTTTTTTTTTTGTTTGTTTGTTTGTTTGTATTTTCCTTTTCTTGTAATGACTTTTACTTTGGGAAAATACAAAACTTTTGATTTAGCAGTTCTTTTCACCTGTGCAATGGGATTTCTTGCTAAAATAATTGTAATTAGAATTCAATGAAATAATTCTTGTAAATTCTTAACCTTTATTTATGACAGTTAGTATATATTTAATCAACACTAGCTATGATTAAAACTAGTGCAAGTTTTGTATTGTTTAGTTTTTTGTATTCAGTCCGTAGCATTTAATAGGACTAGCACTGGCTTTATTTTAGACATACTGGAAAGAGATTTGAAGGTAAATGACTTGAAGTAAATTACAAAAGTGGGGAGGATTTGTTGTTAAAATTAGTAAATAGAAGATTAAGTATTTTACAGTTAGACTGAAGAATGTCTAACAACATCTGCAACCTGGACAAATATTGTTAGGTAATTGGAAAGTATCTTAAATGAGGTCAGTTTTTGGTGACACTGAGCCATGAAATAAAAACGACAGTTATGCTGAATAGACTTTCATGTGTGCAATATGAAAAGGACACTATTATTAAAATAATTATAGGAGTTTCTTGTCTAATTTAGCATAGCATATGTTTTTGAAGACTTGGCAAAAATAATAAAAGCATGCATAAGAAGATGATCTAATCAGTATTCTCTGTTAATATTTTCTTACAAATACACAGATTTGTTCCTTTTTTTCACTAAACAATGTAAATATTTCTAACAAATGACTTGTCTGAATTTCTGACTGAATTCTAAGTAAAATAATTAATAATTATGAATACTATAATTTTCCTATCTAATAAAAGAGTAATATGCAAATTGACTATACCTTCACTATACTGAGAAGCCATGCCCACCAGCCAATCAGGAGTGAGTATGTAAATTAACTCAACCAAAATGACTGTAGCCATGGAGAAATCCAGAGGCTTGAGTTTCTCCTGCAATGGAGAACACCACGCTTTCTGCCTGCCCTGGTCTGCTTTAGCCTCCACATAAGGCTACAAAGTTTCAATTATAGAAGATAAATAAATCCCAACAAAAATGGCAGCAGCCATGAAACTGGAGAGAGCAGGAGGCTTGAGTTGCCCCTGGCAATGGAGGAAGCCAAGTGTCTACAGCCCTGACCTTTATTGGCCTCCTCCACTCAAGGCTACAAAGTTTCAATTATAGAAGATAAATAAATCCAAGATACCAGAGCCTCTTTTTGGGTCTCCAAGGGGCTTGGCCAGTATGCAAACCACCAAATGCCCCTCACCCAGGCCACCCACACTCCAAGGGAACACCCACCCTGATCTGGGACATACTTCAGGGAAAACCAGCTGGACCCCACATGCACTAGGCCTCTATCCTATTTAACCCTATCTAATAAAAGAGTAATGTGCAAATTGACTGTCACTCCAACACAGAAGATTGCTATGTGACCAAAGATGACTCCCCCCATATGAACACAAGAGGGCTTCTACAAAACGGCCAGTAGAGGAGGGCACTTGGGTAGGACCAGATCTGTAAGGAAAAGTAGTTGTGGGTGATCAAGCCTGCAGGGGAGGGCAGTTAGAGGTGACCAGGCCAGCAGAGGATGGCAGTTAGGGGCAACCAGGCCTCCAGGGAAGGGCAGTTGAGGGGGGACCCAGGCCTGAAGGGGAGGGCAGTTAGGGGCAATCAGGCTGACAGGGAAGCAATTAGGCATCAATCAGGCTGGCAGGGGAGTGGTTAGGGGTGATCAGACTGGCAGGTAGAAGCAGTTATGGGCAATCAGGCAAGCAGGCAGGCAAGCAGTTGGGGCCAGCAGTCCTGGATTGTGAAAGAGATGTCAGACTCCCTGTTTAAGCCTGATCCTACCTGGATCATCCCTAAACGAACAGTCAGACATTCCTCAAGATGTCCCATATTGGAGAAGGTACAGGATGGGCTGAAGGACAATCCCCTCTCTTCACCCCTATGCACAAACTTCCCTCGTCTACTGGCCTGGTCACCACTAACTAGTTACAATAATAATCACATAACAAATAATTGAATTTATTTTATTTTTACCAAATTGGTAAGTTAAAATGGTAGCTCATTGATATTTAATCTAATTTTGTGCTTCTGAGATAATTAGGGAAACTAAACATTTTTCTTATTTATTGGCCATTTATTTTCCTTATCTTATGGAGAGCCTCTCCAGATGCTTCAGTTCCAATCAGATTCAAATAATTACCACTAACATCTTCAGCATCTCAGGAAATAAATTCAAATATAACTATATATTTGAGTAAAAGTAATTTAGATGTTCTGTATTTTTCTATTATAAATGTAATTAATTTTCACTATTGAAAATTAAAAGAACATAAATCATATTAAAAAAGAAAGTCATAAAGCATAGGAATCTTCTACTATTGTAATGTTTTGATAATAATAATGGCTAACATATTGTTGTATGACTTTTTGTTTTTTTGTACATATACGGTATGTTAAATCATATATCCTTGTTTCTTGAAGCATAAATGAATAGATAGATAGATAGACAGATAGATAGATAGGTAGATGGATGATAGGTAGAAAATAGATAATAGGAAGTAGAAAATAGATACTCTCTTTACACTCTATTAAAAAATTCTTCAAATCAAACTAAAAATATCTTAATTTTTTTATGTCATGTTATTTATCTACTGTATGTCATGTTATTTATCTACTTAAACTTCAAACTTTATATAAAGTCATGTATGAATATAACACATTTGTTTAGCTATTCATCTCCTAATGAGAGTTGGTCCTACCTTGTTAAATCTGTAATTTCACATGTTAAAATTTATTTCAAGAAAATAAATAAATATGGATACAGTGTTTTATAAATAAAAAAGTTGAGGAATTTTTAATAGAGGTTTATTGTCTACTCTGTGCCCCAAACTACATTAGTCACTGGAATTAAAACAGTGAATGGTACTAACCAAATCTGTAACTCCAAAGAGTGGGAATGACAGATAATGAGAATATATAATTTAATATACTTAGGTAAATATAAAAATTTATACTTTTGTATTAAATAAAAATATGCATATTGTCATATCTAACAGTTTTTGAACATGAATATTTATACATAATATACACAACTACATAAATATACCCTCTAAGAAATATGAATCTTTAACGTAAATGAGCCTCAAAATTATTATACTTTGTGAAAGAAGGCTGACAGTCAAAGAAAATATGCTGTGTGGTACTATTTTTATAAAATTATAGAAAACACAATTTAGTCTATATTTAAACAGATCATAACTTGCTCTTGGCTGGAGAGGAAAAAAAATGTAGATTTCAAAGAATAAAATAAAAAAATATTGTAAACTTATTGCACAATACACTAATTGAAACCATGTGTATATTGCATTCTTTTACTTTGTCCTTTCTTTTGGTTATTAATGGAAATAAAACTATTTTTGTCATCTGTATATGATCCATAAACTTTCTTTGTGCCCAGTTTTTGACTTCATTAAAACTAAAGTTAATTTTTTCATATTGATTTCAAAGCCATATTCAAATATAAAAATAAGTTATTTTAATATACATTGAAAATATGTTTTAATTTATTTCTCACTTTTTATTTTATTTAAAAGCTTACTGATATAAAGAAGTTTTATATTTATAGATAACCCACTCAATTCAATTTATTTTTTCATCTCTTCAACAGCATATGCTAAGTATCTATGTTGGAGACTGAATGAATACATTATTTTCTTTATCAAAGAATTTTAGTTCTGTTAGAAATAAACTGAGGCAACTTAAAAATTTAAATAGTTGATTCGAGCAAAAAATTTATTCCAATAAGGCAGAACCAAAGGATAAGTGGTTAGAAGCAAATTCCATCAACAGGGGCCAGGGCTTTTAATAGAAAATTCAGAAGCAAAGGAAGGAAATTAAGTCATTGGCTATAGCTTAAACAGTACCCTTAACAGGGAAAGCCTAGTTGGCTGCTTGTGATTGTGAGGTTTTGACTTTTTAACCCAAGGAATTTATAGGCTTTTGTTTGGGTTTGCTTCTGTAGGCTGCTAAGGCCTTAGAAGCACCTCAGTCTAATGGATTCCTTGTTTAATTAATTTAATCATTCCAAATAATATTATATTGTCTTTTAAAGAAAATAATATGAATTTTAATTATAGATTGTGTTCTGTTTTTAGGTAGTTTTTAAAAATCCAAGAAAGATTCTTTGATAGTCTATTTAAGAAGGGGTTAACAATAAATAAGCAAAGCATGTGCTAATTTCAAGCATCAGAATTAATCACAGTAGTTGCTAACCATTATACATTCTAAGTAAATATTTTCATTATTGTACCTTTTGTTTTAAAAAATCCAACAACACAATTCAATCCTCCTTTTTTTCTGCATAGGAGTTATAATAATCTTTAAAATATCATTCAGCCTTTTATATAAAGTGATAGGTGTGTGATTGGATCCTACTAAATGTCTCTAGCTGCAGAGACAATTCCATTTTGAATTGTTTTAGACATGTCAAAGTTTACACAGAGTTGTGAGTTGAAATGTTCATACACCTAAGAATGAGAAACTTTGTACATAAATGAACAATCACTTTCATATTGCTATGAAAGATGTCTGAGATTTTGTTGCCTATAATATACACAACTATATAAATATACTCTCTAAGAAATATGAATCTTTAATGTAAATGAGTTTCTTCTGTGATTTTTATGGTTACCTCCTTGTTCCACCAGCTGAGTGACCAAGCAGAATCAATTTGTAGTCAAGAGATTATTCTTGGTTCCCCAGCAAAAACAGATGGTGAAGTTTCAACAACTTTACAAAATTACAAAAAGAATTTATAAATTTAACCTCCACTTGTCAATCAATAATAGCTATATATTCTACTCACTCAAATTTCAAAATTTATCATCTATGCTTATGATGCTAAAATAGATGAATTACTTATTGAAGATGTAAAGCCAGAAAGAATGAGATCAAACTTGGCTCAGTGTCAAATCTGAAGCTATTGCAATTGAGTGCTATATTCAAAAATACTACAAATACAATAATAGATAATGGTCAAGTCTAAAATAACTAATGTGAATTGGTTTTGTCTCCTATGTTAACTTTCATCATTTTTTTAATAGGTTAAAAGAATGCTTATTTTTTCATGTTCATAGATAATTAGAGGCCCAGTGCATGAAATTCATGCACTGGTAGGGTTCCTAGGCCTGACTGATGATCAGGGCCCATTAGGACCTTCAGGCTGCTGGCCAGGGCCTTCCTTTGTTCCGCTCTGCCCCCTGGTGGTCAGCATTCATCTTAGTGATCGATTGAACTCCTGGTCTCCAGTCGAAATTCTGAGGGGACACTTTGCATATTAGCCTTATATATATATATAGATTATAGCATTTGTACTAAATTATTGCAGAGATAGATAATCCTTAATTTGGAAAAGGATATTATAAAACATAAATCTATATTTTCATGTGCAACCTGTTAATTTCACAACTTAACACCTATATCATGTCCTTATCTATTTTTGCTTCGTCTTTTTGGAGTCCTAACACACACACAGCCACACAGCCATACATATACACATACACACACTCATACATTCACACACACAATGTATCCACCTATTTAAAAAAGGAGTTGCCAAAACCAGTTTGGCTCAGTGGATAGAGCATCAGCCTGCAGACTGAAGGGTCCCAGGTTCAATTCCAGTCAAGGGCATGCACCTTGGTTATGGGCACATCCCCAGTAGGGGGCGTGCAGGAGGCGGCTGACCGATGTTTCTAGCTTTCTATCCCTCTTCCTTCCTCTCTGTAAAAAAAATCAATAAAATATATTTTTTAAAAATAAAATAAAAATAAAAAAGGAGTTAGCTTAGGAGCAGAGTGTGTTATGCAATTATCATCTAATTATTTTCCTAGGTATAATTTTGTGAAAGATTGAGAGCTTAGAATAAATAATCAGATGAGTCAAAATTGTGATTCTTTCAAAAATATTAGTGTAAATAGCTTACATAAGAAGACAGAAAATTAAAGAAATTCTAGTTTTATTAAGTTACATTTATTTTTTAAGTCACCTTCTTACACAATACATAAGAATAAAATAAAAATGGATAAAGACTTAAATGTTAGGCTTGAATCCATAAAAATTCTACAAGAAAACAGGCAGTAAAATCTTGGACATTTCTCATAGCACTATTTTTTTTTTTCTGATATACCACCTCAGGCAAGAGAAACAAACAAAATAATCAAATGACACTACATCAAACTAAGGTGTATAGAAAAGTAAACCATCAACAAAATGAAAAGACAACCCACTGAATGGAAGACCATATTTGTCAATAATATATCTGATGAAGACTTAATATGCAAAATTTATAAAGAATTTATAAAACTCAACACACACACACCAAAAAAAAAACTATCCAATAATAAAAAAAAATGGTCCAAAGACCTGAATAAATACTTCTACAAAGAGGGCATACAGATGGCCAATAGATATATAAAAAGATGCTCAACTTCACTAATCATCAGAGAAATGCAAATTAAAACTACAATGAAATACCACCTCATACCTGTCAGTATGGCTATCACCAATACATCAACAAGCAACAAGTGTTGGTGAGGATGTGGAGAAAAGAGAACTGTTGTGCACTGTTGGTGGCAATGTAGATTGGTGCAGCCACAATATAAAGTAATATGGAGTTATCCCAACAAAATTAAAAATTGAACTGCTTTATGACCCAGCAATTTCACTTCTGGGAATATATCCGAAGAAACTCAAAACATTAATTTGAAATAACATATGCACCCCATGTTCCTTGCAATATTATTAATAATAACCAAGATTTGGAAGCAGCCCAAGTGCTTATCAGTTGATGAGTGAATAAAAAAGCTGTAATATTGCCCTGGCCAAGTGGCTCAGTCAATTGGAGCATCTTCCCATAGACCAAAATGTTGTAGGTTCATCCTTGGTAAGAACATGTAAGAGAGGCAACTGATGGATGTTTCTCTCTCTCTCTCTCTCTCTCTCTCTCTCTCTCTCTCTCTCTCTCAAATCAATAAAAAGAACATATCCTTTGGTGAAGATTAAAAAGAAAACCTGTGATACATTTAAACAATGGAATATTATTTAGACATAAAAAAATAAAGAAGTAGCCCTAAATGGTTTGGCTTAGTGGATAGAGTGTCAACCTGATTGAGTCCCAGATTCGATTCTGGTATGATCCCCAGTAGGGAGCATGCAGGAGGCGGCCATTCAATGATTTTCTGTCATCATTGATATTTCTAAATCTCTCTCCTTCTCCCTTCCTCTCTGAAATCAATTTTTAAAAATGTAAAATACTTTACCCCAAAAAATCTTTTATAATAAAAGGCAAATATGCAAATTGACTGAACAGTGGAACAACTGGTCACTATGACAGGCACTGACCACCAGGGGACAAACACTTAATGCAGGAGATGCCCCGTGGTGCTCAGTGAGCTTCCACAGGGGAAGCGGCTTTCAGGCAGAAGCTAGGCTCAGAACTGGGGAGTGCAGCAGTGGTGGTGGGAGCCTCTCCTGCCTCTGAGGCAGCCTAAGGATGTCTGACTGCTGACTTAGGCCCAGGCCCAAGCTAGCAGTTGGACATCCCTGAGGGCTCCTGGACTGTGAGAGGGTGCAGATCAAGCTGAGGGACTCTCACTCCTCTCCACCTCCCGAATATACCAATTTTGTGCACCAGGCCTCTAGTTCTATATATATATATATAAAAGAAGTAAATCTTACCCTTTGCAACCACAGGGATGGACCTGAAAAATATTATACTAAGTAAAATAAGGCAGTTAGAGGAACACAAGTACCATATAATTTCACTTATATGTGGTATCTAGTGAACAAAATAAGCTATTAAACAAGATAGAAATAGACTCATAGATATAGACCACAAACTGACAGCTGTCACAAGGGCAAGGGTGTGGGGGCCTGTATTTAAAAGGTGAAAGGATTAAACAAAAAGGGAAAGAAAGAAGAAAGAAAAAAAGGAAAGAAAGAAGGAAAGAAAGAAAGAAAAAAAGAAGGAAAGGAAGGAAGGAAGGAAGGAAGGAAGGAAGGAAGGAAGGAAGGA
>JAAGEH010000286.1:39916351-40008890 GCA_011751065.1 Lasiurus cinereus | reverse complement strand
GAGAGAGAGAGAGAGAGAGAGAGAGAGAGAAGGAAGGAAGGAGGGAGAGAAGGAGGAAGAAAACCTCATAGTCACAAGCAACATTATCGTGATCACCAGCAGGGAAAGGGGGGTGGAGGGAGGTTGAAGAGGGTAACGTGGGATATATGGTGATGGAAGGAGACTTGACTTGGGTTGATGAACACACAATGCAATATAAAGATGGAATATTAAGGAATTTTATACTTGAAACCTATTTAAAATGTCATATATTTATTTCTTCATAATATGTATTTTAAACACCCTGTTTTTAGTTGCTTCCTTCTCTATTGATACCATACATCTGCACTTTGCAGTGTGGAAGCCACCAGCCAGGCATGATAATTGAGCACTTAAATATGACTAGCACAATCAAACTGTATTTAATTTTAAGTAAATTAAATTAAACTGAAAATATTTTCTATTTAGTTATTAGAAAACTTTTAAGTAAGTTTTGAATACCCTGGAATATTTGTATCTAATTTTTCAACTAAATTTTATTAAATCTAAATTCAGGTTATTTATTTTTCTATGGAAATTTAGCTTCCTAATTGATATATGCTATGATTACAGAATATACACTAGATTTCAAAAACTAAGTATAATAATGATATAAAGTATTACAGTAATAATATTTTATTGATAAAATATTAAAATAATTTAGATTATAGGTTTACATAAAATATACTTTAAAACTAATTTTATCTGCTTTCCTTTTACATTTTTAATAAAAAAGAAATTATAAAATAAGGATTAAGACATTTAATGGTGGTAAAGTAGTTAACAAATCCTAACACACAATTTTCTCATCAATATTCAGAAATTTCAGGAGAACCCATTTTATATCATAAGCAAAAGAGCATTTAAAAAAATAATTTGAAGGTTATAATTTAAAAACTTGCTTAAAAGTGTCACTTTACTGTGACATGGCCTGGGACTGAGATTATTTTTTTAGAATAACTTTAGATAAGAGCAAGAATGTCCTACCAAAATTCATACCCAGAACTAATGTTTCAAGTATTTTCAAACTCAGCTACAAGAGCAGAACTATCTGCATTTTCTGTATGATCTTACTTAATTCTTACAAAAACTCAATATGGTAGCTAATAACTCCCCAACACAATGAGAAATCAATTAAAGTGCCCAACAGATACATGCAGTCATTCAACAAATGTCTTCTGAGCTCTCCCTAGTGTTTAGGTTACTTAAGGTGCATGAAAATCACACAAGAAAGAAAGCAACAAATATTCTTATCTTTCTGGAGTTTATTAAAGCTACATGACTTTTAAAAAATTCTCTGCCTTCATTAAATCATACTACTAACCTTATGACTTTGGGCTAGGTACTTAATTTCTCTAGTCTTTATTGACTTTATGTCTGAAAAAGAATGATTAATAACAGTAATAATAATAACAATAATAATAATAAAGCAAATACAACCATGTAGCAGTTAGGGCTAATAAAACATCTTATAAAGCACTGCTTTATTAATTATACTTTCCATATATTTAGTTTTTAAATGTTTATATTATTTTAAAACTATTCATTATGTCATACTTTACTATAATTTTTTATTTTTATCAGAAATATTTCATCATTTATTTCAGAAAATGAGTATAGTCATATTATAACAAATATATTTGTAAGATTTTGATAATAAATCCTCAAATTTTGATACAATAAAGTGTAGAAATAGAAAAAAAAACACAACTGTTTTACATATGACAGAACAGAAGGCAGTATAAATTTTATTCTCTTAATATTTTAAAAGTATCATCAAATAATACAAAGATTTTTGTTTTTATTTCGAGAGTTAAAAGTTACTTACTTAATTTTTTCTCATATACAATTTAAGAAAACATTTTGTATTTTTATTAACTCAGACATCAAACAAAGATGTTTTGATATCCTTAAGAGAGAAGCGTCTCAAGACAGTCTTTATTTTTCATCTTTGCTTCATTTTCTATATCTGTCCTATTGAAATACATGCATATTAAAAAATCTAAAATAGTATGTGTTTCCTGCAGCCTATTTACAGAAGAAAAACTATTCATGAGAACCTAGGAAAAACATTCTTAGGACATTTTAAATAGAGTAATTTTGTAATAAATTAATTGCATTATTAAAAGGAATCTCATGTTTTTCTTTGAGAAACTAAGAATAGGTTTAAAAACATGTGTAAAATGACTCCTTTTGAAGTTTTGAAGTGAAAATTAATTCTGACCTTTTAATTTTGAAGATCATATTATCATTGAAATGCCAAATACCAAACAATTAAACAACTTGCAAACATAATCTGAACATGGACTGAGTGTTTTTATTAAATAAATTTCATGGGTTTTGGCCTACTTATTGACTAAAATATTATAGAATGGTCAGAATTCAGCTATTCTAACAATTCAGAAAATAAAATTTGAAACAAGTGCTTCACAATACCTTCCATAAATAACATTCTGAAAGTATTAATTTAAAAAGTGAGACATATTGTTTTGTCTATTAACTTTTTTCCTGATTGATTTAGCCTGTTCTTATTTGGCCAAAAGAAACATCTGAGAGATCTGTGATTAAAATATAAGTAAATCTATTTGTGCAGAAAAATCTTATTTCTTCAAGTAGTGATTTGTGATCATTTGTTTAAGATTAATTAATAAATAGAAAAGAGTTGTTTTAAGGGCTTTTATTATTGAAAACTGATAGGTTATTGAAAACTGATATTTTATTAAAACTAATAGTTTTTCTTAAGAAACAAATGGCTTATAGCAATAAGCCATTAAAATTATTAGCAATTATTCTATAGAGATTTATTTTGCATATAATTATGGAGATATTAGAAATGTTATTAATATCTCCAAGAATACTTTTATCATAACCTCAATAAAAATGATGCTCTCACAAGCTTAATTTGTGAACTTTGTGTGACTTACATGTTGTATTCTAATGCAGTTTGTTAGATGTACTAAGTTTAACAAATCAACTAATAAAACAGAAGATAAAATAAATAGAAAATTTGAAGAATTAAATAGGTCATAAATTATGAGGAAAAAAGAGAAGCTTATTAGAAGTCACAAATTAACTCACAGGTGGTTCTATTTATAGAGCTGCATTATAATGGAAGAAAATTAAAGATCACCAATACTGTGATAATTTCTAAGTGAGGAAATGTAAGATGGAAGGTTCAACAACTTGTCAGAGTTGAATGTCCATTGGCAGGAGAACAAGGATGGAAGTATGGATTTCATTATCAAAGCCTTTGCTCTTTTGGTTATATCATCCCTGCTGACATGCTAGTCCTTACTGGTGCACAAGAGGTCTCTGAAGGATTTTGAGCTTCAGTTGCCTACTGAGAGAACTGGAAATGTGATTTTAACTACAGAGCCCTTTGGGAAATTTTGCTTAGTGAATTGGAATACACAATATTTCATAGTGTTTCCCTGTTTATCTCATTCATCTTATTTAAGCAGTGAAACTCCATCCATAGGGCATATGTGAAGGCTAGAACAACTGCTTCCAGGCTGTGTCTTAAATAAACAAATTAGTGAGCAAATCAGTAATCAGGTTTTTGCTTCTACTTAAGCTGAGATATATATTTTCTAATATTGATTTTTTCTCATGAGTTAAAGGTTTATTTATTTTTTAAATAGGATGAGTGGAAAAACATTATTGATCTAGTTAGAGTTAATCTGAAATTTACCTTAGAATTAACAAAGGATAAAAATAAAGTTACCTTGGGAGAGGTATTATTTATGCTAGTTCTAATTTAAAATTTTTAAACATATTTTATTGATTTTTTACAGAGAGTAAGGGAGAGAGATAGTTAGAAACACTGATGAGAGAGAAACGTCGATCAGCTGCCTCTTGCACACTCCCCACTGGGGATGTGCCTCCAACCAAGGTACATACCCTTGACTGGAATCGAACCTGGGAATCTTAAGTCTGCAGGCCTACGCTCTATCCACTGAGCCAAACCGATTTTGACTCTAGTTTAAATTTTGTAATTGAAAAACAAAATAAAATAAAGAATATGTTATTAAATGAAAGTGTTTTAAACATTTTATTAAAATTATTAAGTACTAAATAAACTCATCAACTTTTCAACTAAGTAGTTAGTTTCAGTTCTTTGTGTGTAATAAAAAGAAAATCATGTTTAAAAATCGCCAAGAAAAGAAAAAGCTATTCTGATTTACAGTTACCACAATATGAAGTAATTCATGCTATGCACATTTCTTAAGTTGTAAACTCTCTGAGGAAATTGGATATATTTTTATTCTCTATCCATAACTTCTGCACAGTACATCTGAAATAGAACAGATCCTCATTAAACTTTTATAGGGAAAGGGACTGGCAACTGGTCAGAAATTGGAAAAATAGAGATGAGAAAAACATATAGAAATTTTTATTTTTAAGGAGATAAATGTACAGTATGTTGTAGAAAAGGTCATTGTTAATATCCATTAATTAGACTATTATAATAAACAACACTGTAAAAGCTGATGTGCATTATAAAGTGAATTTATCTTCAAAGCTTCTAACAACCTTACCAAATTTCCACATTGATATATCCTGTTATTAGTAATAATGTTTTTATGCCTAAAGAAATTATAGAAAAGCATCTAGATACATGATACCCAAAACCTTGAACTGTTGAGAATTATGATCTTTACCATGCCATATTTGGTCTGCAATATGAATGGGCTTTATTTTCTTTATTTACCTTTTTTTGGGCATATTTATATATTCATTCTGTAATTTATCTAATATCTTATTTCATCTTGTCCCTAATATTTTTGCATCCCATTGCTAGAAAAATGACAAGTGGTATTTATGAGGTTGATACTTAAAAAAATCTTTAATCAAAGTATTGATCAAATAACCAATTAATTATATCAAAATGTCACCAGCAAAAGGGTGCTTGACCTGCCTTTTATCCCAAGACAGAAATAAAGAGAGGGAACTAAACAGATTAAAAAGAAGATGTTTAGTGAAAACGAAATGGAGGGAAAAGAGAAAGGGAAGGAACTTGGTGCATCAAGGGAGCACACACTAAGTTAAGCATTGCTCCCCAACTACTGCATGGGGTCTGGCTTATATAGGGTTGTTTTCTTCACACAGCTGCAGAGTAGATTCTTGGCTTTCCAAGTTTCCATGGTGAACTGGCGTCATGCAGAGACCAGCTCTTTGCTTTCTAAGTTCCCTGTAAGTGGTGTACACTTGCAAAGGCACAGTGAAACTCTTTGCTTTCCAGGTTCCTGCCACTGGCCTGTGCAAGCACAGAACAGAGCTCTCTGAGGAGTGCCTGGAGAGTATTACACTAAGTGAAATAGGTCAGTCAGAGAAAGACAAGTTTTACATGATCTCACTCATATGTGGAATCTAATGAACAAAATTAACTGATGAAAAAAACTGAAACATGGAACAGATTGTCAAATTTCAGAGGGAGAATGGGGGAGGGGGTGATAAGAGATCAACCGAAGAACTTGTATGCATATATGCATAGCCCATATAAAAGAGGAGTATGATTTTTTAAAATATATTTTATTGATTTTTTACAGAGAACAAAGGAGAGGGATAGAGAGTTAGAAACATCAATGAGAGAGAAACATTGATCAGCTGCCTCCTGCACACCTCCTGTTGGGGATGTTCCCGCAACCAAGGTACATGCCCTTGACCAGAATCGAATCTAGGACCCTTGAGTCTGCAGGCTGACACTCTACCCACTAAGCCAAATCGGTTAAGGCAGGAGTATGATTATTTTATCAGAATATAAGACACTGGAGTTTAGAAATTCAGACAATAGGGTGATGAAGATCTGGGCAAGGGGTGCAGGGTAGCTAGCTAGAAGGGGTCAATGGGAGAAAAAAAGAAGACTTATGCAAACTTTCAACAATAAACATTTTTTTTTAAAGAGAGAGAAACTTATCTAGGAGATGTTTAAAAAATAACTGAAGAACCTCTCCATCCATCTAAGAGGAGTTCAGTTTGTCTCAAAAATATGTGACAAAATTCTTATGTGCTAAGAAAAATATGTGACCACTCCTCTAGTGCTAAGAAAAATGTGACTCCGTTATAAATAGGAACATCTACCTTTATGAAATTTTAATTGTTAAAAATTATTAAATATGGGATACCCAAAAAAAGCTATATATTTTTTTACTCTTTACAATTGTTATATCTGACAACAATATCATTTAGCAACAAAGTATCAACATTAGTTTGAAATTCCAAATGCCAGTAGATTTTGACTGCCCATCTCCAGTAACTGTTTGTGTAATTTCTAAGTCAACTTTACCTATCAGTTTGCATTTAAGATGAATTAGAATTCATATTAATAATTCATATTCACCTTAAAGCATCCAGTTATACCCCTGCATGCTTTCCTATATTTTTACAACTAAGAGGTTGCATGTTTGGGGGTACTTTGGGACTAATATACTGTGTTATAGATTTCCCTTTCACTGTTATTAAACCAAATCACTTAATTTAACTTAAATATTTAAAAACATTTTTCAGAACAAAAATGACCACTTATACAAGTGATCTAATTTATCTCTTGTAAACTTAGAGAAAAACAAGGATCAAATATTCCCTTAAATCTTAAGTGAATGTCTGCATTCATTATTCAATTTTATTTGAATGCCAACTCTATACCCCTAAAAATGTAATGTTAGAGAGTTCAAACCCTGACCAAACACTTCATTCTGTCATGGAGGCAGGTATAAAATATTACTATAAAGCGTGATAAATTTTAATTTGTAGCTATTATGTATAGCTGGTTACAGAAAATTCAAAGAAGAAATGACTCATTTGATATGAAAAGGTTAGAAAACACTTCACGGAGAAGGTAACAGTTAATCCTTTGAAAGAGGATATGATTTTGACCAGAATATAAGACACTGGCGTTTAGAAATTCAAACATCTAAGTCATTTATCAAGTTCAGGATGAATAAAAATGTATGATGTGTTTTTGGAAGGAGAAGCAAATCAACTCAGCTTATTACCTCTTTTGTGCAGCCGTAACTGTTCTGCTCAGTTTAAATAAATCTTTCTCCTGAATATCCTGTTGTCACCTTTCATGCAGTGCAGTCTGATTTCTGCCTTATGATTTTTTAGGGAATGTGTTTGCTGATGATATAGATTAAGGTAATTGAGTTAAAATTATAAATTCATAAAATAGTTACATAGAATTGCAAAACTGAAAGAAAAAAATGATCTGTGGTTAGACCAGTGATATCATCAAATAAAATGAAACTATTCTCTGATATTCTAAAAGTAAATTAATTAATATAAATGAATAATATAATATAATTAAATATAATTCAACATCCCTGGTGTAAAAGATAAACACATAAGAATTTTTATTATAACAAGTCACATAAAATGTATATGCTATTAATTTTTTCTGATTTCTATCATATGTTCAAGTTTCATTTTTGCAAAGATTTTCTATCATTCTAGTAGTCCTGTACCTTTCTCTTATAAATTATTTTGTTGTGGGAGAAATAGAATAATCTGCCAGTCAATGAACTACTACTGAAAAGGTCAAACATTTTTTTCATGAAAATGTTGTCATTGTGCTCTTTGTTCCTCAGATTCTGCTGAGCAATAATTAATTCAATTTAACCAACTCTAAAGCTGTGAATTGTCATTTCAAAATGTCTCTGTGTTCTTCCTCAAATTTACTTTAGTTAGCATATTTTAATGATATCACATGAAAGAATATTATTAAGTATTCTTTCTATGCTCAAGAATGCTTAATGCTATGCTCAAGAATAAGTATAATGCTATTTTTGCCAATGGCATTATAAGGAGAATGAGAGGAGTGGTATTTCAAGACAGTGAGATATCAACACAATGAACCACATACAAAAGATCTAGAATGATAAGGATAAATATACAAAGTGACATATCAACCTCAAACATTTATCATGTTAGCATCATGGTTCACCTTCATGTGTTCAGTTGTATTCAAAAGGAAAGAAGTATCAAGTGAGAAAATATAAATGCTATTCAGTTAATTTAAAGATTAAGGAGAAATAGCATAAAATTTTTCAGATAATAATGGGTAAATTTTTATTACTGGATTATTTTGCACTGATGGCCAGCATTTATTACGTTTTTTCTGTTAAAGAAAGATTGTTTTTATCCAGGATCCAGTTTGTTTCATTAAATGTAAAAGAGTATGTGTGAAAAAGATGCAGTATTATTTCTCTGAAGCCTATAGTCCTTTATTTTAGACTAGAGGACCAGTGCATGAAATTCATGCACTTGGTGAGGGGTTGGGTAGGGGGTCGCTGAGCCTGGCCTGCAGCCTTTCACAGTGTGGTAGCCCTCAGGGGATGTCTAACTGATGGCTTAGTCCTGCTCCCTCCAAGGACATCTTTATTGCTGCCACAGAGATGGGAGAGGCTCCCACCACCACCACTGTGCTTGCCAGCTGTAAGCCTAGCTCAGGTCTTCTGGGTGAGTGGTGCTCTCCAGTGGGAGTGCACTGACCACCAGGGAGCAGCTCCTGCATTAGGTGTCTGCCCCCTGGTGGTCAGTGGGCATCATATGACCAGTTTTTCTGAAGTTTGGTCAATTTGCATAATAACCTTTTATTATTTAAGATACTAGTGGCCCAGTGCATGAAATTCATGCACGGGGGGTGTCCCTCTCCAACCTGGGATCCCTCAGAGGATAACTGGAAGGCTGTCGGACATCCGTCTCACAAACCAGAATGGCTGGCTCCTAACTGCTCCCCTGCTGGCTTGATTGCCCATAGCCATCTATGCCTCGGCCCTGCACCCAGGACCCAGGATTCCCTCCTCCAGCTGACCACAGGCACCTGGGATCCAGGCTTTCCTCCCTTTGGTCAACCATAGGTGCCTGGGCCAGCTGCAGGGATTGGTGGGCAGGTGGCTTCACCTGGACTGCACCACAAGTGTTGGTGCCCGGGACCACAGGGTGGCCTGCTTTTCCATCTCCCAGGCCACAGCCAACCATAGTTACTGTTGCCTGGGATTGTGAGGTGGGCAGCTTCTCTCTCTACCAGGTTTCAGCCAGCTTCAGGTGCTGGGGCCTGGTTTCTCAGTCTCCCCCAGGACACGGGGCAGGTGGACATGAGGCTTCTGTAGCTGGCTGCAGCTGGGATCACAGGGTAGGTGGCTTCTTCATCTCCCAGTCCACAGCCAGCTTCAATCACTGGTGTCCAACTTCTCTGACTCCTACAGGCCCAAAGCCTCTGGGGGTTGGGGCTGCTACCATCTTTGTCAGGTAAATTTGCATACTCACTCCTGATTGGCTGGTGGCATAGCAGATATATGGTTAATTTTCATCTTTCTCTTTTATTAGTGTAGATGTTATTTACAACAAGTATTTAAACAGAAATTGCATTTCCACAATTTTTCAGATATACAGTTCTATACTCCTATAAAATTTCTAGATGAATTTAATTGTTTAATCACATAATAACCCAATGCTACCGAAAATTTGAAAAAAATTAAAAAATCTATAATTTTAAAGTAAAGTCCAAAATTATTGTTTTGTGTATTACTTACTCAAATTTTATATATGCCTATTATATATGTTTTATATGCAAAATAAACTAAGAAGAAATGTCATATTTACTTAATTATATCCTTATTTTAAATTGTTTCTGTTTTGTTCTGTGAGAACTCTGAAATAAACATATTTTTTCCAATAGCTTTTCCACATTTTTTAAATTATTTACTTAGAGTTGATTTTCATAAGTAAGAATTGATGGGAGCTGTGGTATAGAAAGGAGTAATTGCAACAATAAAAAGGGAGCAATTAGTTGTTGTTTTCCTTTTGATTGTGTTGATATGTACTAATATATCTGTGATATTTGATGGATCATATTTTTATCCATTTATATTGCCAATCAAACTAGAAGTTACTGAGAGATAGTGTGCACAACATCATTCTTTTTATGGAGCATAATATCTGATATGTAGCAAACTCTCAATAACTTTAAGAAATGAAAATTATTTTAACAAAAATGGCATGGAAACCTAGCAATCTTCACAGCTTTGGGTGAGTAAATCAGAAATGTTTGCTTGTTGCTTTTATTTTTAAAAATAACTACTGTAGATACATTCCTTAAAAGTGATGTTTACTACTTTGAATAGCATGCAAAATTAATTTTATTTTAAAAATGAAAAACACTTTCATTGTCTGTTTTTTGAGATCTTGGTATATAGGTAGATACAGCTGTTTCTATCACAGGTAATTGTTATTTGCTTAATTCCAAAAGAAAGTCATTTTCTTTCTATAAAAAATAGCTTTATAAATAGGGTTGTTATAGGTGGACTTTTGTCTTCCCAAAATATAAGTTAAAGTCCCAACTCTTCATACCTCAGGATGTAACTATATTTGGAATATGGTAATTACAGATATAATTATATAAGGTGAAGTTATACTGGAGAAAAGTAGTGTCCTTATGAGAAGAGGAGGAGAAATACAGAGACAGACACACCAAGGTAGAACACCATGTAATGAAGGCTATAGCTACAAGCCAAAAAAAAAAGTCAAGGATATCTGACAAACTCCAGAAGCTGGGAAGAGGCAATACTACATGAACCAAGTAACGGGTCCTCACCAGACACAGAACTCTGCCATGTTGACACTTGATCTTGACTTTCCAGCCTTCAGAACTCTGAAAAAAAAATCTGTTATTTTTTAAAAATAGCCCTGAATGGACTAAGACAGTAGCTCTAGGAAACTAATATAATGGGCATTTGTGTTTATTATTGTTATTGCTATTGTTGTTATTATTATTATTATTATTATTATTATCATGATTATTATTTAAACTAGAGGCCCAGTGCATGAATTCATGCACAGGTGAGGTCCATTGGTGTGGCCTATGGGAATTGGGCCAAAACTGGCAGTCCAATGCCACCTGCTGCTTCTGCCTGATGCTCCTGCTCATCCTGGTCCTGCTGCTCCTGCTGTGGTCTTATGCTCAGCCAGCCCTGATTGGGAGAAACCCACACCACCACCACAGCAGTGCTTGCCAGCCATGAGCCCTGCACCTGGCACCTGTCCTGAGGGGAATGGGATCTGGGACATGATAGACCCTCCAGGCAGGCAGTGGGATGCCCTTGCCAGGCCAGGATCCAGATCCGTCCAGCTGACTTTCATGCTGGTTGCTGGAAGCCACCTAGTGGCCACTGATGTATTGTTTCTTCCTTGCAGAACATCTAGGGAGAGGAAGTGGCTGCAGTGCCTGAAGCTGATTTACAGAAGGCTGCTGGTACTGTTGGGGTTGTGCTGCCAGCACCAGTCCATTGGTGCTTGGTCTATTATTTGGAGATTGGACCTGTAGGACCACTGGGAGAGTGAATGGCTGCCACCAGCCTGCTGAGCACTGGAATGGTCAGTAAGCTGAGCAGGACTCCCACTGGAAGTACTGATTACCAGGGGCAACTCCTGCATTGAGCTCTGCCTCCTGGTGGTCAGTACATTATCATAGCAACCAGTCGACCAGTTGTTCATTTGTTCACTTGTTCAGTCACTTAGACTTTTATATATATAGATTCTTATTGTTTAAAGTATTACATAAGTCTCCTTTTCCCCCCATTGTAAAAGGCATTAGTTTTATCAAGATATATATATATATATATATATATATGCCCAGTTTTATTTGAATTTCACAAAAACAATATATCCCAACTATTGCATGTGTGTGACAACCCTATTTATAAAACAGTCTAAGCTTTAAAATTTACAAAGCCTGCAGACAGTCAATGAGATTAGATTTTCAGAGGAATATTGATATTTGACAGATAAATAATATGCAAAAGTAAAAATGCATTCTATTCTCCTCAAGTTTCCTTTAATGAATAATGAAATAAAAATCTACTTTTTAAAAATTTAATTTTTCAATTAAAATTATTTTATTTTAATGTTGGGTATATAGCATAGTGCTTAGTAATCATGTACTTTACAAAGTGACCCCTCAAATATTTCAGTACCCCCTGGCACCATACAGAGTTATTACAGTAGTAGAGGCCTGGTGCACAAAATTTGTTCACCAGATGGGTGTCTTTCATTCCAGCCTGCAATCTCTTGCAGTACAGGACCCCTCTGGGGATGCCCAACTGCCAGCTTAGGCCCAATCCCTGCTTCTTAGTGGCAGGTTTTTTACTGCTTGACTTGCTGCTCCTTAGTGCTACTGTGGAGATAGGAGAGACTCCTGCCACTGCCACTGCTCTCACCAGCCATGAGCTCAGTTTCTGACTGACCAGTGCTCACACTATGGGAGTTCACTGACTACCAGGGGACAGCTCCTGCATTGAGCATCTTCCCCCTGGTGGTCAGTAAGTATCATACCAACAGGTCATTCTGGTCATTGCACTATATTGGTCACTTGGTTTTTATTATATAGATTGACTATACTCCCTATGTTGTCCTTTACATCCCATGCATTATTTTGTACCTAGCCTTCAATATCCCTTCTCTCTAACAGCTGTCAGTCTGTTCTCTGTATTTATGTGTCTGTTTCTATTTTGTTCATTCAGTTAATTTGTTCTTTAGTGAAATCACATGGAGTATTTCTCTCTTTTTGATTGACTTAGCGTAATATGCTCTAGGTCCATCCATTTTGCAACATTTTAATGATTAATATTCCATTACATATATATACCAACATTTTAATATTCAGTCATTTATTGATGGGCAAATAGGGTTGCTTCCATATCTTGGCTACTGTAAATAAGATTGCAGTAAACGTAGGGTGCATATATCCTTAGTGTTTTGTATTTTGGGAAATATATTCCCAGACATGCAATTGCTGGGTCAGAAGAGAGTTTAATTTTTTGAGGCACTGCCATACTGTTTTCTATATTGACTGCACCAATGTACATCCCTACCCACAGTGCACAAGGGTTCCCTTTTTTTTACTTCCTTACCAACACTTGTTGATTTTTTATTTATTGATGATAACCTTTCTGATAGTTGTAAGGTGATATCTCATTGTGGTTTTAATTTGCGTTTCTCTGATTAGTTATTTTGAACATCTTTTCATATGTCTTTTGGATATCTATATAGCCTTTTTTGGAGAAGTATCTATTCAGGTGCTCTGCTCACTTATTCTTCCTTTTTTATTCTTTAAAATATTACAAATAGTAGTACATATGTCTCTTTTTTTCCCCATTGACCTTCCCCTGGCCTTCCCTACCCCCCAGTACATGCCTTCACCTGTCCCCCCACCCCAATGTCTTGTAGCCATTGGTTATGCTTATATACATGCATTCAAGTCCTTCGGTTGATCTCTTACAGCTCCCCACCAACCTCCCCTACCTTCCTGCTGTAGCATGACAGTCTGTTCAATGCTTCTCTGCCTCTGCATGTGTTTCCCACTCCCACCCCTGATTCTGTTCTTTAAAAACATCTTGCCTCTGAAGACTAGAAATAAACCTATAAGAACAAAAGATGTTTCAGTCCCAGTTTCAATGTCAAACAATTTCTTATGTCCACACAATCAGCAATGGTTTCTGGATGGTGGAGAAATGGTGGCAATGCAGGTCCGACCCTCTCTGGTTTGGTCCTATCTTCTCACTTTTTAATTTAATTTGGTGTTGCATTATCTGAGTTATTTGACAATTTTGGATATTAACCTCAATCAGATGTATTATTGGCAAATATCTTCTCCCATTTAGTAAGTTGTCTTTGTTTTGTTGAAGTTTCTTTTGCGGTGCAAAAACATGTTACTTGGATATAAATACATTTATTTTTTTTTCTTTTGTTTACCTTGTCTAAGGTAATATATCAGAAAAAGTATTGCTAAGAGATATGTCAAATAGTTTACTGCCTCGTTTTCTCCTAAGATTTTTATTGTTTTGAATCTTTAATGCATTTTGAGTTTATTTTTGTATATGGTTTAAAAAGATTGCCTGGTATGATTTTTTTGCATGTTTCTATCCAATTTTCCCAGCACCATTTACTGAATAGACTGTCTTTACCCCATTGTATATTATTGCCTCTTTTTTCATATATTAATAGATCATATAGGCAATGATCCAAATTCTTAGTTGACATATTACAAAGCACTTACTACAGTTTTGAAAGTATATGTGAACTAACAAAAGATCATAGAGAGCATTAACTTTGACAAAAATAAAGATAATTTGTAGAAAAAATTAAATACTTATGAACAACCAAATAGGTTTATTTATAGTGAAATTTCTTTGAGAGTGAACAAACATTCAATCTCTAGCCATTAAGGACATTTGAAAATTATAGACCCATATGGTCCTCTAAGTTGATACTGAGAAAGTAAAAGAGACCTTCTATGGGATATTTATGAGAGGCATTGCTGACCATCTGCAAACTTTATCAGGATTTCTTTGTGAAGATCTAAGAAATCTAATACTTTCCACTTTCCCTGGTGAGAGTTTACTTGAGAAGCAGAGCTGGAGTGCTTGCCAGGATGACATTACTGAGCTGTGTTTGAAAATACACAGCAGATGGCAGTAGCTAGAGTCATGGTATGATCAGTTAGAAGATATACCAAGAACCTAAAAAGTCTAGGTGCACAGAAAGCAAATGTGTGCCGATACTTTAAATGATTGTGAAACTCCCATGCTAGTGCCAAGCATCATCAGAGAAAAAGTATACTGCTCTCTTCCTATGATATATAAGACATAGTCACCTAAATTAAACCCCTCAAAACTTCCATAAGGACACTTGGGCTTTAAGACAATGTATCATCTATGGAATGGTGAAATGGAGTGTTACTATGCCCTGCAGCTATATATTAAATCATGAATTGACTTGACAAATGATGGTATTAAATTAAGAAAAACTAAATTAAAATTTGTTTTGTTTTTCACTGAGATTTTCAGTCTACACTCTGTACAGGGAAATCAAGTTTCATATGCACAATGGTAAATGATCTTCACCACAGTAATTATGCAGTAATTTGCAACACACAATATTTGAAATACAATGGAAATGCCAACTTTTTTTCCTTTAGCTCTCTGATATTTCAGAGAGAAGTACACTTTATTAAGAGGACTATTCAGTAGACAGGTTCTTTCTCCTCCTGCTGTCAATTTTCCTACTTGATATAAAATTAACTCTATTTGTGAAGGAGCTGCAATTTTTGTTTAGTGGAGAAAGTGACTTTTCTCCAAGATCATCTTATCATTCAGGGGTTTTTTCAACCTTCAATAACTATTTCAAAACAGAAACATTTTCCTAATAATTGAAATATTTACTCTAATAAAAAAAAGCTGAAGTCTCATTTTCTTTTCATTATTTTTCCAAAATTAAGCTTACAAAATGCTCTTAACCAGTATGTATTGCTTTTAACAGTGCATATTTCTGGCTGAATAAACATCACATTTTCATTGCTGAATCTCATTTTTACTTTGTGTACTAGCTCTAAATTTTGTTTGAAATATCTGAGTGCATTTTTTTTCTGATTCAATATTAAGTAAGTGATTTTCCTGCTTTTTAAAGTCTTAGTTATAAAGCTAATGAAGTTACTGTTTCACCTTTACTATGTTATCTTGTGACTTCACACATAAATATAAGTACAGTTATCTCTGGCTGTCAAATACCAATCTTTTCAAAACAATTCTAATAACACTTTCACAATATATATAACCCTTCAATTTTTTTGGGACATTGTATGAAATCATATTAAAGTAAAATTAATAATAAAATGATCACCTTTAGTACTTATTCACTTCTGTGCTTTTAGACATGGGACATAAAACAAATCAATATTATTTTATAACTACGTAGATAGTTGAAAATAGAAATCAATTTAAACATTAATAAAATGTTTTCTGTAAAAGGACAATTGTTTTTTACTACTACATGATTTATACAAACCTACTCTAAATACCTGCTATACTCTTGTAGAAAATAATTTGTTTGGGTGACACTCAGGTTGTTTTTCTCAGGAATTTTGTCTTTCTCTGTAAGCTATGATATGTCTTAGATAAATGGACAAAGTTCTTATATCCCATCCTTAACATTGCCATGTTTTCACTGGAAATAGATTCTAAGTTTTCTAAGTTATTACAGCAGTTCAGATTAATGATTACTCTGACTACAAATATCTTAGACGAGAAAATATTACTGAAATATATTTGAGTCCTTTGATTGATTATTTTATTTATTCTTAAATTTCTATTTTATTTATACATAACATTTCTCATTAATGGGTATTTAAATTTATATGAGTATCTATGTTCCCTATATAAGAAACTGTGTGGATAGCCCTCTACATAATGTATTTATCTTTCAATAATTTATTTTATATGGAAAGTTACTTTTCTAATTAAAACTGCTTTCCTACTATAACAAAAAAAATACTTTATAGAAATATAAAACTAATTCTTATGTTTAGTGAATATAGTCAAGGAGAAAAATTTTAAAATTACTTTCTGGAGAAAACAGCTGTACACTTTGATTTTTTTTAAATATAAAATATAATCTCAGTACAAGTAGTATACCTATAAAAAGTTAGCTCTTCAACTATCATCCATACAATGGAAATTAAATAGACAGAAGTTCAGGTACAATGATAAACATTATATTCCTCCTCACCCAAGAAAAAGTAGTTTGCTTTAATTCTTTGTTTATCTGCTTTAATATTAGAGGCATTTATCATTTTATAGCTTGGCACCATAACATAAATGCAAGTCAAATACAAGAAGCAACAAACCTTACTTTGATTATTTTGAATTTTTCCCCCTAGACTTTAAATTCTTGAAATAGAAAATAAATAGTTTAATTTAAGGCATCATCAGGTGACAGTTTAAGCATCTTTAATTTATATTTAGAAGATTTAGTGATTTGCCTTGAAAACATGTAGTTCTTGCAATGCATTGGGTGATATGCATAAACTCTCAGTAATCAAGGAGATTATATAATGGCAAATTGAAACAGATCATTTAACATGGTGATAGTATTTGCAAACACAGATCCTTCTATATGATGTTTTTGTCATGCACATGACTGATGCTGCTCTGGAGCACATGAGCATGATTTGTGAGCCAGTCATGTCCCTTGTATTTGGAGAGTAGTGAAGCATGACAATCCATACACTATCATAGCTTTTTTCTGTTATCCTTGATGACAGCATCTAATAGCATCTCTGGTTTCTACCATTCCCCAACAGTAAAGCTGGATAGTTGCGATGTCTTTCCAATTTCCCACCAAACAATTGTTTGGGAACTTGACTTCACTTGTATTAACCCCAAAGGTCTCTCCATTTATTTAGTTTCCCCAAACTGTATCCAACTTTCAAAATTCAGCAAAATAGATGTTGCAAAGTCTATACAAGGCACTTCTTTGTAAGATCCTTTTAAAAGCTTCAACACTTAAGGAAAATCAATAGTGCTTGATGTGGTTTGGTGGCTCTGTTTCTTGAGCACTAAATTCAATTTGATTCATTACTATTAGCAGCTTAGAGTTATAGTGCATCCATCTAGAAAGGTGAGGGTGTTTTGCCCATCATTTGCCATCGATTCACTCACATTGACAAAGTTAATAAGTTTTAAATTTTTAGATTTCTTTAACAAATAAATGATAAATATAAAAGATATTTTATATAAGCACAATACTAAGTGGTAGAAAGTTGGTTTTGATGTGTCATTAAATAATTTACATTAAGTCATTTATTAACCCAGTCCCAATTTAAAGTGAAATTTAAATAAGCCTGGTCAATAGTGTGATGAAGGCCTAGGCGGGATGGGTGGAGAATAAGTGGGTCAATGATATTAAAAAGAAGGACATCTGTAATACTTTCAACAATAAAGATACATTAAAATAAATAAATAAATAAATAAATAGATAGATAGATAGATAGATAAACCTAGACATACATCATAAATTTATGTCATGGGCCCAACCATTAGTATGTCTGTATGGAAACTGAGGACTCTACTAAAAGAGAGCTCAAATTGCATATTTTAAGTTTTAGAAATTGCTGGACATATTCTATGTAATTTATACTAAAGAAATTTATTGAGATGGAACCAAGAAGTTATCCTATATTATAAAAGACTAATATTGAAATTAACCAAACGGCAGAATACTGTGACATGGACTGACCACCAGGGGGAAGACGCTCAATGCAGGAGCTTCCCCCTTGGTGGTTGGTGCCCACCCAAGTAGGAGTCCTGCTGAGCCAGAAACTGGGCTTATGGCTGGGCAAGTGCAGCTCCAGTGGCAGAAGCCTCTCCTGCCTCAGGGGCAATGCTAAGGATGTCTGATTGTTGGCTTAAGTCCACTGCCTGTGGTAAGCAGGCCTAAGCTGACAGTCAGACATCCCCTGAGAGCTTCTGGACTGTGAGAGACACAGGCTGGACTGAGGGACTGCCCCAAGTGCATGAAGGTCATGCACTAAGCCTCTAGCCTATTATGAAAAGTATTTATTCTAAGGGAAAAACAAACAAACAGGGATTTGTACCATAATGTATAAATTAAGTTTTTAGTACTGAGGAAGAGAGAGGAGTAAAGCTTCTGAGTATAATGTGCTGAAAACATGCCTAGACTCTAGTAAGAGAAAAGGTTTATTTTCAGGAAACAGGAAAATAAAATCACCTTATGTTCTCAATATTATAAGATAAATTTAAACAAGGAACAAAGCTCTCAATAGTATTGCTATAGACATATTACTTTGAAATTCTGTTCAACAATAATTTCTAAATTCTGTTCAACAATAATATTTCTAAAGAATAATGTTATTTAAGAAGCTATTGTTTATGCACATGTTTGGGCTCCTTTGAGCTGATATGTATATGAAGGGAAGGGCAGCAGTTCATCACTGACTATGTTGCCTGAGAAACTAGCATGTGGGTATCCATGTCCAGACAAATTGATGGAGAAGCAGAACCATGAAGAACTAAAGCAAGACTTGTCCCTCAGCCCCAGAATGAGGCAGGAATGAACTCATTAAGGGTCACATGCCATTTTTAGAACACATTATATATATAATCACTGCAAAACAGAATTATATGTACATAAAGTACCAAAAAGTCAACATTTTTGATATAATCAAGTACTTTACTAACATACAATATTTCAGGGATAGGCAAAGGTATCTTTACAGTTGCTCATATGGGGAGAAAAGACAAGTTTATGACTATTACAATAGTTTTAACTCAAAATAATGTCATGTCTGGCAGGTGTGGCTCAGTGATTTTTTTGAGCACTGGTCCATTATCAGGTTTCAATTCCAAGTCAGGCACATTCCTGGGTCAGAGCTCAATCCCCAGTAGGGGGCATGCAAGATGAAGCCAATTAATGATTCTTTCTCATTGGTGTTTCTATTTTTCTCTCCCTCTCCCTTCCTTTCTCTGATATCAAATTTTAAAAAATGTCACAATGCAACTCTAACCCTACTTTTAAGACATATTGGAGGCTTAAGCAAAATCATTGGCTTTACTGAAAACTCACATTGCAATATATTATTATGTATAACCACATTACATTTTATAAGGAAAATCAAGTGATACATTCAAGGATTTTACCTTCTTTGTTTTAGTTTTTAAATGGTCATATTATATTTGAGGCTTAGGAAGAATGCTAGACTATTATTTAGAAAAAGACAAGCCTAAATGATGCATAGACCAAAGAGATAATTATAACCTAAAATGTATCCTCTGTCTTAAGAAACCATACAGATAAGGTTATTATCTAGTATTCCAATGAACCTTGAAATTATAAAATAATAAAAAGACATCAATGAAGATTATTTTAATTTTAAAACAACTTTTATGAAAAGCAATTTTGGCATTAATAAATACATAAAAAATAGTTTTACATATTTAAGGTTTTGAAAGCCAAATTTCAAACTGATTGGCAAAGTCAAGGAACTATTAATTAATTCATTTGCTGGACAATATTTTAGCAAAACAAGGAGTAATTATGTTTTACTTGAACAGTTCCAGAATATTTGATGAATTTATGATTCAATGAAGTGCAGATTTTATGGACATAATGTGTTTTAAAATTCAGTTTCATTAGGTTAGAAATTTTATTATGAAACAAATTTTCTTTATAAGAACTGTGTTAAATATATAGTCTTAAGAACTGTTATAGGAAAAATAAGAGTAAATTGCATGTACTACAGCTTCAGGAATTGCATTGTAGTCTGTATTGATTGCCAGATACCCAATCATTTTAATTTTTACTGTGGTAATGATGAATGCAAATGAGAAACCTGAATTCTCAGCATTTACTGTTTCTTGGATGTTTTATTTTGGTATCTTGCTTAACTACTTGAATACCAATAAATTAACAACAGTAATATTTTTGTGTGCACATTTCTATGTTCTATGAATTATTCATATTGGATATGTGATAGACAAATACATTCACCGAATGCCAATTATATGCCACCATTACATTAAACTTTTTCAGACTTATTAACTCACTTAATCTTCACAACAACCAGTGTTAAAAATACAATGTGTTCCTTCAACTTATAAATGAGAAAGCTAAGCCACAAAGAACTTGCAACAAATATACACCCAGTTTATTACTTTCAGGAATCATCAGCACACAGATTTAATCTCACCTATTTTCTTAAACATTATAAAAGTCAATGAAGGAGAAATTAATTTCCAATTATAGACATAAGACTTTTAAATACACTAAAATATTTTAGGAGTTCATTTCTTTAAAAATATACTCTAAATTATTGCCCAAGCTACTGTGAGGGGGAGACTTTGGTTGCATCCTGCATGAGTGCTGACCTGGGTCCAGGCCAGGGAGGAGCCTGAAACATAGGTACATGCCCTTGATCAGTATCAAACCCAGATCCTGCAGTCGGCAGGCCAAGGCCTTATCCACTGAGCCAAACCCACTAGGTTTGAGTCATCTTTGTTGGGTTAATATGCATACTCATTCCTGATTGGCTGATGGGTATTGTGGAGGTATGGTCAATTTGCATCTTTCTCTTTTATTAGTTTAGGTGTGTGTGTGTGTGTGTGTATTTACATATAAAAAATTAACAAAAGTTAAGAGGAAATAATTTAGCTTTTCCTTTTTAAAAGTTATCTCTAATATGTCCTCACACCTGTCAGAATGGCTTTCACCAATAAATCAAAAAACAACAAGTGATGGCAAGAATGTGGAAAAAAGGGAACACTTTTGCACTATTAGTGGGAATGCAGATTGGTGCAGACACTGTGGAAAGCAGTATGGAGTTTCCTCAAAATATTAAAAATGGAACTGCCTTATGAGCTAACTATTTTACTTCTGTGAATATATTCAAAGAAACCTGAAACTAATTTGCAAGAACATATGCACCATTATGTCCCCTGCAGTGTTTTTTACAACAGCCAAAAATTTGGAAGCAGCCCAAATACCTATAAGTAAATGAGTAGACATAAAAGCTGTGATACATTTACATGATAATACTCAGCCATAAAAAAGAAGGAAGACTTGCCTTTTATATATAAATATATATATATATATATATATATATATATATTTGACCTTTTACAGAGAGGAAGAGAGAGGGATAGAGAATTAGAAACATCTATGAGAGAGAAACATCAATCAGCTGCCTCTTGCACACCCCCTACTGGGAATGTGCACCCAACTAAGGTACAAGCCCCTGACTGGAATTGAACCTGGGACCTTTCAATCTGCAGGCCGATGACACTCTATCCACTGAGCCAAACTAATTTCAGCAAGACTTACCTTTTGTGACAGCATAGATGGACCTGGAGAGCATTATGAAATAAACCAGTCAGAGAAAGACAAATACTATATCATCTTACTTATATGTAGAATCTAATGAACAAGATGAAAAAAAGAAAAGAAAAAAGAAACAGACTGATAGATACAGAGACAGACTGACAGTTGTCAGAGAGGAAGGTACTGGGTGAAAAAAGTGAAGGAATTAGGCAAAAAAAGAAAAGAAAATGAAAGTAAAAACATTAAATAGTGTGGTGATTACTAGAGGGAAAAGGGGGAGGGGGTGGGGAGAGGGTTAGAAGAGGGTAAAGGGGGAAATAAGTGCTATCCTAGGTAGCTATGTGGTGGGTAAAAGGAACCTCTCTGTACTATTTGTGAAACTTTTGATTCTGTAATTACTTCAAAACTAAAAAGTAAAATAAAAGTAAATAAAAAATAAAAGTAAATAAGCTCAGGCAAGGTAGCTCAGTTAAGTTAGAGCATGAACATCTTTTTTTTACATATTTCATATAATATACTTTATAAGCACAACTTTAAAGAAATAAATTCAACTTTCATTTTATTGTTAAATTAAATATGTAATCTTTATAAGTTTAAAATTTTAATATTTATTCATAAAACACATTGCTTTTTGATGATTTCAGAAAGCAAGAGATCAATATGTTTAAATAAATTTTATTACATGATCACAAACTGGCAAATAGTTTTCATTTATAAGGTTTAACAATCAAATACTATGGTTTTTAATTAGATATTTATTAATTTCTATTTTACAAAAATTAGAATTGCCTTATTGCTAGAACTTCTACAAAGTAGAGAATGACTTTGCAAATTGTCCCTCATCTTTTTATGGACCACAGTTAGTATAAGAAGAATAGAGACCGAAAATAAATACAAAACATTAGGAAAGCCTATTTGTAATAAGAACACTTATCCTACATACAAAAAGCAAAAGCTACTGTGATGGCAATTATTTATTGGATTTCTGAAAAATTACTTTTCTGTTGAATGACAATGTTTTTCATCTAGTATTAGACTAGGGAGGAAAATTAAGTCAAATATTCACATCACTAACTTCAAAGGAAATTTGTCATGGTAACCATACCTCTAAAGCCTGTGATTGCAGATTTTTGCCAATTAGCAACTCCAAAGGGTGTTATTAGTTCCTTCAAAAGCATAAGGAACATGATTTTTATTTGTTATTTCTATTTCTATTTTAAAATATGCCATGTAAAAGGTGAAAACACGACAGCATACTGTTTAGTTCTTACAGCTCATTAATAAAGAGAACAATGCATATTTTGGTATAGTACTTTTCAATTTAAAACTTGTCCTTGATAAATCATCATAATTAAATTTAAATTATTTCATTAAAGCAGATTATACCATTTCAACACCAAATATATAAATCACATTAAATATCTAAACTATACATTCTTTTCAAATTTTCTATATGCTAGGCTATGAGCTAGGGAGGGAATGGATGACAGATAGATAGTGAGAAGCTTTACTTAGTACTATGAATATGGCAACTGGAGATGCTCTAAAAATTATTCTTTATAATTAAACATCAATTACATATTTGGATTGATATTTGAAGAATATTTAATTTCAACTTTATTTTTAATTTTTATTATATTTCCTAAAATCTTATGAGATATTTTCTACCAGGCTTTCCTAATGTTCTGTATTTAACTAGTTACAAAATTATTATTTTAATACACTTGTACAGATGATTTTATAAAATTGCAAGGGAACATAAAGAAAATTAAGAGCATTTTGATTATAAGATAAAAATTTGAAAAACTTTGTCTATTTATCATTAGCAAAGTATTTGACCCATTTAAAGTAGAAAAAAAACAACAGTATGACACTATCACTGGCATAGCATTATTCATTTTAAGACATCATTTAAATGATTTGAATAAGTCTGCTATAATAAATTAAGCATTAAGAATATTAATGTTTATTAAAATGATGACATTATGATACAGCTCTAAAACTAAGAATATAAATAATTCTCATGTAATAATAAACACTTCAGATAATAAAAACTTTGTGAGGAGAAAAAAAATTCCCAAAGAATATTAAAATTTCCTTTAAAAATTGAATCTCTATAAAAAAAAAACAATTATTTTTTATTTTATTTAACTGCCAAAAAGTTAATACAAATAACTTAGACTTGAAGACACATTATAAAAATGCTCTCTTAATATAAGTTGTAAATTCAACAAACTGTTACAAACCATTTAAGAATGTCTGTTAGTTTTCAATTTCCTACTTAATGAAGGAAAAAGAGCAGCATTTTAACAATTCAGATAAAAATAAAATTCAGGAGTGGCAATTTGTGGCAATTTTTATTGAGCACTGATATTTTAGCATTTTATACTATATATGGCATTGTCATCTCCTTTTTCTTAGAAGACTGTAATAATATAAATTACATTTAATATATTTTCTTAGATTAGCACTCCATCTATATATTAGAAAGCACATAAAATACCTCTGAAGGAAAACAAAAGAAAGGATACTGAAAGGATAGAAGAAATCCATGAAAAAGAAATTTTCTTAGAAATACCAACTGTCAAAAAGGACATTACTAATGATTATAGGGAATTTTATTATTCTGGAATAACTACAATTGAACCTGTAAAGTGAGATAGATGTTTTATTTAAAAATTAAATTTTACATTTCAAGATTCCTTTTTTTAAAATTTCTTTATTGATTAAGGTGTTGCATATGTGTCCTTATTCCCCCCTTAGTCCCCATCCCCCCCCGCTCATGCACTCACCCCTTGTTGTCTTTGTCCATTGGTTAGGCCCATATATATGCATACAAGTACTTTGGTTGATCTCTCCCCCTTACTCCTACCCTCCCCTACCTTCCCTACCTTCCCTCTGAGGTTTGATGGTCTGATCAATGTTTCTCTGTCTCTGGAACTGCTTTTGTTCATCAATTTATGTTGAAAGTTTTCTTTGTGTTGCTTATCAATGTTTTCTCAAGAAGGGAAGAGCAGAGTCTTATGGGAGTACCTCTATCTGAAGACAGTAAACATTTACATGGAAAAAAAGGGCCACTAGCACATCTGTATCTATTGCCTTGAATAAAATAAAAACATATTTATGTTTCCTCCAGTAAATAAAAATAGAATTTTCAGTGGTGGACTTCTTTGTGCCTTATACATGCTAGGTATTTAATTCAATTGTTTGTGCATCAGTCTCTGCATATCATAAAAATTACTTATTAAAAAACATTCTTGTACTTTTAATCTAGAGTAACTAGTATGTCTCTAGGGCACAGTATGAATTACATTAAAGATTTCTTTTTAAAAACCAGTTTTTAGTTCACCCGAATGATTTATGTATGGTGGAGAAAATATATAGTGATTAGAAATATTAAATATTGTGACATATTAGGTTTGCTTTGTTACACTAATTATTTTCTAAAACAGTTCCTATTATATATATATAATATATATAAAATATTTTTAATGTATTTTATTGAATTTTTACAGAGAGGAAGAGAGAGGGATAGAAAGTTAGAAACATCGATGAGAGAGAGACATCGATCAGCTGCCTCCTGCCCGCCCCCTACTGGAGATGTGTCCGAAACCAAGGTACATGCCCTTGACCAGAATTGAACCTGGGACCTTTCAGTCCCAAGCCTACGCTCTATCCACTGAGCCAAACCGGTTCCGGCAACAGTTCCTATTTTAAAGTAAAAAGGAGATTGGGAGACATGACAGTGGCAGATTTTAGCAGAGATCAAATTTGTTTTTTTATTTAAAAATAATGATAATACCTCAGACAATGTGGCTCAGTGGTTGAATGTTGACCTAGGAACCAGGAGGTCACAGTTTGATTCTTGGTCAGGGCACATGATGGAGTTGTGGGCCCGATACTCAGGATGGAGCATGCAGGAAGCAGATTACCAATGATTCTTTCTCATCATTGATGTTTCTATCTCTCCCACTTGCTTTGTCTCTAAAATCAATAAAAAAATATATTTTTTGAAATAATAGAAATATAAATACAAACTTTGTTTTAAACTTGTTGAGCAGATTAACTAATTAAATTTTTAATTTCAGAATCCAACAAATTATTTTGATAAAAGTGAACATTATATCACTTAAATTCAGCTTTAAAATTGATCTCAAAAATGCATTTTTCTTAGTTCATTGAAATTTATTGTAAATCTAATATGAATCCAGGGTTTGCAAGAGGTTGTACTACATGCTTAAGACATAGCCAGAAACATGATAGAGGTATTCTCCCTCCTCTTGGAGTATATCTTCCACATAGAGGAAAAAATGTAAACATGTAATTGCAAGTGGAGGGAAGAGGAAGTGCAGATAACTACAAATGCATACAGTAACAGAATCAGTTGGTAACAGTAACAGAACCTGCTGGGTCAGGGAAGGTTCTGTTTTAGGAATGGGGAAAGTTTAGCTTAGAGGAGAAGGAAGGGAATATTGGCAAACAGGAAAGAGGTTTGAATTTACATAATTGTGAAAGACCATGTTTCTATTCCATGATGAAAAAAAAAAAAGAAAGAAAGAAAGAAAGAAAAGGAAAGGAAAACAGTGAAAATAGCTATAGCTGGAGCATCAAGGAATGTAGAAAAAGTGAGGTAGATGAACAAGCTTTATCTGTGGTACTTTTTAAGTCATGGAAGGGATTATAGAATTTATCCTAAGGATAATGGTAAGCCGAAAAAATAACATAACAAATAACACTTTAAAAGATCATTTTTATGGAAGTGGATTAAGAAAGAGGGGGACAGGGCAACAACTCACATAGGAGATCCATTCTCACTTGAGAATGCTGTTGTATTTACCTAAGTTGAAATCACTGTGACTTTGACTAAGTGGATGGTACTATGGACAGAGACAAAGTCATGAATTTAAGAGATATTTGAGAGTGAGAAATAACAGAATTGGATATTATTTGAATGAGCTGGATGAACGGGAAAGGAGAAACTAAAGATACAATATTTCTAGTTTTCTAATATTAAACATATAATAGGTGGTGCTACCATTTGTAGAAATAACCCCTTACAGAAATAAGAATAATAAAAAAGTTCTTTGGGTGTTTTTGTTTGTTTGTTTGTTTTACCTTTTGAATTTAAGCTTATTATGAAACACCTAAATATAAATATTATTCACATTGTAAAAAATACAAATCTGGAGTTTGTGAGTAAATTCTGAGATGGGAAGGTGTTAATCTGGCAGTAACCAATGAGAAGGATGACTTTGAGAAGGAGATTTCTATAGATAGTGCATAGAATGATATTAATGAACTAACAGAGTTATTTACTGAAATTGGAAGTATAAATGAATGAATAAAGAGAATGTTATAAGTAGTTTTTATGTTTTTATTTATTTCAGAGAGATGAAGGAAGAGAGAGAGAGAGAGAGAGCGAGAGAGAGAGAGAGAGAGAGAGAGAGAGAGAAGAGGAACTGCGATGTGAAAGAGAAACATTGATCTGTTGCCTCCTCACATGCCCACACTGGAGATCAAAACTGTAATCTGGGTGATTAGAAACCAATCTGTCCCCTTTCGGTGTATGAGATGATTCTCCAACAAACTGAGCCACATCGGCAAGGGCTACAGATCATTTTTTGAGTCGCAGAAACAGAGGTCAGAATGAAGTAATTTGAAGAGTGAAAAATAATATTTGTAAAGAAGACATTTAATAATAGCTAAAAAACAACATGGGATCTGTAGATATATTTGATTCTGGCACTTTTTAGTTTGGGTTAACTGTATTTTAATATAGAAGACAACTGAAACTAGTAGGAAAACTTAACAAAGAATTAGAGAATTTTGGAGAGGAAATTATCCAAAATATCATTGTTCTTGAAAGTAATTAAATAAAAAAAACACGGGGCAGATTCAAAGCAGTTTGTAATTTGGGTGACAAATGTTCAAGTTCTATCAAATGACTTCCACTTTCTTCCTAAGAGACTGAAAGCACTGTCATCCTCAAAGAGTGTAAAGAGATCCAATAAATTTTAAGAATGGAGATTACTTAAGATAGCCATTCCAGATATTTATCTGTACATATGAAATAAAGAAGAACATGCTGTAGCTGCTATGATACATTTATCATCTGAGGAAAAGTCATGATTATAAATTATATTGCTAAAAATGTTCCTTCATATTCCTGGAGAAATGGTTTTCTTAAGCAGTGCTTGAGAAGAGCAGGAATGACCACACTCCCCAGTGCCAATTTGTAAATCTGCCACTTCCTTCAGTTTCTGTTCAGTGATGCACATATTTTGCTCAAGAAGACAGGCATGCCAGAAAGTGTCAGAGTTATGCATAAGGAGTCTGTCCTTATTTGGAAAAGAGCATAGAGAATTTCATTGGTAAGAGTGTTGTCAAAAACAATATCAATCTGGGAGGACAGAAATTAAGAGACAGCTCAGAGCTCCATAACAAAAGTAGTAACAAGCAATATGACAGTGAAATAAAGACATTCCAAGGTGAACAAAAGCTGAATTTTGGGGTAGTAGATATACTTTAAAGAAATACCAAAGAAACTTTTACATACTAAAAGACACTTCCATCACACAATATTTTGAAACCACACAACCAAATAATCAAAAGCACCAGAAAAGGTGAGTTTGAGTGAGATAATAATGAAATATAAATACAAAAAGTAAATACTGCATACTTTCTCTCTTAATTTAAAAAATAAGTTGAATAAAATAATTTGATTATAATTGGATTTAGGATGTTTCTATTAGAAATATAACATATTTCATTATCTATACTAATAAAAGGGTAATATGCAAATTGATCAGGACACCCTCACAGTAACAACTGAACAGCAGGCTGCATGGGTCTATAATGCAGGCAGGAGGAATGACCAAAGGACTGAACAGCAGACTATGTGGGGTGACCAGGCTGGCAGGAAGGGAGAAGTGAGGGTCAACCAGGTCAGTAGACAGGGGCAGTGAAGTGCTACCAAGCCAGCAGGGGAGGCAGTTGGCAGCAGCCAAGCCAGCAGTGGGGAGCTATTGGAAGTGACCAGGCCATCAGGGGGTGGGAAATGAGGGGTGACTAGGATGCAGAAGGAATCAGTGAGAGGTGACCAGGCCAGCACGGGGCCCAGTTATGAGTGATCAGGCTGGTGGGGGGGGCAGTTAGGGGCAATCAGGCAGGCAGGTAGATGAACAGTTAGGAGCCAGTGGTCCCAGATTGTGAGAAGGATGTTCGACTGCTGGTCAGGCCTATACCAGCAGTCAGACATCTCCTGAGGGGTCCTGGATTAGAGAGAGTGCAGGCTGGGCTGAGGGAACCCTCCTTGTGCATGAATTTCATGCACCGGACCTCTAGTATCAACATAAAGAGTATGGGAACAAAACTATACTGAAGTAAGTAAATCACATAAAAGGTAATGAAATCTTCAAGAATAAGTGAAGATAATCAAAAATGGTAAATAAGAAGGCTACTATAACCAACTCTACAATTATATATTTATTTTCTTTACACTTTAAAAAGATAAGCATTTATATGAATTAATACCTATAATAATGTCTTGTAAACATGTAACATATAATTACATAAAAATGTAATATATACATAGCAAGCACAAGAGAAAAACTGAAAAGATAATGCACAGAAGAGGAAATATTTGCATATAATTTAGCTCTTATGTGTCTAAAATATATAAAGATGTCAATCCTATCTAACAAAAGAGTAATATGCAAATTAACCATCACTCCACCACAAAACTGGCGGCGCCCATAGCCACAAGATAGCCATACCCAGTTTCTCAGACCCGTCAGAGTCCTCCAGGATCAGGGAGGGCTGACGCTGAGAGCTGGCAGAGTAAGCGGCCTGGTGGAATGCTGCCCATAGGCCCTCCTGACCCTTATAAAAAAACAAACAAATTCACTCCCTACAGCGCAATCCTCTCCCAGCAGTGGCAGCCTGGGGTCTCAGCCTGGGAGGGTTGTGCCACCCCCACAGTGCAATCTTCCTTCCAGTGGTGGCAGCCTGGGGTCTCATCAGCCAGGCAGATATGAAGAAATCTTAAATGTTTCTTTAAAAAAAAAAAAAAATATATATATATATATATATATATATAGATATATATAGATATATATAGATATATAGATATATATATATAGATATAGATATATGGATAAATAGATATAGATATATTATTGATTTTTTTTACATAAAGAAAGGGAAAGGGATAGAGAGCTAGAAATATGTATGAGAGAGAGACATCTATCAGCTGCCTCCTGCATGCTCCCCACTGGGTATGTGCCCCCAACCAAGGTACATGACCTTGACCGGAATCCATCCTGGGACCCTTGAGTCTGCAGGTCAATGCACCATCCACTGAGCCAAACCAGTTAGGGCTGTGCAATATGTTAAAAAAAAACAACAACAACCCTATCTCATAAAGAGGAAATATGCAGAGGAGGGCATTTTGGGGTGACTGGGTTATCAGGGGAGGGCAGTTGAGGATGATTGGGCTGGCAGGGGAGCACTTCAGTGTTGATCAGGCTGGCAGGGGAGTGGTTAGGTGGTGATCAGGCTGGCAGACAGAAGGAGTTAGGGGCAATCAGGCAGTTGGGAGCCAGCAGTCCTAGATTGTGAAAGGGACGTCTGAATGCCTATTTAGGCCTGATCCCACAGATAGTTGGACATCCCCCGAAGGGTCCCAGATTGGAGATGGTGCAGGTTGGGCTGAGGAACACCACCCCAGTGGACAAATTTTTTGCACCGGGCCCCTAGTCTGAATAAAAACCTAATATGCTACATTGAAACTGGTTTGGCTCAGTGGATAGAGCGTCAGTCTGTGGACTGAAAGGTCCCAGGTTTGATTCCAGTCAAGGGAATGTGTCCTGGTTGTGGGCACATCCCCAGTAAGCGACGTGCAGGAGGCAGCTGATCTTTATCTCTCTCTCATCAATGTTTCTGACTCTCCCTCTCCTTTTCTCTCTGTAAAGAATCAATAAAATATATTTTAAAAAGCCTAATATGCTAAATGCCCAGTTGTCCTGTTGTCTGTTCAACCAATCAAACCATAATATGCTAACGATATGTTAAGGCCGCTCAACCACTCACAATGACATGCTCTGATCACCAGGGGCCAGATGCTCCAACTAGTAGGTTAGCTTACTGCTGGGATCCAGCCTATCAGGACTGAATGAAATGGGCTGGACATGTCCTGGAGCTCTCCCATGGTTTTTCCCTGGCTCTGATCATACTGCAGTGGGATCCCTTGGCCTGCACTCTTTCACAATCTGGGACACTTTGGGAAATGTCAGGGAGCTGGTTTTGGCCCCATCCTGCAGGCCAGGCCAAAGGACTCCACTGGTGTATGAATTTGTGCACCAAGACTCTAGTAACTGAATAATAGACAGGCAACCTTAAAATATAGGAAAATAACTTGAATAGGTATTTCATCAAAGAAGACTACTATTCAAATGATCAAAAGCACATAAAAAAGTACTCAACACTAGCTATTAGAAAAATGCAACTTAAAACTACAATTAGATATCATTTCACACCCATACCCATTCACTGGATATATTTTAAAAAGTGGAACAATTAAAAAATATTTCCAAGTTATAGAGAAACTGGTAGCTACACTTGTTATTGGTAGGACTGTAAAATAATGTAGCCATTTTGGATTTTAGTTTGGTAGTTTCTAAAGACCCAGTAATTCCACTCTTAAGTATATATGGAAGATAAATGAAAACATACTTTCACAAAAAGAACTTGCATGAAAATTCATAGCAATATTATTCACAATTGCAACAACCCAAATGTTCATCACCTGATGAACAGAAAAACAAAGTGTGTTTATTTGTACAATAGAATATTTTTCAGCCATGAAAAGAATAAAGTCCTGATACATGAATAAACCTTACAAATAGTATACTAATTAAAATAAACTTGACATAAGACTATATAATGCAAGATTCCATTCATATAAAATGTCCAGAAAAGGAAATCTATAAGGAAAGAAAGTACATTAGTGATTGCCCAAAACTGGAGAGGAAATGGGAGAGAATTGGTAATGCCTGCTAGTGGGCCCATATTTAATTCAGGAATGACAAAAATGTTCTAACTTAGATTGTGGTGATGGTTGCCCAACACTGAATATACTACATATATTGAAGTATATATATTACATTTTAAATGTAATATATATACATTTTAAATGTATAAATTTATGGTATTGTGATAATTATCTCAATACATGTGTCTGAAAAGGTGTTATAAGGAGAGGAGAGAGTAAGAGGAGGGGAAAAGATGAGGCAGAGTTCAGGAGGTTTCAGTAAACTGGGCTTTGATATATGTTGAATAAGTCATTTACTTTCCTTTTAGTTCCTCCACTAATAATTGAGACAAAATATATATATTAAAGTGTTTTTTTTGCAAGGACTGGAAAAGATGATACCTGTGGAGTACTTTATTCTATCTTTGATACATGGTGACTGTTTTTATTGGTATAACAGACCAAACTATCTAAGGATTGACTCAGGTCTAATTTGTTCAAATGGGCAATAAGAATACTAACTCAGTTATGAGATTAATAAAATACTTAAATTGAACCTCAAGTTAATTTCAAACTAGACACAATAAATATATCCAATAGTGATATATCCAACAGTGTTCAGTAATAATATTCATATTTATTGTGATTTTAATAGGAACATGCATCTGTGCTAAATACTTCAAATGGAGCATAATACATTTTCACAGGCAGAATGCCTTAGTAACCACAACAGCTGTGTGCTTCTGAGGAAACAAACTAAAAACAAACAAAAAATGACAATAATAAAAAAAATATATTACAAGTCACGTGAGTAATCATGTCTTACCAGGTATGAAGAGGTGGAAAAAAAACAAAGAAAATATTCTTCTTTATACTGTGCAGACTGTTTATAGTTTATGCCCAGTCTACTTCTAAAAAAGATTTGTGATTTTTTTATTAAAACAAATCAGGATTCAAAGGCAAAAATCTGACTTTATATTCTTACTACATGTATATTGATCAAGTTATGTCTGGAGCCTTGGATCCCTCACTGCTAAGTTGAAGTTTATATTAAAAACATTGATCATATTAGAGTGGTCATAAAACTCCAATGAGATTATATAAAACACACTCTGTATCTTAAAAAATTTCTATCCTATGCTAGGTAGTAGTAGGTGTGTTATTTTATAATAGTATAGTAATGTCAGCATACACATCCTATCTAATAATGATGGAATATGCAAATTGGCCATAACTCTGTGATAAAGATGGCAGTGCCCACAGCCAATAAGCAGTAAATATGCAAATTGATGCAACAAGGCGAGAGGCAGAAGGTGGCTCTGGCAAGAGTGAAAGCAGTGCCAGCAACCAGGGGAAGGAAAGTCTATTCTTGCACGAATCTTCATGCATTGGGCCTCCAGTTTTAAAGAAGGCTTACAATTAAAACCAAAACTGAAGCCCATACATTGAGAAATAGAAAGACAAACAGTAATTGTACATTTAGTTAGTCCTAGGCTCCCTGACACCTAAAATAAAGAAAGGAAAATATTTCATTCTCATTGATAAATTGTTTTTAAAAATAGAAAATCATTCTCTAATACTAAACTCAAAGCAGCTTATCAAGGATCTTTAAACAAGAATCACTGAATGTACAATATTAGAGATAATGTCTTTAATTACAGTTTTTCAGAAAATATATAATTCTTATAAAAATTTTAAATAAAAATCCTTGATGAAATTAATATGAAAATATTGCTTAGTGAAAGCATTCTCTGGAAACTAAACTGCAGAGAACTAGAATATAATTTTCCGGTGATGAAAGTTATCATGTCTTTTTTGAGCTCTTGTGTGTACTAGAGATGGGGCCATCATAGTGCATGCATTATCTCTAATTCTTATGACAGCTGTAATGAGAATTGACATACATGTTATTATCATCTTTCACTACAGTTAGCAGGAGATGGAAATATCTTACTTTCCATCTCCTGCTAACTGTAGTCTTAAACTTAATACATGGATTAGCTTTATCATTTGAGTAACCATTCAAATATCAATAACTGCAGTGAGGCTTTGGAGAGAAGTCAGAAAATAAGCAATTCCAGGGTCACCTTGTAGGCAAGTATCCAGAAATCCAAGACTTAGTGTCCACTCTCACCTCATAGAGCTTTTTTGTACTCAAATATTTAGCAGCATTATATGGACTATACTTTCTGTTTCAGAAACAAAATTAAATGAATTTTATTTAATAAAATTATTAACACATTAAGTATGTGTTACTTAAATTCTTCATCTCAAAGGTCTTTTTCCTATTCCTGGTACCTTCATTGTTAGAATTGCTGAAGGGAAAATGCACGAGGCCAAAGTGGTAGGGATTATAAATTTATTAGGTCATCTGGATACCAAATGTGCTGAGCCCAAAAATGGAGCCAGCTCCAAAAGTGAGTAGTCAAAGGTTTTTAAAGGACTCTAGGTTGGCTTTTTCTGAGCAGAACATTATTTGGTTAGGTATGGATACAAGGAAGGTCTGGAGGGGAAGAATAATAGTCTTAGTGAGTGGAATGTGGTCTAAGCAAAAGCAAATGTCCATTGTGAAGTGACCTAAAGGTCAGTTCCCAAGGGAAAGAGTATCAATTCAATTATTTGATCAGACCTAAAATTCCAGGTTTTGTTTTGTTTTGTTTTGTTTAATGAAATAGGGACAAAGGTAATACCATCCATAGTTACATCCTGCTGTGGGGGAGGACTTCGAGATCACAGGGGGATGGACTTTGATGTTGGCTGGAACACTATATAGTTCTCCTTGCTGGAGTGAGGGGTTGCAGCAGCATGATTTCCCCAAGAGACTGGTTGGAGAATGCAGGAAAGCAGTCCTGTTGAATGACTTGGGAGGTAAAAACTGGTTTGAGGCTGTCACAGCTTCACTTGTCTGGTTTTGCTGCTTTTCTGGGCCTGGAGCTGAAATATAACTGAGACCTAGATGTTATTTTTAGAGAGGAAAAGATAGTTGCCTGACTAGTGATATGCTAGTGGAAGATAGATTAACCTGGAGGTGAGATTCTTGTTTTACCAGTTTTGCATCCAGAACTTTCTTGTAGGTCTTAAGATAGAGATTTCAAAATATGATAGAGTAGTGGTTAGTGCCCCTATGACAGTTCCAACCCCTTCTGTGATGCTTAGGGTTATGAAGAGAGGGATTATCTGGACTGCCCTTTTCTTTCAGATATAATGGGTTATGAGGACAAGTAAAGACTGATTATTGGCAACTATGTCAACATTGGGTGAGAGAAGAGAGTAAAGATTCCTGTCCAGTTGGTTGGGAGGCAGATGAATGTGTTTTTCCCACACAGGAAGAAAAATTCCCTGATCCTGGAGACAAGCTGAAAGGAATAGGGAGAAGAGTTAGACTAAAAGGTATGAGGTTACTGTACTCCAAATCAAGAGGGTAGTCATCATGGCGCTACCAATAAGAGGTGATAGATGAGTGGTTAAGATTTTATTGTAGTAAAAGTGGGTGTGAATGCTCGATGGGCTGTTATCCAAGGGAAAAGTTATAGGGAAGGAAAGGAGTGGTTGAAGGCTGGATAAATAAAATGGACCAGCTGTAGGAAATAACCATTGGCTTCTGGGGAGACCTGGTTGTCAATCCATTGGGACCAATGGTTGTTCTATAGTTTTAGGTAATTCTGTGGTGTTGCAAGCTGATGATGGGTGATGGCTTATTGTTATATTTCCCTGTGATCTTGTAAGGCATAAATGCGCTTGGATGATTTGTAGGGTGTGCAGAATGATAGAACCTGTGGTCAGGATGGAGAAAGAAACTACCTTAGTAAAGATAGAATATAAGTACTACAAAAAATAAAGGAGGCTTGATTTGCCTGGGCTGTAGGATGGATTACCTAGAAGGGTGTCTGCTTTTTTGAGAAATATAGTTACCTTTCTCTTTTATACGCTAGAGTGAATTTTTCCTGATTCTGTCTCTTGATTGGTGTAAGGATGGTAGTATATAATGAAGAGGAGAGGGAAAGGCAGAGGCAGAAATTCTTGCCAAGGTTGGATTGCCCCAAGGGCTGAGGGAGGAAGGGAAGAATCTAGAAAGATGGAAATATCTTCCCATGGGTATCAAAGTTTGTAGAGGTGAGTCCCATGAAAAGATGGGAATTCAGATGCAAAGGGAGAAATAACAGTAGCTAGGACCTAGAGAACTTATATTGGGAGAGATGGCGGACTTTCAGGTAAGTCAGGGTTTGTAGGGTTAATACATAGGGAGCATGTGTAGGGATATACACTCATTTTTACTCTTTTTCTGGGATGTGGCTAAGGCAAAGTCTGGTGGGACTGGTCTGGTGGCTATTTTACTTAAAGAACTCCAGTTCATGAGATTGAGGTGTTCCTGGGATGGGTTTTAATCTGAAATGATGGAACCATAGAGTATGCCCCTATAGTTTAGCTGCAGTTGGGAAAGTTAGGAGTACCTTAAATGGGCCTTGCTATCAGGCCTGTAAATTATTAATGGATATCCTTTAGGAGGACCCAGACCCCTGTCTATAGAGAATAGGGGGAATGACTTCCATAAAAGGTTGAGGGAGGACCTTAGCAGCATGTTCTCTTGGTAATTGATAAGATTTAAAATGGAGACCATAGTCTCCTAGAGGGGTCTCTGTGAAAGGGAAGTTTCCTAATAAGAAAGATTTTCCATACATGAGTTTAAAGGGACTAAGAAAAGATGGTGCAGGGGAGAGTTTCCTTGATGCACATAAGGGCTAGAAGTAGGAGAATAGTTTAAGGTTCTTTAGTTTCAGAATTAATTTAGTTAGTTGAGACTTAATTAAGGAATTTTCTTTTTTTTTATCTTGTCTGAAGATTGGGGCCAGTAATAGGGCATAAATTTCACTGGATGTTCAGAGTGGAGGAAACTTGTTGAGTTATTTGAGATATGAAAGCAGGCCCAATATCTGGTTGTAATGAGGTGGATAGGCTGAATCTGGGAATGATATGCTGAATGAGAGCTTGTGTGAAGCTAATGGGAATGCTTCTACCCAGTCTGAGAACGTTTCTACCAGGGTTAAGAGATATTTGGTTCTTTTAAATTCCACTGGATGTTCAGGGACATGTGAGTGAAGTCCAGGGATTTGGCCCCTAGCCTGATGAGTAGGGAAAGAAGGTCCAACCTGTCCTTGAGGAGATACTGAGTAACAAGTAGAACAGGTTTTGGTGATACCTTGCAATAGGGAGACTAGGCTAGGACATGTGATGAGGGAATTTAGGAATTGTAAAAGTGGTCTATATCCTATATGTAGGGAATTGTGAATAGCCTGTAAGATATTCTGGGTCTGTACCTAAGGAAGGATATATTTTTCCTGAAATATTAGCTGTGGTTCTTCCTGAGTGACCTCAAGAGCCAATAGGGATTTAAGTTCCTCTGGAGTAAACTTGGGAGTTATATGAGGTATAGCTAAGAATTGGGGAGATGGAGTCTTCCTCTGAGTTTATACCTTGGTCTCCTGGTCTGCTTTGTTATTTCCATGTCTTACTGGATCATTTCTAACTTGATGTCCATTGAAGTGTATGTCTTTTAAGAAGGCTCAACAAAGGGAGGTTCCTAAATACCAAGCAAGAAGACATGTTGAAGCTTTCAATGATAGTGTCAAGGACTGTGAGCAGTGAGAATAAAGAAAGTTTCCAATATAAGGACTTAATCAATAGGAAAGTCTAAGCAGGGTTGTGTTAGTTTACTAGGAGAGAAGGGGTCTCTTCCAAAGTCGGGGGGTGTGTGGGTGTGTGATCACAATTCCAGGTCCTGACTCACTAGACAAACTTTTCCACAACTTTCACAAATAACTAGATTTAAACAAAAAGTAATCAACCAGCATTTCTTAGATAAATGAACACTTTAAACATACTCTTACTTTCAAGAAAATATACCATCAACAAAGTATAAGAGATATTGTACTAAATAAAAGCTAATAAAATGTAATAAAAGCTAACAGCAGGTGAGTTTAAAACTTGTCTAGCAATCAATGTAAATGTTTAAATGTTTATCATTTAACCTAGAAATACTTCAAAGCCTTTAAGTATCAAAGACTTTGGAATATTATGTATAGGGCTATGAGGCTGGAGAAAAGGCGGGGTTAGAGAGGGGAGCAGGCCATCCAGCCTGTTCTAGGACTACAGTTTCCATGCCTCCAGCCACCTGGATTTAAAATTGCCACCTTTTTCCTTAGAGATAACATACTAAGGGTTGGGTGATAATGAGTTCAGCTTCTGATAGTAACAGGACTGTTCAGTAAGCATTTGCAATTTTGCAGTAAAGAAAATTGTTCTTTTGGAAGTGTGGAGAGAAGTCTCTGAGGTGAGAGCAGTTTTCCAAGCATTAAAGGGGTGAGAATGCTGGTCTTGGGATCTAAAGGCTCAGTGTGAGGTCCTTTTACCATGTCATAGAGGAGCTTTGTGAGAAGACTGAAGTTGGGAACCCAGAGGCAAAAATACCCAGCAAGCCAGAGAAAGAAGAGTATTTCTTGTCTAGAAGAGGGAAAGTCATGGAAGAGATAAGGTGTTTATGGTCTAGGGCAGTGGTCATCAAACTGTGGCTCACAAGACAAATGCGGCTTGCGAGCTGCAGTTTGCTGCTCTGTTAACTAATGAGTTTGCTGACCTACTGACATAGACTCTTGATTACAATAATTACAGGCTATTGTTTTTCCTTGTGATTAATCCCCTATCCCAGTGGTCAGCAACTCATTAGTCAACAGAGTGGCAAATCACGGCTCACGAGCCTCATGTGGCTCATGAGCCACAGTTTGTCGACCAGGGGTTTAAGATAATGGCTGAACTTTATGGGGTGAGAGTGAAACCAAGTAGGTCTGTGGTTCAGGAAAACTGGTTTTTATAAGGGGATGTACAGTAGTGGGGCACCAAAGTAGAAAGTGAAAAGAATGGATAAAGGGGGTGGTTAGTAAGATACAGTGTAGAGGTGAGGTAAAGCAGTCTGTCAACATCCATAACAGAAACTGAGGAGGGGACAAGGGTTCCACTGAGTTTGGGGAGGGCAGAGTAAGTGTTCCCAGTGTCAATTATAAAGGAGATAGACTTATCTGCCACCACAATAGTTATCTGAGGCTCTGTACAGCTGATGTAAATATGTGGTGCTTTGCCAGGGCCTAGCCAGCTTCGGTCTTCAGTGGCCAGTATCAGGAAGTCTGGAAGCTCCAAATCATATCCAGAAGGTGGCCTTGATGGACTGGCCAAGATCCGACCTGGAGGAGCCAGAAGGCAGTCTGATTTCCAGTGTCCTTCCCTCCTATACCTCAGGCAGGGCCCAGGCAGGGGTCTCAAGTTTGGGCAGGACTTGGCCCAATGTGCTTCCTTGTTGCATCTGAAGCCTGGTCCTGGAAGAGGATTAGCCAATGACTTACCCTTGGATGGAGGACCGACACTTCCTTTGTGATTCATGAGAGTGGTGGCTAGGAGCTGGAAGGTCTCCTACTGGTCCTCAGCCTTGACCTGATACTGCCTTTGTTTTTTGATTTGGGTCTTATTGTTTCTATTATTAAAGATCTTAAAGATCAGGTTAATGAGGTCTTTGTGAGGGTTCTGTGGACCTGTGTTTATCTTTTAAAGTTTGTGTTGTATGTTGAGGGCTAAATGGGGTATAAAATGGGTGTTCAGAAGAAGGGTTCCCTTGAGGGAGCAGAAATCTAAGGTGTTAAATTTTTGTAAGGCCTTCCTGAGGCAGAGGGAAAGAGTTGAGTTTTTGTCAGGGTTCTGGGTAATTTCATTAAGTTAATCATAGTTAACCTCATTATGAGCCGCCTTTTTGAGTCTGCCAATTAGATAGGTGATTATATGGCTATGGAGCCAGTACTCCAGCAGCTTGTAGAAAGCTGAACTTGTAGCAGGAATTTCAGGAAATTCCAGGAACTGCTGAGAACTCTTATTATTATTGGGGACCTTCCTGTTCTTCCTCTCAAGACATCAGCCAGTAGAAATTCTTAGCTAGTAGAAGTTCTTGTCTGTCTATAATGTAACTTGGTTGCTAATGTTCCTTACTCATTTTCTTATCTTTGAGGGACTTAGTTTGCACTTCACCATTTTATAAATATAGGGAATTGTCTGACTCTACTATTTGGGCTTTATGCCACTCAAAACCTATACTGAATAATCTATAATAATAAAAACGTAACATGCTAATTAGACCAGATATCCTTCCAGATGTCCTTCTTTCCAGACAAAACAATAGCAGGGCGGGGCTGAGGCAGAGGTGACAGAGGCCCCTGGCCAACTGGTGTGGCAGGTGGGGGCTGGGATTAAGAACTTGCATGAATTTCGTTCATCAGACCTCGTGAAATAAAATTCTAAGGCTAATGTCCCAGTCCACCTTTTATGAGTACTCATTCATTTATTTTAGTGTCTTTTTTGTTCTGTTTTTAAGATATCTCTTATATACAAAATTTAATTTTATTATTCTACTAAAAAATAATTATTTAAGTTCCCCAAATATTTATCCTAAAGGGCTGGAGCTACAGAAATACCCTTAAATAGGCTGCAGAAGTGACATCAGTGAAGTTGGGAGGGAAGGAACACTAAAGTCATTAAAGGCCCAGGAGTTACTGCACTGCTGGGAACAAACCACATGCACACCCACCCTTTCTCCAGACTCCTGAGAGTTGTCAAGGCCATATTATATCTATTATACTTCTTAAGAATGTGAGTATATTTTCCTTTGGAAAAAATAAGCCTATTTCTAAATGCAAAGAGAGAAAGGGTTTTCTTATATTTTCCTAAGAAGCAAAGGTTTTATATATATATATATACTAGAGGCCCAGTGCACAAATTCATGCACAGGTAGGGTCCCTTAGGATGGCCTGTGAGGATCGAGCAGAAATCCGAAGCCCAACACTGCCTGCAGCTCTTACCTGCTACTCCTGCTCATCCTGGCCCTATTGCACCTGCAGTGGGCTCATGCCCAATCAGTCCCAATTGGGAGAAGCTCACGCTGCCGTAGTGAGCAATGCATCTGGCACCCTTCAGAGGGAAGTGGCTTAAGGGATTGGGCTGAAACTGATTCTCTGACATCCCTTAAGAGGTCCCGGATTGCAAGAGGGCACAGGCCAGGCTGAGGGACCCCACTGGTGCACAGTTGGGGTTGGGGAGAAACTGCAGGAGGGCACCAGGGCATGTCTGGCCCATATCGTTCAGTCCTAATTGGCCGGACCCCAGCAGCAAGCTAACCTACCAGATGGAGCATCTGCCCCCTAGTGGTCAATGCACATCATAACGAGCAGTTGAGTGGCCTTAGCCTATCATTAGCATATTAAACTTTGATTGTTTGAACAGTCAATCTATCACCACATGACTGGACATTTAGCATATTAGGCTTTTATTATATAGGATTATTAAAATAATTATATTATGTTAATCAGAAAATTGATTACTTTAAATGAATAAATTACTTAATACTGCATAATAATAATAATACATAAGCTTTTAGTCTAATATATTTTACTACCTTCCCAGGGTTTAAATTTTAATATTTTCTTTCTCTCTTTATAAAAAAAATTATACTTAAGATATATGGGAAGCTCTGTCAAATAAAAAATAATAATTATATTCTATTTATATATGCATACTAAATAAATCCTAATAGGCTTTCATTTATAACTAATTGTTATAAGTTATAGTATTGTGGGATATTATGTTTTACAGAAAGGACAAGATTTCATGTCATTTGCATTACTCTATAAAATATCTAAATTTATGAAATACTGGTAGAGGCCTGGAGCAGCTAGGGTGGTGTGGAATGCCCCCAGCAACTCAGTGCCTGCATATGCAAATTAATGTACCATTTTTGTTGGTTTTAAAACAATTTGGTAAATTAAATATTTTTCTCAGAAGGCAGTCTGACCTGCAGTAATCTGACTAATAGAACTGTGCCTCCCAGCCCTCCGTGTAAGCAAAATAAGTGGTGGAACTTCTCTGCTGAGGCATTCCATTGGGAAGTTTGAGGAAATCATGCCCATTTGATGGTCTTAGGAGACCAACAGGCTATAGATCAAAGCCCACATGGTCATTTTCAAGCCAACCACATTTACATTCGGGTACACGGTGAGTCTAATGCTAGTTATATTGGTTATGCAGTCATGCCTAAGATTTGGACTAAGGGAGGGATGAATTCCCCATGACCTCAAGTACTAGGCTTGTCAGTTCAGGAAACTTGATAAATATGAGGCCATATTTTCAGCCCTTTGAAATTATAGCATGATAACTGCAAGAACTCCTCTGGCCATGATAGTATAATTTTACTAATATCTTACTGACAATTTACACCACTCACTCTACGTCTTTGTTATTTGTCCCAATCTACTAATAAGCCATAGTTCATCTATTCTAGTATAGGTTGGAAAAGGAGCTTAAACATCAGCACTATGATGGTACTTAGGAAACAAGCAGAAATTCTGATACCTGTTAATATCACCAGGAAATGGCAAGGCTATTAAAGTCTTAGAAAGAACATTGAGCTAATTATGACCCAGAAGATTTCTGGGAATGCTCATTGCAGCCATTCTCTCAGCTGTTGTTATTCTTACTACTGTCAACGTTGCTGTGGCAGCCCTTTCTGAGTCTGTGCAGAGGGCCACATTTGTAGACAATATGACCTATAATGTAACTAGGGAATTCACTATACAACAGCATTTAGATAAAAACATATATTAGCTAGACTAGAAGCAATGGAGGCAGCCATTGATTATCTGGGGGAAAGAGAGGACACCATAGCATACAGGCAAGTGTTTAATTGTGATTGGGAGCATAAGCACATATGTGTTACCCCTTTAAAATGGAACAGTAGTCACCACCATTGGATTGATGTTAACAATAATCTATTGGGAGTCTTTCATGATAACCTTACTGAAGAAATAAACATGTTGCAAAGGCATATTAGAGAGCCCTTACTTGCTATCAATAAACATAAAAAACAGACTACTGCTTGGAATACAATAAAGGGGAATTTGGAGTAGATAGACCTCACCACATAGTTTCCTAAAATCAATTGGTACCTGATCCAACTAACCATTGCTGTCAGTGAAATTCTCTTTTGTTTTTTCTTATAGTCTACAAAATCAGAACTCAAGCAGTGAATGAGCTTTGTAGATCTGACCTTCCAAAGCAGAAAGTCTGCTGCCTTCTTCTGTCTTCTGCAGCTAGAAAACAAGAAGAGTAGGGTGGTGGACGGGGATAGTGGGGGAAGGGGTGGGGAGGGGAGAGGTGATATGGGAAAGCATGAGACTTGATTGGAATGTCTACAAGGAAGATCCCCCGAAAGGTCGGGGTTGCCTGAGGGGACCTTGCCAAGGCAGCAGCCCTTACCTTGGCTTTTCCAAACAAACCCAATTCCCCTGGGTGTTTTGCTAGAATCTGTTTAATCTTTTAGACCCAACCTTGTAAAGCATATACATTCTCAAGGATACTAACCCTGCTGTTTGTATCTAAAGGTAAATTATAGTTTAAGCTGTTGTGACAATAAAAGCCTAAGAAGGCAGAATAGGACTGCTATTTGTTCCTAAAGTAAAACAGTCCCTTAGCCCTCCGTTTCACAGAAACATGTGTCGGAGCAATCTGTTCATCCATCGCTCAGGGTCTGCTGGCCAGCCCTGCAAGAGATGAGGACAGATGACATAGATGACATGCCAGGTCAGGTTATAGGACTGGGTCAGGTATTCAAATTCCTAATAAAGGTGGTCAGGCTCATGGAAAAATACCTGAGATGCCTCTCAATCTGTGTAAGATCATATGTGGAAAATGGAATATGTACCTAGACAATACCTTCAGTTCCTGCTCCCTCCATCACACAGAAGTGTCTGTTGAGAAAAGTGATCTTTGGATGGCCCCAGAGTGATGTTAAGTGGGAAAAGGCTGTTTTGGAGCTTGTGTTCTCAGGGTTTGAACCCTCAGGGGACAGAGGAGAAAGTGGTTGCTGGTTAGAAGGGTCTGGTTTGGGGGAATGTACTGCATATGAAGGAGGGAGCTCATAACGGGTTGGAGGACAGTAGTCTGCTAGATCAAAAGTAAATTTACAATCAGAAGTATTAAGGGTATGATGTTTTGCCTGAAGGAGTAGGATCTGATGGGTAGAGCAGGACTGACAGAGAAAGTGTCAAGACTAGAGGGTGAAAAAGGCCGGATGTAGGGAATCTCTCACCATTTTTCATTGTGGTCAGAGCAATTATCTATATCATACAAATTGAAATTATAAGGTACTATTTCAGGGCATTGAGACTTATTATCTATTTTATATTGTGACCAAACATTATTACAAAAGAAAATGAGGTGTTTGGGCATTATCTCCCCCGTGAGTGTGCAGAGGAGTATAGCATGGCCTATGAGAGAGGAAGGGTGAGTAACAGACCACAAATCCAAAAGTGGCTGTTTAGGGCAGGTGTCCCTGTTGCTAAACCAATCACTTTGAGAAATGGACTCAAAGCTGAATGGTTGAGGAGTATTCTGGCCTAGTGGTAGGACTTTTGATTCAAGAGATTTTAGAGAAGTCTATGAGAAAGAGTGGGCAGAAGACTTGAGACAAGGGGAATTGTGGAACATCACTCACCTAAAGAAGATTGGCTGGTGTGGAATGGAAGGTCAGCGATGGAGAAGGAGAGATTTCTGATCTGGTGTCCTCCTTGGCTGGTTCTGGAGGACCTTTTAGAGAGGGAGGCCTAATCTAGGCTGGAAATTGAATCACCTGATTAGGATTCAGATGTAAGACCAGATTGAGCTGCTGCCTACCACTGAGTAGCAGGTAAGTTCAGAGAGACAAAGAATAAAATTGGGGTAAAGAGTTCTTAATCCAAAATATCATCTTTCTATCTTGCTCCCCTCTGCCATCCTGATAAATCCATGAGTCTATTTCTTTATCAAGTTAACTGGACTTCTTTACTCTATATACCCATCCCCAAGAAAAAAACGGGCAACTATGATAAGCCATTCTCTATGAGTGTGCCCTTTCTCCAAAATCTCTGAGGTAATATTTGTTAATTCTTCTTAATGATTAAAGGTCTGATCTTCTAAGTTTGCTACATTTTCATCCAGGAAGATCTAAGTTATCTCAATTCTGCTTACATCTCTTAAAAATGCTTATCTGGAAACTTCTTTTATTATGGAAACTTCTCTGGTCTGGAATGAGAATATAGCCCTGCTTAAAAACAGGGAGTACACCACTTTCTTTGTGTTAGAGGTAGGAGGAAATGAAGAATAATATCTCAACCAAACTTTTCAACTATGGTTATTTCCTCTTCAAATTCTTCCTTCTAAAATGTGTAGATTTCTATTTTTTAAAATGTATTTTATTTATTTCTTACAGAGAGAGAGAGGGATAGAAAGTTAGAAACAAAGATCAATCAGCTACCTTCTGCACACCTCCTACTGGGGATGTGCCTGTAACCAAGGTACCTGTCCTTGAACAGAAACAAGCCTGCTACCTTCAGTCTGCAAGCTGAAGCCCTATCCACTGAGCCAAATGTGTTAGAGCTATATGTTTTTATTGAAGTAGCAAAATAATGCCAGTGGAAACTTAACATTTGTGGCCCCATGGTATGTACTCAGTTTCCTGAGGTGTCCCAATATTTACTTCATACTTTCATACTTTTGTTGTATAATTTATAGGCTTTATTTATGAATGCACCATGTTTCAAACTGTTGTTCATTCTGTCTGATGAAAAAACAAACAAATAAAAAACCTTGAAATATTCCTCATCAGGGTCTACTGGCATCCTTAAAATTACTAATAACTTCTGAGAGTGCAGCTCATCCCTGTACATCACCATTTTTGCCAGGTTATAGCCCTTGTTTCAGGGTCAATTGCCTTTAATTCAAGTACAGTACTGGACTTTTAAGTAGCCACTGTTGCAGTTATGTTCTGTAAGAGAATTCTTTGAAATTTCAGAATGACCCAGTAACATGTAGTGGCTATGACTCTCTCTCTCTCTTTCTCTTTATATTTCCAAGGGGAAAAACAAAAAACAAAAAACAAAAAAAACAAAACAAAAAAAACTGTTTTTTGTTTCTATAGGAAGTTAGAATGAGTGGCCAGGAATAATTTCAGGTAATTCCAGGTAGTCTTTGCTAAAGCAATTTTCTTATTTCTAACAACTTACCCCAGATAGAGTGGAGCCACAAATAACCTCAGGTTAAGTCCTATCTACAGAGTCAACCCAGGGGATAGCCCTTAATTTCAGTTAGCCATTTCCAAGTAGGTCATTGTTGTATCTGTTTGTTTGTGTTTTTTTTTTTCAAAACAAAAGACTTAATTTGGTTAACTTTTACATAAGTGTGTCCAGTTTCATCTTTCCTCAAATCCATATTTTAGCAGATAAACCCCAACCACATTCCATTATCTTCTATTTATCTATTTTCAAACAAAGAAGCACACTGTACAAACTTCCTTTACAAGTCCTCTTTCCCTACCTCTCATTCCTCTTCCTATCTCTTTTCTCTGCTATTCTTATGTGGACTTTCTTCAAACCCATGAAGACAGAAGACCATGATTACTGAATTTTCCAGGGGCAAAAATGGGATCAGGGGTCAATGTATAAATGCCATAGGTTCTAGTCTTTCAGAAGGGAAATTCTGAGGTATATCATAAAGTTCTATAGGCCATTTTTATGTAGATTGTACTACAGATACAAAGCTCAGTAAACAAATCAATAATATAGTCTTAATATTCCTACTCCATCACTCTTGTTTCTTAGAATCTTTCCCCCCCCAAAAAAAAAATCATTTATGTATAAGTCATTGTTTCAGGTCTTTTTTTTTTTTTAAAGAGAACCCACATAAATACAGTTTCTTTCTTTCTTTCTTTCTTTCTTTTTTTTTACAGTAGCCCTAGAAAACAGACCCTCTGAGTGGGAGACTGAGACTCATCTCATATGACAAGGACCCTAATACTACCATGGAGGCATAAAAGGAGTGAGATGCTAAGAGCTTATATTGCAGCATTTGGGTGAAATACATTTGAATCCTTCAGCCTGCTAAAAGCAGTTCCCTCACTCTTCTAAATAATATAAGGCTCCATTTTTGTTTGTTTGTTCTGAGTCCATGCTAAGACTTCAACTGAGTGGAATGATTTGCAAGATGACATGCAGTGTTCTCAAATTCACTGTTATCTCCCTTTATAACTTCTAAAAACAACTTTGGTCACGGTTCAGTATAGCTCAAGTTGAGTACTGTGTTCCTGAACATTAGAGCAACTACAGAATTACAGAAAGTGTCCCAGTAGAAACTGGAAAAATATAATTAGGATTAGATCTTAAGAATATAGAACCAGGATGGAGAAAAAATACAACAAGGAATGTTACTGATCTACAAACATCATTCAAGAATTTAGAATTTAAATTTTTAGCAATGACACTTTGCAATTAATTGAAAGATGCTGCTGCTAGGATAAAGGGAAAGCTCCTTGAAGCTTGGAGATAATATTGCTTGCCATTTGGTTGACAATTTCTTTGCCTGTTGCTCTGTTTCACCTCAAATATCTTCCACTTTTCTCTTTCAGGGATTTTCTCTGAAGCCATGGAAGCAGACTCCAAACCTTTAAAGGTAGCCTCGATGTGTAAATGAATTCCCACCTTGGGGAAAACCTTCAATAAATGAGGGGGAGGTCCTCGGTGTCTCAATGATCCATTTCTTATTCTTCAAAGAGAAAATCTCAGGCACATTGTACAAATCACTCAGAGGGTCTAAACCAGTATTAAACCTCAGTGATTGCAGAAGTAACTAGCTCCACAATACACCCTTGCTAATTTTTCCTCATTTCCAGTTTTTCTTCTTTAGGGGGTCATCATCCAAAGAATATATCTGTGCCTAGGTCCTTGAATCAGGCTGTGCCTTGGGAGATATGTCTTAATCATTTTCATGATGTAAATAAATAGCTCAGAAATAAAACATATGTGAGTGATTTTCAGTATAAAGAAGGTGGGATATCTATGGTAACATAGAAGACAAGTCTTTTCAAATTTTTAAAGTGAATTGATTTATTTTTCAGTAGTAGGAATCAATATTGTGGTCAGGAAAAGAGAGATTTTGAAGGATGAAAGGCATATCAAGTGTACATTGGAGATCTTATTGGGGTGATGAAATTTCCTGAACCTGTATGATGGCGATGATTAAACAAATTAGTAAATTTATTAAAAATAATCATTGAATTCTACACTAAAAGTGGAAGACCATTATTAAATATAGTGTCATGTTAAAGTAATTCAAAACTAAGCAAAATCCCATAAAACAAACAAATAAACATAAAAAGCATGTGAGATGTAACATCAGAACAAGTCTCCTGATGTTTTTTTTTTCACCACCTTAACATATTAGACAGAATTCTTTAAATTGAGGTCAGAGAGCCTCAGTAATCTTTTGACATATCTGTTCCAAGGCCTAATAAATTTAAGCTCTGTGAAAGAATCTTCATTTGATTAGCCAGAAGAAAAAAAAAGGAAGATAAAAGGAGAAAAGAAAATCTCTTCATGGCCTAAACCAGAAAAGCACAATATAATGCACAAGCTCAACTACAGATAGGTGGTGACACTAGTTTTCTGACATGAGGAAATGATTTGGATCCCAGCCCAGGAAAATTTGTACCTTTCCAAGTTCAGCTGTGCACAGAACCAGAAAAGATGATATATGATATGGGAACTAGAAAAAAACTTCCTGAGAATTTTACATATTAGCTCTCTGACATTTTTCTCAATGTACTTAAAGCATCAAATGAGCTGGGATCCAGAGAAAAAGTCATCCCAAACCTGAGACAAATACCATACAGGCATATAAAATTCATGTGCATTGAACCTTTATTGTATGGAGATTTAATGAATTTGTTTTATAAGTGATTGAAATTTATAAAGAAAAGGACTCTCATTTTTTTTTTTTAAAAAAGTACTTTTTTAGAGTACATAGTCTTTTCCTAAAAAAATATTTCCTTATATAATTTAAGTTTGAAAAATACTATATTATATATGCCATTTTATAAATATGATAAGTTAATTGAAACTACATGATGTAGAGCCAAGCTGGCATTGCTCAGTGGTTAAACATCAACCTAAGAACCAGAAGGTCATGATTTGATTCCTGGTCAGCCGATCAATGATTCTCTCTCATCATTAATGTTTTTATCTCTCTCTCCCTCTTGCTTCCTCTCTGGAATGTAAAAAATAACTAAACAAAAACTACAAGTTGCACAAACCTCCAAATTTCAGTGACTTTTTGTACAATTAAAAATCTTTATTGCAAAGTTCATATATTTTAAATTAAAATAGAATATTTTAAAAAGATAATAAAATATGAATGCTGACTTAGAAGACTACTATATATTATGTTCACAAAATTCAGAGAAATGTAGTTTGATGAAGATTCATTTTGAGTCAAAGATGCATCTCTTTGCAAAGAAATGCAAAGAGCATTTTTACCATCGTTGCTAAGGGAGAATCCAACATTCTGTGACTATGGAGAAGCCCCCATTTCTTAGTATGTTGCAGCAAGTCTTATGTTTTTACATGTGGAGGCTCCTCTATGTAGGAGTATGTGGAGGAGGAAGAATCCAGCCCAAGGGTGCACCCACTGGTCTCAGGGACCATCAGGTGGAGGTGGAGGTGGAGGTGGATGTGGAGCTTAGAGGCACAGTGGCACCTGGAGAGGCCACGCAGAGAAGTAGGAACAGCTGCTTTAAGACCTAGCTCCACTCCTGAGGAAGGGACCATCAGGACTCGGCTCCTGGCATCCTGGCAGGTTTGGAAAAAACAGCTTGTGAAGTCGAGGTTTTCACAACCTCTTCCAAGAACCTCAGCATCTTTAGCATTTCCGCCATCTCCTCCTCTTGCCTCGAGCATTTGGATCTCTCCTCTTTCAGTTCATGAACCAGGGACTTAATGTCCTGTTTCAGCATCCTGTAGGTCGTGGTGACCTTTCTGCAAGCATGGGCAAGGCTGCGTATATTTAATGCCTGTTTCTCACTCATGCCATCCTCTAAAGATGACTGGATCTCTGTGCACTCCTCTTCAGCCTTGCTCAACTGGTCAATGAGCTAGCATTTCTCCTCAACCTGTGCAGCCAGTGCTTCTTCCAGCTGTGCTTCATGCCTTACATAAAGTCAACTCTGAGCAGACTGAAACAGTCTGGCCATAAATACAAGACCCATCAAGAAGCCATTGACAGGTGGGCATGCCTCTAACTCCCAGAGGAGGAGAGGGACAGGGAGGCGTGAGCCCAGACCACGTGGAAGCAGATCCACCACCTCCCTGCCCAGATTCCCAAGTATGGGCCTGAAGCCCAGGTCTGCAGAGGACCACAGCACCTCCATGGACCCTCCGCACAGGGACTGCCTGGTCACTATGGAGCCTCTGGACACAACAGACTCAATGACACCCCGGCATTCCACCTGTGGCAACCCTGACTGGTGATGTGGCTGAGATGGGGAAAGGTTTTTAAATAAAGATTCTCCTGTCAATGACTACCTGATGGTTTTCTATCAGTATAAATGAAAATATAGTGAAAATAGTAATCTTTAGTGTACAAGTTGAACTATTTCTTTTTTTTAATGTATTTTATAGATATTTTACAGTGAGGAAGGGAGAGGGATAGAGAGTTAGAAACATCAATGAGAGAGAGATATTGATCAGCTGCCTCTTGCCTGCCCCTGACTGGAGATGTGCCTGCAACCAAGGTACATGCCCTTGACCGGAATCGAACCTGGGACCCTTCAGTCCCCAGGCCAACGCTCTATCCGCTGAGCCAAACCGGTTTTGGCTTATCTATTTCTTAAACTTTATTACCTGCTTATGGTAGGTATCCAACAAGCTTACTTATGCAGGCCTACCTCAGAGAGATGGGTTCATTTCCTGGCTTCCTCAGTAAAGCCAGTATCATGATCAAGCGAGTATTCACATTTCAGTGACTTTAGATATTAGTAGTAAAAACTGATTTTTTACTTATTGGGCCCAGTGGCTTTAACCCAAGTCATGATTCAGAGGTCCAGATTAGTTTCATGCCACTTCAACATGTGGCTTTGTTCCATATCTCAAGGGGTTTGCCACTTGGGATATTCTACTCAAAAACGAAATGTGGTTTCCACAGTTGTATTTACTTTCAGCAAGTAAGGGAGACAGGGGAGTCCCATTCAAAGCGCTGTCTCCTTCTAAGGGAGGCTTAGCTCTTACTTATAGATACTATTGGGTTAATTACATGTTGACTTCTTTTTTGTAGTAGACCATACTTACTGGTTGGGTTCCTGTCAATTTCACGTTATTTATAGCTCTTGTCAGCAAAATATTGACTATTGTGGGGCCTCAGTTCTCCTGCCAGGAACTGGACCTTCATAGACATGGGGTATTAGATGGAGATATGAGAAATCATAAGCATATAAGAGAGGCTTTTTTGCAGACCAAGTAGCCATTGCAAACAAGGAATCATCAGATAAAATAGTTCTTCAAAGTAGCCTTACAAATAACCTTACAAAGCAATCCTTGCTAATGCAGTAGCAAACACAGGAGCCATTGCTAACAAAGCAGCCTGACTAAGCAGCTTCGCACCAGCTAATCAGTAATATATCTTTATACCAACTAACACAAAAGAGGGTCTTGGCGAATAGTGACATCAATATTTAAATTATAGAAAGGTTTGCCTGCGCAGTGCATAAAATAAGATTTCTGTGTCCTTGCTTTTGTACCTGCATATGATAAATTCGTCTTGAACATCCAGCTTACACTGATTAGGGTTCCCATATTCTATCCCTTATGCTGGGTGGTCTTCTAGGGATACTCTGGGCCATAACCCAATATCTTGAGCACAGAGCCCACAATAGTAATGCAGACTACAACGTGTTATGACTAATGATCCAGCACCAATAGCCACACTCATAGGTGCCCAGCACCATGCTCTTGACAGTCCATCCTACCCAGGTTGGATGGGGTCATGAGATAAGGCTTGTATGGCCTGTGCTTCACTATCTCTTGCAGGGTACTGGTTACATTGACAGGGCTGAGTCAAGGGTTGCAACTGTAAGGGGATAGGCAGGTTATCCATGGCCCTTCTCTTATAATGAACCATGACCAGGTCCATACACCTGTTCCCCCTCTGCCAAGGGGGAAAGCCTTGGGTCACAACCATTCATCTGTTGCTTTCACCTGTGCATGCAGTTCTGAGGATATCTCTGTGTATACTCATCTAACCCAATCTTTTAGGTTAGGGAGGTCCACCCCTAAGTGGAACTCACATTTTCTATCGCCACATGGGGTGATGGCCTGTTAGCCACTATTTCTTTTACCATTGTGGCTATTACATAGGTAAGCCTATAAAGACAGCCAATCTTTCTATTCTTATGGCCAAAGGGCTACTTTGTCTAGTATCTGAATTGAACTACATAGTTTGTCAGTATCCAAATGGACAGTCACAGTTGGCTATGTAGCAGGATTGTTACCTATTAGACCTGTCCTTATACTACATGGTCTCTGGGAGGTATAGCATACTTTCCCAGAATGGCCTAGGAAGTACCTTCTTCATAGGAGTTTCATCATTTCACGGGGTCTCATAAGTCACAGGACCCAACAGGGTTTGCAATTCCTGTAACAGAGTGCTGGTACTCACCACTGCCCTGTGCTCTAAATAGCCCTCCCCTACTTTGCTAAAGTTGGGGTTTGTGCCACTCTAGGCATAGGTATGATCACACAGGCCTGTGAAGCAGCACACATGGAAGCCAACTGTCTTACACCAAGAGAATATCGATTCCCAGTTTTATTCCATAACTGGGACCAAAACCTGATGGGTTTCCTCTCCACACACTTGGATAACTCCCTCTTGGCAGCTGAGTACCCTCTAATTCTAGGGTTCTACCCCTTGTTGCTTCCTTCTGGGACAACTGACATATGGCTATAACAATGGCACCAAGGAGGGACTGGACACTCAGCAATACCCTAATAGACCAACATAGGTTTATAGAACAATATAGGACTGTAGACCAACAAGGAAATTGGCAAGTATTCATTCGTCACTTGGTGCCAACAACTGCTGACAGCTGCATTCAAATCTGTAAGATAGTCAGAGGTTAACACAACATTATTAATACAATGAACCATTGGTACTGTAGGAGGCTTGCCTAAGGCAGCCAAATCTCATGCCATCAAACCATGACAAATGGTTGGGCCATAAAAACATCCCAAAATCTACTGCTGACCTCTCCATGTAAAATCAAACTCTTCTTGACTATCCGTAGCCCTGTCCAGGGAGAAGGCACCAGCCAAGTCCATCACTTAGGGGCATTGCCCCAGTGCCAGTGCATGGTGATCCATGTGATCCGTTATAGCTATCATTGTGAAGCGTAGCAGAGGAGTCACTTTATTTAGTTCTCTGCAATCCACAGTCACCATGTGCCATTAGGCTTCTTCACTGGCTCTACTGGAGAACTATAGGAGCTGTAAGTGGTGGACAATCCTCATCTTCTCCAGCAGCAATGCTGTCTGTCCAATCTCCCTAAACCACACCTTGGGGGGCTACATTGCCACATTCAGACTATCCAGCATTTGAGGATCTGTGCTCCCACAACTACATTTTTAAAAAATATATATTTTATTGATTTTTTACAGAGAGGAAGGGAAAGGGATAGAGAGTTAGAAACATCAATGAGAGAGAGACATCGATCAGCTGCCCCTTGCACGCCCCCTACTGGGGATGTGCCTTCAACCAAGGTACATGCCCTTGACCAAAATCGAACCTGGGACCCTTCAGTCTGCAGACCGATGCTCTATGCACTGAGCCAAACCGGTTTCGGCTCCCACAGCTACATTTTAACAGTTAGCAAAAAATAGCATGTAGGAAGAACTGCCTGGACATTGAGATCCTTTCTATTCGACAGCTTTAAGATTTCCCTGGGATCATCCTGCTAGCAGATAGAGAAAAGAGATATTAAAGAGTACCATAAAAAGACATTTAAGGCCTCAATATTAAAAGTGGCCACATCTGTCTCCACAATGCCAGTTCCATTGCTCTGAGTCAGAAGGTCCTATTTAATTGCAGAAGAGGCAGAAAAATACAGCTCAACTGTGTACCCAGGATGAAAATAAAATAGATTTGGTAATCACATTGAATATTCTCAACTGTAGCTTATTAAGTTATGCAACCTGCCCTATGGACTATTACCCTACTTAGAGAATTCTTCAGGTGAAAATTCTAGAACACATTCAGAAGAGTACAGCACAGTTTTCTTCCTAGCCACAGCTGATTGGACAAGACTACCTACATAAAGATTCCTACTATTAAAGACCCTAGAGCTCCTTGAGTCTACAATGGCCCCCTGATAATTATTCTGTAAATTCTTATTTATTGAAAAAATTTAGTTGTTTTTTGATTGTGAATCTTTACAGGGAAGACACATGATTTGAAGTAATTTAAATGAATCTCCATTTTTGCTAAAGTACCTAATTACAACAATTTTATATTGGCCTTCATTTCTCCCTCAGGACACTTCAGCTGTCACTATCATGAGCCTGTAATCTGAACACATCTAAATTTACCTCTTTTTTTCTCACCTAACCTACCTTTTTTAAATAACTTTTAATATGTTTCAGTGACAAAAATTTATCACTCCTTGGATTTTCTGTATCTTTATGTTTGTATGCATTTCTGTGCATACTTAATTTTGCTTTCATTGTTGTGCTCCATTAATATTTGACAATGGATGCAAGAACATACAAGGGAGTAAAAACAGTCTTTTCAATAAAAGGTGCTGAGATAATTGGACAGGTATAGGCAAAGAAATAAAATAGATGACAAAATTATAACATACACATGAATAAACTCAAAATGGATAAAAGACATAAATATAAGTCTTGAAATAATAAAAATCCTAGAGGAAAATGTAGGCAACAAAATATGATACATCTCAGGTAGCAAAATTTTCACAATACATTTCCTTGGTCAAGAGGAAGAAAGGAACAATGAACAAATAGTACTACAACAAATTAAAAATCATCTGTAGACCAAAAGAAAGAAGCATCAAATTAAAAAGGAAACCCACTGCATGCAAGAACATTTTTGCCAATGATACAGCTGATAAGGGATTAATTTTCAATATATAAAGTACTCATACAATTCAACAAAAGGAAGACAACCCAATTAAAAAATGGTCAGAGGACCTAAATAGACACTTCTCCAAAGAGAAATGATGAAGGCCAAGAAACATATAAAAGATGCTCAACATCACCAATTACCAGAGAGATGTAAATCAAAATGACAATGAAGTACCATTTCACACCTGTGAGAATGGCTATCATCAACAAATTAACAAATGACAAGTGCTGAAGAGGATGCTGAGAAAAAGGAACCCTCTTACACTGCTGGTGAAATGCAGACTGGTACAACCATTGTGAAAAGCAGTATAGAGTTTCCTCAAAAAATTAAAAATGGGGCGGAGAATCCAAGATGGCAGCATAGGTAAAAACCTACACTGCTGCCTCACACAACAATTTCAAAACTACAACTAAAAGACAGAACAGACATCGTCCAGAACCACAGGAAAGCTGGCTGAGTGGAAATTCTACAATTAGAGGGAAAGAGAGGGGCTTACGGAGACTCAGAGGAGCTGCAAAAAGGTGACGTATGGAGATGTGCCCATGGAGAGAGTGGGTGCTGGAGAACCTGGCTGACTTTCTCTGGCAGGAGGGAAAAGGAGACTCTCAAAGGCATTAAATCCCTTATCCTAAAACACTAAACCCCAGATCCAGGCAAAACTCATACGAGGGGCAGGGGGTGGAGTTTGGACTGTGAAAAGGGAGAGGTGCACGGAAATTTAGGGGAGATGCAGAAGATCAGAGTCTGGTGGCACTCACGACACTGTGCAGAGGACAGACTGCTGATTGTGCCACTGGCTTTTGCGAGTGGGCGGGAGACAGATCCTCCCAAATATGAGACTTCTGACTCCACTAAGCCCCAGTTTCAGGTGAAACCCTGGGGACCCAGATTCGTGTGGTCCTGGAGCACAGGGGAGCTGGAAAGGCAGTGGTCTAGAGGCACTGTGCACAAGCACACAAGGACCACTCCAGTGATTACCCAGTCACGTGAGATTCAGGGGCCATGGCAGGTGAGGCCGACTGGAAGGCAGGCAGTCCTTTAAGCCCTGAGACTCCACCCATCCCAAGCTCAACAGAGAGGCTTCTGTGGTTTGCAAGTCTGTTATCATAAGGCTGAATCCAACACAGATGTTCTCCCCACATAGCGAAAATGCCGAATCAAGGGAAGAGATCACAAACAAAAGAAAGGGAGGAAAACAAATGACTGGATATAGAGTTCAAAACCACGCTTATAAGGTTTTTCAAGAATATCATAGAAAAGTTGGATAAAGTTAGCGAGAGCCAAGAGGAGATGAAAAACGACCAACTAGAGATAGAAAAGATCCAACTAGAGATGGAAAAGGACCAACTAGAGATGAAAAAGGACCAATTAGAGATGAAAAAGGTCCAACTAGAGATGAAAAAGGACCAAATAGAAATTAAACATACACTGACTGAAATAAAAAATATTATACAGAGTCCTAACAGCAGACTAGAGAAAGGCAAGAATCAAGTCAAAAATTTGAAATATAAAGAAGCAGAAAACACTCAACTGGAAAAGCAAGAAGAGAAAAGAATCCAAAAATGTGAAGATAATGTAAGGAGCCTCTGGGACAGCTTCAACGTACCAACATCAGAATTGTGGGGGTGCCAGAAGAAGAGAGAGAGCAAGATACTGAAAACCTATTTAAAGAAATAATGACTGAAAACTTCCCACATCAGGTAAAAGAAATAGACTTATAAGTCCAGGAAGCACACAGAACCCCATATAAAAGTAATCCAAACAGGACCACACCAAGACACATCATAATTAAAATACCAAGAGCAAAAGACAAAGAGAGAATATTAAAAACAGCAAGAGAAAAACAGTTCATTACCTACAAGGGAGCACCCATACAACTGTCAGCTGATTTATTAACAGAAAAGATGCAGGCCAGATGGGAGTGGCAAGAAATATTCAATGTGATGAGTAACAAGAACCTACAACCAGAATAATCTATCCAGCAAAGCTATCATTCAGAATTGAAGGTCAGGTAAAGAGCTTCACAGAGAAGACAAAGCTAAAGGAGTTCATCAACTCCAAAACAGTATTATATGAAATGCTGAAAGGTACCCTTTTAGAAGAGGAAGAAGAAAAAGGTAAAAGCCAAAAAATTATGAACAACAAATACATATCTATCAACAAGTGAATCTAAAAATTAAGTGAATTAAAAATTTGATCAACAGAATAAACTGGTGAATATAATAGAATCAGGAGCACAGAAAAGGAGTAGACTGATCATTCTCAGGGGGAAAGGGTGAGGGGTGTACAGGGAGAGACTGGACAAAAATCATATACCTATATGGATAAAGTCAATGGGAGGGAAGTAAGGGAAGAAGGAAAGATGGGAATTGGGTGGAGGGGTGCTATGGATGGGGAAAAAAAAGAGAAACAATTGTAATAATCTGAATAATAAATATTTAATTTAAAAAAAATTAAAAATGGAACCCCATTTGACCCAGTGATTCCACTGTTAGGAATATATCCAAAGAAATCAGAAACACCAATCAGAAAGGATATATGCACCCTTATGTTTATAGCAGCACAATATACAAAGCTAAGATTTGGAAACAGCCTAAAAGCTCATCAGCAGATTAGTGGATTAAAACACAGTGGTACATCTACACAATGGAATACTACACTAATTTAAAAAAGAAGAAACTCTTACCATGTGCAACAGCATAATAGAATTAGAGAGCACTATCTAAGCAAAATAAGCCAGTCAGAGAAAGATAAATATCATATGATCTCACTCATTTGTGGAATATAATGAACTAATGAACAAAAATAGAGCCAGAGGAAAATAAATGTATTTTAGAATAAAATAAATGTAATCCTGTTATTTACAGACTAAAGGCCTAGTGCAGAAAATTCGTACATTGGAGGGATGTCCCTCAGCCCAACATACATCCTATCCAAACTGGGACCCCTCACAGGATGTCCGACTGCTAGTTGGGATCGAGCCTAAACTGGTAGTTGGACATCCTTCTCACAATCTGGGACTCCTGGCTCCTAACCACTCGCCTGCCAGACTGCCTGATTGCTCCTAACCACTCTGCCTGCCAACTTGATATCACCCTAACCACTCCACTGCCAGACTGATTGACACCTAACCACTCCCTGCCTGTCAGAAACCAAACATTGTTCTCACTAAATGGATGTAAACAGGAGACCAGAAGGCTGGTCAACCTTAATTGCTCTGAAAGGTCAGAGCTAATTACTCACTGTTTAGTTGAAAACATTGTTAGCTGAAGCAGCCTCTACCTGTTTGTTTCATGTTAATTTCTGTTTTGTTATTTCCTGCCTAAAGGCTAGGGGTGTGTCCCAAAGCTTTAATAAAAGGGAGAAAAAGGCCAGAGCAAGTGATAGTCCTATCCACTAGAGGAAGGCTCCCGCCTGGCCCCCCAATATCACCAAATTAATGTTTTCTAGTCTCTTTCTTCATTTGCGTGTGGCCTCCTTCAGAACCCAAACCCTGAACCGGGAACCCTGAACCACTCGGGACGTGGAAAGGGGCTCCCACATCTGGCGCCCAACAGGGGATGGGGAAAGAGGTGCCCACATCTGGCGCCTGACTGCGAAATATCTGGAGGAGAAGGCATTATTCACCTAAGAACAAAGGAAGGAAAATTCACCAAGGAAAATGGTGAGGGAAGATTCACCTAGGAAAAAGTGAGGGGAATTCAATGTACGAAAAGTCCATGGATTAACTGCAGAGTCATGATCTGTAAGTAGGGTGGGAACGTCTTTTGCAGCCAGGCTAATGGGGAAGAATTAGGTTATAAATATAAAGTAAACTTTATTATAGACGTTTGGTTTGCATGCTTAAATAATGTGGTTTCTTATTCAAATTAAAGTCTTAGTTTGTATTTGGAATCTGAAATCTGTAATAAGTGAAACTCCACTGCTGAAACTGCCTCTGTTGTGGAGAAATTCAAAGGTGGCAGGAGAGGGCAAGGCTCTCTGCTCTCCTGTAATGAGATTACTGAAGGTTTCATTTAAAAATTATAAGAGAACTCGAAGGGAAATGCTAATCTTGGCCAAATTAAGATCTGTCTTTATCTTTTAATCATGAAGAGAAATTAGGCCAGATCTGTTTCTGATGCTTTTCCCTGAAGTAAGCAGGATGTGGGGGAAGGGAAAGACACTGTGGCAAACCAGTATGAAAGTCCACTCTCCCAGAACACTAATCTAAAGTCTCCTTTCTCACCATGAAAGAGTTTTAAAAATTTAGAGATGTGTCTGGAATTTCTGTACTCGTGGAGAGAAGCCCAGCTTAAAAAGAAATGCGTGCAATTGTCCACCTTTTTGGACATATTAGACATGGTTTTAAGCTAGAATCTCTCCGCAAAAGCTGCAGAAAAAGAAAAACCCAGAACTGGTCTTTATTTTTTAAGAAAAATGGCATAAAAGAACCAAAAGAAGATTTTGTGTTATTAATCAAGGTTTTTCAGCTAAATGCAAATTAAATTGGGAGAAAATAAAATTTCTCTAGAAATTCAAAATATGTTGTTTATTGGTCTAATTAAAAAAGAATTTAATTCTGTGATTTCCAACTGAAAAACTTAATATAAAAAGTTTAAAGATATAATTGATATCTTAAGATAATTATAAAAAATATTGTAATCTTTAAATCATATATGAATATATATATTTGATGTTTTTTTCCATGTTAAAATTTCAAGGCTTTAACAGAGATGATTCTTGGAAAGCTCCATGGGCCTGGAGTAATACAATAAATTTGTGCTCTCTTCTTAAAGGAAATCTTTTTAAATTTAACCAATCTAATATACTTGAAATTGCATGGAAAACTTTATCAAATAAGAATTAATAACTATATTTTAAATGTTGTGAAGGTTTTGGCCTCTAAGAAGGAGACAAGGTAGCACTCTAGGGAGAGGCATAAACACTCAGCCTCTGAGAGATCCAATCTCTCAGTGTCCTAGATGCCAGAGAGGTAATCATTGGGCAAGACAGTGTAAATCAAAATTTCATAGAAATGGGCAGCCTCTAAATCAAGATACAGGGCATGGTCAACCGCCGGGAAATGGCCAAAGGGGTGCCCCCCGTTATTAATAGGGGAAACCTGCCCTGCAAGGCCCACAGTGGATTCCCTCATTTGAGCAACTCCAGGAAGCGCAGGAAGGATCTTAACAGCACTATAGTGGTCACTTTGACTCCCGATATTGCTCAGCAAGCTATTCCTACAGGAATTTGGGGTCCTACGTCACCAGGAACTTTAGGATTAATCTTAGGGAGGAGTGGAAACACTCTAAAAGGACTAACTGTTCTGCCTGGAGTCATTGATTCAGATTATGAAGGAGAAATTAAAATTATACTAGAATGTAATAATATTATGCAAATTACTCCAGGACAAAGAATTGCTCAGATACTACTTCTACCTTATTTTCAGCAAAGTGAGGCTATAAATAGGAAAAGAGGAATGCAAGGATTTGGAAACTCAGACATAAACATTTACTAAATTTATTTTGCTTTTTAAATTAAGATACCTACTTTAATTAATAAATTAGCTTTTTAAATAAAAATCAAGGTTTTCAGCTAAATAAAGAGCCAATGTTTTTGTAAGCAATTTAATTAAGTATTCTAATAAAGTAACTAAGACCTTGTCTATACAAAAAGAAATTGATAGACAGTTTGAAATTGAATTGCCATGGCCTAGAACAAAAAAATATCCTTACATAATATTATTCTACAATGTCATTATAATTTTTTTGACAAATATCCCAAACAAACTTACAATCTAATTCTTTGAATATTTCGTAGCAATTTAAAAAAAATAACATAAAAGAAATTAAGGCAGTGAGAAGGCACTTGAGTGTTCTATATTGGCTTTTCTTGCTGTTTTTGCCAAGAGGGACCCTCCCACAGCTGTCGCCTGCGCTTTCTGTTCATGCTGAGGTTGAAGCCTTGTGTTGGCTGGAACGATGAATCTGTCTCTCACCCAGTGGTGTGAGCTGGGCCCTCCCTGGAGAAGAAACCTGGGTTCCCCAAGATATGTGATCAGTACTGGGGCCCGCCAGCAGGCAAGGGGATCCCAAGAAAGGCAGGTCCTGGGCGTGGAGGCCACAAGGGCATCGGCTACCAAGGAGATGGAACTGAACCTCACATCAACCTGCTTGGCCCTGGAGGATGGCTGGTTAGCCAGAAGGTAAGATTCCTCAGAGGAGGAACAACCTAACACAGGCACAGTCGCAGAGGGGCCATCAGGAGAAAACTTGGGGATCAACAGAGGTGAGGCACAGATCCTCACCCCCCCAACATTGCAAGGGCTTGAACCTTCACCCCTTCTGAGGGAGGTCTCCTGCCCCATGGCTGCTTCACTTCCCATTCCCAGCTCCGATCGGGACCCAGGTGACAGACAGAGATTTGGCCCAGCTCAGTTCGGGACACAGATGACAGACAAAGGTTTGGTGCAGCTCAGATGGCAACAGACAGACTTGGCTGACAGCTGCCCTATATTCTAAATCCAACTTAACACCAGGAATGCTCAGGTCCTACTCAAGAATGCAAATAATCCTTTCCACTAATATTTATAGGATAAAACTAAGATTGTTGTTAGAATACTAAATTTGACAATAAAATAGTAGTTAAATTTTCAAATTAATTGGTTAATTGAAATAAGTGAATATTCAAGAAAATTTAATTGTACTGGAAAAAAGTTACTCCTAAAGTACTAACTAAAATTTTTATTGGTAGTTCATTGCATGGTAAAATTACTTAACATGCAATAAACATAGAGAAGTCATATTTGCATTATAAAAATTTCCCAAAAACCTTCTAATAATTAAATCAAAAAAGGGGGAATAGTGTAGCAATATTATGTAAGGAAAAGTATCCTGTAAGGAAATTATATCTAGAATTTTTTTTTTATTTAACAGTAAGACACCCATGAAAAACATACATAGCATTAAAATAAGCCAAAGGAAAATCATCTGGGCAAAAATAAAAAGGATCCAAAGTCAAATTTATAGAAAAAATTCTTTTACTAATTTTGGTCGAGAATGTATATTTTCAGAAAAACAGCTCCAAGACCATGTGAATTCCTACAACAGAGAATGCTCCAGCTATGAAGACAAGAGGAGAAACGGTCCAGAGATGGAAGATGCTGAAGACACCTTGCCATCCTAGCAGTCAGCAACTGTGCTTTGATGCATGTTGCCGGGGATCAACTCAGAGAGGGTCGGACCTGCATTGCGACCATTTGTCCACCATCCAGAACTGAAATATCATTGCTAACATGCACACTCAAAAAACTGTTGGACATTGAAACTGGGATTCAAAGCACTGTTGGTCCAGAAAGAAAGATACTACAGACTTATTCATTTACCTCTTAGCATAGCCATTGTTGCTTGTCTTATTTTTTGTTCTTAATGTTTATTTCTAGTCTACAGATGTAAGATTTTTTAGAGAAAAGAAAACGGGGGAGATGTCGGAAACCAAACATTGTTCTCACTAAATGGATGTAAACAGGAGACCAGAAGGCTGGTCAACCTTAATTGCTCTGAAAGGTCAGAGCTAATCACTCACTGTTTAGTTGAAAACATTGTTAGCTGAAGCAGCCTCTACCTGTTTGTTTCATGTTAATTTCTGTTTTGTTATTTTCTTCCTAAAGGCTAGGGGTGTATCCCAAAGCCTTAATTAAAGGGAGAAAAAGGCCAGAGTAAGTGGTAGTCCTTTCCACTAGAGCAGTGATTCTCAACCTTCGTAATGCAGTGATCCTTTAAGACAGCTCCTCATGTGGTGGCAACCCCCAACCATAAAATTATTTCTGTAGCTACTTCATAACTATAATTTTGCTACTGTTATGAACTGTAATGTAAATATCTGATATGCAGGATGTATTTTCATTGTTACAAATTGAACATAATTAAAGCATAGTGATTAATCACAAAAATAATATGTAATTATATATTGTGAAATATTTATTTCTAATTACAAATAAATGAAATTTTGTCTTGAATTGTGGTGTAGCATGGGTAACAGTCTTCATATGACAACAGTAAACTACATTGCTACACTTTGCTACACCGATGAGCGGTCTGTTGGTTCCTAAGACCATGGGAAATAGGTGGTTTCTGCTGGTCTTAGGTGACCCTTGTGAAAGGGTAGTTTGACCTCCAAAGGGGTCGCGACCCACAGGTTGAGAACTGCTGCACTAGAGCAAGGCTTCTGCCTGGCCCCTCAATATCGCCAAATTAATGTTTTCTAGTTGATTTGCATGCGGCCTCCTTCAGAACCCGAACCCTGAACCAGGAACCCTGAACCACGGAAGACGTTGAAAGGGGCTCCCACACCTGACAGCATGATTGACACCTAACAGCTCCCCTGCAGACCCAATCACCCCAACTGCCCTCCCCTGCAAGCCTAGTACCACCCAACTGCCTACCCCCACAACTGCTCTCCCCTGCTAATTATCTTGTGACAATGTGTGGGCTGCCATCTGTGGTGGCCATCTTGTGATGACATGGACACGGCCATCTTATGATGATTTAGGGCTGGCCATCTTTGATAACTTGGGGATGGCCATCATGTGACAACATGACAATGGCCATCTTATGGCAGCCATTTTGTAACAATATGTGGGCGGCCATCTTGTGGCAATGTGAGGGTGGCCATCTTGTGATGAGAGGGTGTCAATTTGCATATTACTTCTTTATTATATAGAATTTTTAATATTTCCTACAACTTTTGTGATATACTATGTTGTACAATTTTTGTAACATTATTATATTTAGAGTCTTTTTTCTTGAAATGTCAATGTTTATTGCATAAATATTATTATATTTAAATATTTTTCTTGAAACATTAATGTTTATTGCATGTAGCATTATAATATTTAAAATCAGTTTTCTTGCCCTAACCGGTTGGGCACAATGGATAGAGCATTTGCCTGTGGACTTAAGGGTCCTAGGTATGATTCTAGTCAAGGGCATGTACCTTGGTTATGGGCACATCTCCAGTAGGGTGTGCACAGGAGAGAGCTGATTGATGTTTCTAACTCTATACCTCTCCCTTCCTCTTTATAAAAAAATCAATAAAATGTATTTTAAAAATTCAGTTTTCTTGAAATATTAATGTTTGTTTCATATAAATGGCTAATTATTTTGTATCTACAATCTGGTAATAGATATATTTTGTATATTGTAAAAAATTAAAATACAATAAAGATAAAAATATAAATTCAGAAGCTAGTCAAGGGAAAAAGAAATGAAAGAAAATAAACGTTGGTAGAAACCAAGATGGCAGTATAGATAAACACCTAAACTGCTGCCTCACACAACAATTTCAAAACTACAACTAAAAGACAAAACAGACATCATCCATAACCACAGGAAGGCTGGCTGAGTGGAAATTCTACAACTAGAAGGAAAAAGAAAAGCACAATGACACTCAGAGGAGCTGTAGAAAGCAGAGGTACTGAGATGTACACAGAGAGGACTGGCAACTGAGTATGCGGTTGGCTTTCTTAAGTAGGAGGGAGACAAAAGCAAGCCTAGTACCGCCCAACGGCCATCTCCTGCAGACCTTATCCCCCTCAACTGCCCTCTCCTGGAGGCCTGTTAGCTCCCAATTGCTCTCCACTGCCAGTCATCTTGTGACAATGTGGGGGCTGCTATCTGTGTGGCCATCTTGTGATGACATCTGCTTTCTCCAGGCTGTGCTGAACTCTAGTTCTGAGTGAAACTCTGGAGAGTAAGATTCATTCAGGGAGAAACTGGACTGTCTGGCAGCAGGCAGATCTTGGTGGCTTTTCCTCAGAGGTGCTTGCAGTGATTACCACAGGACACTGAGACACAGGGACCGATTAGGGCAGGGCTGATAAGAAACCAATGTTGTCTGCTCTGCTCTGAGACTCCTCCCCATCCATGCTGAGCACAGAGGCTTTTGCAAAGTCTTGTCTCATAAGGGGGTCTCCAGCACAGAAGTTCTTCTAGCATAGACACAGCTGATCCTCACAGATCAATGCCTCCCAGTGATACCAACAACAATCAATGCTTAGCTACAACAAAACTGTGCACACAGCCCACAAAGGGATGCACCAAGAGTATCCACCTCAGGTAACTGGGGAGGCTGAGCCACTGGGCCCTATAGGATACCTAGCACACAAAACCATTCTATCAATTCAGGGAAGCAGCGAAAATGTGGAGACAAAGAAGCAGATCACAAAGGAAAGAAATGGAGGAAAGCAAACTACTGGATATAGATTTCAAAACCATTGTTATAAGGTTTTTCAAGAATTTTTTAGAAAAGGCTGGTAAATTTAGTGAGACACTCAAGGATATGAAAAAGGACCAACTAGAAATTAAGCATACACTAACTGAATTAAAAAAATATCATACAAAGATCTAACAGCAGACTAGAGGATCACAAGAATGAAGTCAAATATTTGAAATACGAAGAAGCAAAAAACACTCAACCAGAAAAACAAAAAGCAAAAAGAATCCAAAAATATGAAGATATTGTAAGGAGCCTCTGGGACAACTTCAATCATACCAACATCTGAATTATGGGGGTGCCAGAATAAGAGAGAGAGCAAGATACTGAAAACCTATTTGAAGAAATAATGACCAAAATCTTCCCCTATCTGGTGAAAACAAATAGACTTATAAGTCCAGGAACTACAGAAAACCCCAAACAAAAGAAATCAAAAGAGGACCACAGCAAGACACATCATAATTAAAATGCCAAGAGCTTTTTTTGTGTGTGTCTTGCTGTAGTCCTCTTTTCAGCTGATTTCTCAATAGAAACGATGCAGGCCAGGCAGGAGTGGCAAGAAATATTCAACGTGATAAATAGCAAGAATCTACAACCACGAATAATCTATCCAGCAAAGCTATCATTCAGAATTGAAGGGCAGATAAAGAGGTTCACAGAGAAGACAAAGCTAAAGGAGTTCATCAACTCCAAACCAGTATTATATGAAATGCTGAAAGGTACTCTTTTAGAAGAGGAAGAAGAAAAAGGTAAAAGCCAAAAAATTATGAACAGCAAATACATATCTATCAACAAGTGAATCTAAAAATTAAGTGAATTAAAAATTTGAGCAACAGAATAAACTGGTGAATATAATAGAATAAGGAGCACAGAAAGGGAGTGGACTGATCATTCTCACAGAGAAAGGGGTGAGAGGTGTACAGGGAGAGACTGGACAAAAATCATACACCTATGGATGAGGTCAATGGGAGGGAGGTAAGGGCAGAAGGAAGGGTGGGAGCTGGGTGGAGGGGTGCTATGGATGGGAAAAAAGAGAAACAAATGTAATAATCTGAATAATAAAGATTTAATTTAAAGAATAAAAATAAAATTGACTGATAAAAAAAATAAAAATAAAAATAAAATGCCAAGAGCATACCCTAACCAGTTTGGTTCAGTGGATAGAATGTTGGCCTGCAGACTAAAGAGACCCAGGTTTGATTCTGGTCAAGGCCATGTACCTTGATTGCAGCCACATACCCAATAGAGAGAATACAGGAGGCAGCTGATTAATGTTTCTCTCTCATCAGTGTTTCTAACTCTCTATCCCTCTCCTTTTATCTCTGTAAAAAAAAATCAATAAAATATATTAAAAAATAAATAAAAAAACATAAAATGCCAAGAGCAAAAGCAAGTGAGAATGTTAAAAGTAGCAAGAGAAAAACAGTTAGTTACCTATAATGGAGCACTCAAAACAGTTAGTTACCTATAATGGAGCAGACAGAAATCAGACTGTCAGCTGATTTCTCAACAGAAACAATGCAGGCCAGATGGGAGTGGCAAGAAATATTCAAAGTGATGAACAGCAGGAACCTACAGCCAAGATTACTCTACCTAGCAAAGCTATCATTCAGAATTGAAGGCCAGATAAAGAGCTTCACAGATACGAAAAAGCTAAAGGAGTTCATCACCACCAAACCAGTACTATATGAAATGCTGAAAGGTATTCTTTAAGAAGAGGAAGAAAAAGAAAAAGGTAAAAATAAAAACTGTGAACAACAAATATATATCTATCAACAAGTGAATCTAAAACGCAAGTGAATAAAAAAATTTGATGAACAGAATAAACTGGTGAATATAATAGAATCAGGAGCATAGAAGGGGGGTGGACTGACAATTCTTGGGGGGAAAGGGGAGTGGGGGGTGCTGGAAGAGACTGGACAAAAATCGTACACCTGTGGATGAGGACAGTGGAGGGTGGGAAGACAGAGGGAGGGGTGGGAACTGGGTGGAGGGGAGCAATGGGGGAAAAAAGAGGAATGATTATAATAATCTGAACATTAAGCATTTATTACATTAAAAAAGAAAATAAATGTTAAAAATACTATATATGTTTAAATGCCAGGGAAATCCTTATATAAGAAGATGAGGAAGTAAAAAAAGAAAATTATTGAATTGGTTCTATATGAAAACCTAGTTGCCTGTTTGTGATTTATTGTCCTAAGCAATTTTATTTTACAACTGTGAGGCATTTACACACTTAGATTTTTGAGTTGCTTATTTAAGCTGCCACAACATTAAAACCACCTTATTCTAACAGCCTCTTTGTTTAATTAATTTAATGATAAACTTCAATATTTTATTCAGTTTATGGTGAATATAAGAATGTCTGAGAATTTCTGGAGCATTAATCAGTAGTCTAAGCTTTATGAAACAGTGATTGTATAAATGTAAAAAATGTTAATAAAATTAAATTTATTCATTCACATTTATTATATGCAAATTTATAGTAATGGCATGTTCAACAAATTCAAAGAAAATCATTGGTACTAAACAATACAGAGAGATTTGTTTTGTAGTTCCAGGTGCTTATAATCTCTTTAATGAAATAGTGCATCAGTCCTTAATTCTTTAACATGAAAATGAGGATGTTACACTGTATCTTACTTATAACATTAAACAGAGCCTAAAATTTTAATCTCTAAATTATTTTTGTAATTATAATATTTTTAAAGGGTCAATCATTAATTTTATTGTTTTGATAATCTACCATATTATATTTACTCTTAGGAGACAAGTACTTCCCTGCATTATTTTTTTTTACAATTTTCCGTTAATCTATAGTTGTTTCAAATTTTTAAAAAGTTAAAGTTAATTATGAAACAATTGTGTTATTCTCTACATTTTTGTATTATTACTTACTAGAGGCCTGGTGCATGAAATTTGTGCACAGGGAGAAGGGTCCCTCAGCCACGCCTGCACCCTCTCCAATCTGGGACCCCTCAGGGGATGTCTGACTGCTGGTTTAGGCCAATCCCTGTACTGGCAATCAGACATCCCTCTCACAAACTAGGACTGCTGACTCCTAACTGCTTGCCTGATTACCCTAACTGTCTCTGCCTCTGCCCCACCCTAGGCTGCAGTCTGGCCTACCTCTGTGGGAGATGACCTGGTGGATCAGGGAAAGGCGCCACCTCCATTACCCCTCTGCTGCTGCCACTGCCAGCCTGAGCCTTGGCCCTCGCAGCCACTGTGGCTTTGTTCAGAAGGTCGTCTGGAAGACATATGACCTAATTAGCCTATTGCTCTTCTATTAGTATAGATTAGGAAATGAGTTTGTACATATACTCATGTATAAAACTTCATGTTTTGGAGAGTTTAAAGATGAAACATATTTTATTATGAGAGGCAAATAGTTTATACTTACACTTTTTAGTTAACATTCCTCTCTATAGTGTCTTTCATTTCCCAAAGTTTTATATGCTGATGTCATTTTGATAGAGAGCTGAGTGTTGAAGATGCATGCCAGACTTGAAGACAGAAATGCCATTTTCCTTCCTACCTAGGCTGTACATAATTTACTTTCCTCATGTGAAGCAGAGGTTACATGCTGTGTGAGTGACAAAGGAAAATGAACCTGAGGGTGAGTTACTCAATACATCTTCAGATGCTTTGATGCTCAGCAAGAACATGCCTCTAGGTCAGAGTGATGTATTGCTCTGTATCAAGTCAAATTTTACTAATGCTTCTTGACTTCTTTTTCCACATTTAGAAGAGTAGACACACTAGAAAAAGGGATGTTGTAGATAGGTATTAGAGCATACACATTCACATTGGCAAGTAAAATTGAATATAAAATTGGTTTACAGAATGTAAAACACCCTGTTGATTTTAGCAGCAACAGTCATTCTTGGCTTTCTTAGATTTCACAGCATTAGACTTAACTTCTTCCTTCCAAATACTTCAATAATCACATTGTAAATCATTAAATTTAAAATAATTATTTTAAAGTAGGAAAAGTAAAAGCAGTAGCAATGAAAGGCAGTTGTGACTGTTCAGTTTATTACCTCAAATAAAACCATAGTCCATTCATTTCATAGTGATTGCTTCTATCTGTATTTATCCCATATAAGATATTAATAGTTATAGGTCAAATGTCATTAATTATATCTCAAAAATGAGTGATATATATATATAATATATATAAAACTGATTATATATATATATATATAAAATCAGTTTTCTTAATAACACAAATGTCTCATATTTAAAGTGAATGCTATCTCCTAAAGTTAATCTTTGCACTATTCAGCTAAAATATTAGATCCCCATTTAAAGTAACAAATTAAAGTGTCTTAGGTAGTGTGCCCTCAAAATACTTCATGCAAATCTTTAGAAAAAGAGAGAAGAAATTAAAGAAATTAATATATATTCTAAAAAGACTTTACTTAGAGTGGCTGTGAGTATTATTGCTTGGGAAACAGTCAGGAAGCTGCCAGTTCAACTTTCCCTGTATGAAATTTTGAATAAATATGGTCTGGCTGTCTTCATAACAAGTGTGCCTGACTTACTATCTGCAGAAATTCCATGTATACTGAACATTATACTCATAGAATGTGTGTGTGTGTGTGTGTATGTGTGTGTATTTCTACTTTAAAAGCATCATTTAGGGACATTCTTTCTGATTGTTATTTGTGAATATTAACACCAGGTTTTCCATTAATCACAGTTCTAATGAAATATTAATAGATTGTATGTATGGTGATTATGTTTTAAAAGTTTAAAATCTAATTAGAATAATGAAATGATCCATGAAAAAAATGCAGACTTTTTATTTTTAACATTTGGTGTAAATTAGAAAATGTAAAGATCATTTAAGTACAGAATGATAGTAAATTATATTATTACTTATTTTTTATTTGCTCTAAGTTTAGTCATAAGAGGTAATCATTTAGTATCTATTGTTTTCAGAGGCTATCTAAGCATAATTTTTCTCAAAAAGCTGATGAGAGTGGGACAAATTTACTAGAGACCCAGTACACAAAGTCATGCACCAGTGGGGTCTCTCAACCTGGCCTGCGAAATTGGGCCAAAACCAGCTCACGGACATCCCCTGGATTGTGAGAGGGTGCAGGCCAGCCCAAGAGACACTGCCAATGCATCATCAGGGCTGGGTAGGAACTCAGGAGGTTGGTCAGCCAGGAAGGGACCACAGGAAGGCTCCATGGTGTGTCTGGCCTATTTTGCTCAGTCCCAATCAGCTTGAACCCAGCAGCAAGCTAACCTACTGGTCAGAGTGTCTATTCCCTGGTGGTCAGTGCACATCATAGCAACTGATTGACTGACTCTCTGCTCCCTGGAAATCAGTATACATCTTAGCTAGCAGCTGAATGGCCTTAGCATTTCATTAGCATATTATGCTTTGATTGATTGAACAGAGGACCAGGTGAATGGATACTTAGCATATTATCCTTTTATTATATAGGATAGAGATGAAGAACTGAGATTAAGTTTATTAAAGATTATTTGACTAGTAAAGGATAGAATGGGACTTTCATCTAGACAGGTGGCTTCAGGACCCATGTAGTTAATAAAAAGAGCAACTGATAAACCTGATAATTATTATAATTGCTTTTATACCTAATATTTGCTAAGAAATTATCATATAGAATTATGATTAGAAAGAATTATGTGCTGATTTTCTCACTTCAACCTCACTGCAGATTGCTGAAGTAGATTCTGTTAAACTTATTTTATAGTTAGGAAAATTGAGGATTATAGAGATTATATAATTTCTGAATGCCCTTAACCACTACTGTTTGCTTTACTGTTCAGATGTTTATCTATGTTCAGATCACTAATTATGCTATAACTAGAAACCTGGTGCCAAAATTCGTGCATGGAGGGGTGTGTCCCTAACCTTGCACCCTCTACAATTTGGGACCTCTCTAGGGATGTCTGATGCCCATTTAGACCTGATCCTAAGTGGGTATTCAGACATCGGTCTCAAAATCCAGGACTACTGGCTCCCAATTACTTGCCTGCCTGTCCTCATGATTGCCTGCCAGTCTGATCACCCCCTCACTATTCCCCTACCAGCCTGATTGAATACTAACTGCTCCCTGCCAGCCTGTTTGCCCCTAACTGCCCTTCAGGCCTGGTCACCCCTAACTGCCCTCCCCTGCAGGCTTGATCGCCTCCAATTGCCCTCTCCTGCAGGCCTGTTTCCCCCGCTCAATTTTCCTTCACTGCAAGCTTGATCACCCTCAACTGCCCTCCTATGTAGGTCTGGTCACCCTTAACTGCCCTCCCCTGCAGGCTTGATTGCTTCTAACTGTCTTCCCCTGTAGGCCTTGTCCCTGCCAACTCCTTTCCCTCGAGGCCCGGTTTCCCCAACATCCTTCCTCTGTGAGCCTGGTTGCCCCTAACTGCCCTCCCCTGCAGGCCTGGTCCCTACCAACTGCCCTCCCCTACTGGTCATTTTATGGTGGCCATATTGTGTCCACATGGAGAGCAGCCATCCTGTGTGTTGGAGTGACGGTCAATCTACATATTACTCTTTTATTAGATAGGATAGAGGCCTTATGCACAGGTGGGGCTGGCTGGTTTGCCCTGAAGGGTGTCCCAGATCCGGGTGGGGGTTCCCTTGGGGCATGGAGCGGCCTGGGCAAAGGGCCTGTGGTGGTTTGCAGACCAGCCATACCCTGCAGTGACCCAAGTGGAGGCCTGGGATCTGGATTTATTTATCTTCTATAATTGAAACTTTTTAGCCTTGAGCAGAGCCAAGCCTCCTACTCGCCCCATGGCCACAGCCATTTTTCTTGATATTCATTTATCTTCTATAATTCAAACTTTGTAGCCTTCAGCAGAGGCCAAGGAAGTCCAGGGCTACAGAAACTTGGCTTCCTCCATTGCCGGGGGCAACTCAAGCCTCCTGCTCTCACCAACTCTGTGGCTGCTGCCATTTTTGGGGGGATTTATTAATCTATAATTGAAACTTTGTAGCCTCAAGTGGAGGCCAAAACAGGTCAGGGCAGGCAGAAAGCTTGGCTGCCTCCATTGCTGGGGAAGCCTAAGACTCCTGCTCTCTCTGTGGCCACATCCATCTTGGTTGGTCTAATTTGCATGCTCACTCAGGATTGGCTGGTGGGCATGACTTGGCTGGGTGTCACGGATGTATGGTCAATTTGCATATTATTCTTTTATTAGATAGGATACTTCCATAAGACAATCATTTAATTCATTGATTCAGCCAGTACATGCTATATATGTGTTAAACAATGGGAATAAAATGATGGATAAATAGGATTCCTGAAGTAGATGCATGTTCATCTTTTCAGTCACTATTTTTTGTAAGTCCTGCTATGTAGAAATAAATGTGCTATGGATACATAAAGAAGGATTGATTTATTCTGTTAAAGGAATCAGAAAGTTCTCTTCTAAGATATAGAAGATGGTTGGAATTTTATGTCATGGATTTCATGAGTGAAACTATGAATATGGTGATAATTGGAAATCCAGGCAATAAGAGGGTGTAAGTATGGACCAGAGACTGACAGTACATGTTGTGTTTGAATAATGAACAGTTGTGCCATGATTCTGTGTACAGTAATAAGGTGTGTGATGAGAATAAATACAATATTTCAGCTATGATAGGTAACAATAAACTGTATGTGATAGTGTCAGAGACAGCAGGAGCTCTGAATGGCTCTGCTGCTTTGAGTTGCTATGAGTCCATGTATTCTTCTCAATTATTCCTGACTATGCCATGGCAGATCCTTCTCCAACCATGCCCATTGTACTAACTGTTAGCAACTTAGTTAAAGTTCCTCCTTATACCCTGCTCACTAGTTACAGCTATTGAGTTCGAGATGGAGAAGTCATGTGAAGTTGTGGGTATATAAGAATGAGTCTTGCCCTAGCTGATTTGGCTCTGTGGATAGAGCATCAGCCTGCAGACTAGAGGGTCCTGGGTTAAATTCCAGTCAGGGGCACATGGTCAGGGTGCAGGCTGGATCCACAATTGGGGGGAGGGGATATGTGGGAGGCAGCCAATCAATGATTCTCTACCATCATTGATGTTTCTCTCTTTCTCTCTCTCCTCCCCCTTCCTCTCTGAAATAAATAAAAATATATTTTAAAAAACGAGTCTTTATTGCAAAAGCCAGTGTCTATATAGCCATCAGACAAAGTCCATACAGGCAGGCAGCCAGAAACTGGTTGGTTAGCATGTACATCTTTCTCACAATGCAGCATCAGTCTCTATATTCACAGCTATTATCTGAGCCCCTTAGACTCATTGCCTCACATCGTATCAGTACCTAAGCTCTCTGGCTCAGCAGCTTCTCCTATCTCTCCTGCCCAGCACACTGACTGGTTAACATGGTAGCTATATCTGAGTTCTTTCTTAGAGCTTGAGCCTCAGTAGCCTCTCTGGGCTCTCTTGACTCGCTCTACTCAGCTGCTCTCTCTAGCAAGCTTCTTCACACACTCTTGATCAGTAACCTGTATGTTACTCCAGAGACAAAGAAGAATAGCTGCCAACAGTAACATCAATCATTTGGATTACAGAAAGGCACAGTGTACCGTGTGTCCTTGCACCCACTCATGGTGTCTTCACCCCAATTAGGTTCATGTTCAAAGCAGTCTTAGTCATTCCGGTGTATTGACAAAAATGCCTCTGTGCTCCCATTTGGACTTGACTAACCAGGGACCGTGGCATGGTTTCCACAGATAGGCAATAGTGAAATATCAAAAGCTTTTTTTATGGAGTAGAGTAATGCAATATATTATCATGCCTTTGTTAGTCTTAGAGACACATATATGCAACATCATAGGATCAGTGGGAAATAAGAATAGAATAAGCTATGTTGAGATAAGCTTGTCTTTGAAAACTTCATCTGGCACAAAGATATAGACAAGTTCATAAGATATTTTCCCCCTAGAATGTACTTTTTTCTATTTTATTAAAGTTTGAGAATTATCACCTAGAAAATGTGTAACCTAGAGATGACATCCATAGTTGATCAAAACCAATATTCTCAATGAAAATAAGAGGTGACCCTAGCCGGTTTGGCTCAGTGAATAGAGCATTGGCCTGTGGACCAAAGGGTTCCGAGCTCAATTCTAGTCAAGGGTATGTACCTTGGTTGTAGACTTGAGGGTCCTGGAACTGGTCAGGACTATTGCAGGAGTCAACCAATCGATGTGTTTCTCTCACATAAGTATTTCTGTCTTTTCCTCTCTCTTTCACTCTCCCTAAAATTCAATGGAAAAATATCTTCTGGTAAGGATATAAAATAAAGTAAAAGGAAATGGAATAGGCCACAATTGATTATATACAAATATGTAATTAACAACCAAAATATACACTATTTACTTAAATACTTGTATAGGTGACTGATCGTGAGATCTTAATATATACAAATCAATTCCTTTTTTATTAACAAACTCATGTATATTTTTCCCTCAGTCAGCACATCAGCTAGTTGGGTTTCTTCAACCAGTGGAGTAATTAATTTGAATGCTTAGTGACCCAGTTGTTACAAATTGAATGCTTTATCTAGTTGTTACAAGTTTCTTTTACTTTTTTATTATTAAAATTAAAGTTTTAAGAGAAACCTCCAGAAAATGGTTTGGGTTACACATAGACTTCCCTTACGTTGCCATGTTACCATGTTAACTTAGGTAATGACAAACTGATTTTTCTTTGACATCAGAATCAATTTCTAAAATAACTAGTGGCCTGGTGCATGAAATTCATGCATGGGATGGGAGGGGTGTTCCTCAGCCTGGCCTTTCTAATTTAGGACTCCTTGGGAGATAACTAGCAATCAGACATCCCTCTCACAATCCAGAACTGCTGGTTCCTAACTGCTGGCCTTCCTGCCTAATTGTCCCTAACTGCTTCTGCCTGCCAGCCTGATCATCTCTAACTGCTCCCCTGCTGGCTTGATTGCCTCTAACCACTTCTGCCTCAGTTCTCACACCCAGGACCCAGGATTCCCTTCTTCAGCTGGCCACAGGCACCCAGGATCCGGCTTCCTTCCCTCTGGCCAGCCTTAGACACCCAGGATCTACGCAGGGTTTTCCCAGGCCAGGTGTAGCCACAGAAGATAGTGGGCAGAAGCTGCAAGCACTGGCACCCAGGACGATGGGATGGGCGGCTTCTTCATCTCCTGGGCCACAGCCAGCTGCAGGTGCTAATGACCTGGACTGTGGTGTGGGTGGCTTCTCCATCTCCCAGACTATAGCCAGCTGCAGGTTCTGGTGCCTGGATGGGATGGGCAGCCTCTCTCTCTTCCCTGGGATGCTGTGGCTGTGGCCTGGGCTGCTTCTTTGTCTCCAAGGCCACAGACAGTTTCAGGAGCTGGTATCCAATTTCTCTGTCTTCTCCAGGACATGAGGTGGGTACAGTCAGCCAGAGTTTCTGTGAATGGCTGTGGCCTGGGATTACAGGGGAGGTGGCTCCTTCGTCTCCTGGGCCACAGCCAGCCTAAGTTGCTGGCACCCAGTTTCTCCAGCGCCCAGTTTCTCTGTCTCCCTGGACCTCTCTGACTCCCACAGGCCTGGAATGGCTGAGGTGTGTGGCCTCTACCAGCTTTGTCTGGTTAATTTGCATACTCACTCCTGATTGGCTGGTGGCCATCACAGATGTAGGGTCAATTTGCATCTTTCTCTTTTATTAGTGTTGATTCTCTCCTTCACCTGATATTTAATATTATAAATAGACTAAAATGGCCAAATGGTAGTCTTACCTTACAGTTCAAGAGAACGGTTATTCAAAACCTGAACTTGGGGAAATTTGGTATAATTGAGAAAAAAGTTAGTTTAAATAAATCTTTTTGTCTCCTGGACCAATATATTTTGTCTTTGTTGACAGCACAAAATTAAAATGACCTAGAAACCATAATAAACTCTCAGTGTGTGATACCTGTGTTTATCAGGCCAACTGTTTTTGGTTGACTGATGGAGCACATGTTAAGACTAAAAATTTCATCAGCTGTACTCTCTGCATGCAGTTTTTGGCTGTAAAATAAATTTTTAATAATAAGAAATATAAATTCTCTTTATTATGAACATGGATAAAGAATTTAAGTACTTCATTGAGGAAGAGGAGGAACAATATATTGCATGAAAGTAAGGTAAATTCATACCCTAAATTACTGTTTATTACATTGAGGATCCATTGATGCCTTCTACTTGATAAAAATATTCCATCTGTTTGCACAGGTAGTAGTGTACTATTACTGGTTTAGTAATGGACTCTGCCATTAGTGGTTTGGATATTCGGCACTTCTGAAACCTTCTGAAAGGCCATATTCTAGGATAGACACATACTTTCTCCCTCTCTCACAGATTAATATTTAAATCAACCTGTTGACCAAACACTGGTAAAAAGAGGCTGGATGGTAAATGGACAAGGTGTCCACATGATTATTAAGAACTTTTTTTGTGTGTGTGTGGATTCCTCTGGTGAGCATTTATGTGTGATATAAAAGCCTCAACTATGTGCTCTTTCCAGAGAACTATTCACATTCTTCTCTATCATGCATTTTTGTCATAGGTCTTCCAACTTCTTTTCTTTAGTCCTTGACTATCTGGTAAAATTATAGAAGATTTCTCATTAATCATCATATATCTATAGCATTGGCCACTTCCATATGATAAAGTACATAGTCATACAAAACACTCAAAATTCTGCTCAGTGGCATGGTTTTTATTGTCCACATTTTTTTCAGGGAAACTAGAATAAGAATATTATGTTCTTGTTGATAACAATATCATTGATAATTAACAGGTAGAGATATTATCTGTTAAGTTCAATTTATATTGCATGATATATGATATGTGATCATTGACTATCTCATTATTTTAATCATTATCAATTTTATAGAAAAAAATTTATATAAAACCATGTACTTTTCATATTGTAAAATACTATGTACCATCTTAGATTTTTTATTAGGTATTATCAACTTCCTCTTCTCACTAATATAATATTAAGTAATACACCAATATAGAAGAACTGATTTTAGAAATACATTCCTTTCATTGCATGTGTACACAAGTCACATTAATTAGTAAGAAACCTACTAAGCCTATGGGTCAGATTCAGTAACCTCAGATGCTTCTTTTAATCTCTCTATTATATTACTCAAATATTCTACAGCATATCATGATATAAACTATACTGTTTGTTTCAGAAATAAAATTAAACAAATATCATTTAATAAAATTATTCATACATCTTTTTTTTAAATGACTATTTAAATCCTTTCCACCATATTTTGCAGGTCTTCAAAGGTCTTTTCCTTATTTCTGGAACAATGAAAATAGAATATTTGCTAACTCTCTGGACTTCAGGTAGGTCAGAGAGACAGAGAATGAAAATGCAATAAATATTTCATAGGCCAAAATAGCATCTTCCTACATTTCTTCCTAACCTGACTTCCTGATAAATCTGTGAATCTATTTATCCAATTCGTTGAACTTCTTTACTCTCTGCACCAATCTCCAAGAAAGAAAGGGGCAGCTATGGTACTGATTTTATTTGGATACTCTGAAGTGCCAACTTCCATTTTTATATCATGCATTAATTATGAGTGTGCCCTGTTTCCAAAGTTCTCTGAAGTAATATTTGTTAATTCTGCTTAATGGTTAAAGATCTGATCTTCTACGAAAATTTGTTATTTTTTTCTTGCAGGAATATCTAGGTTAACTTAATTTTGCATACATCTCTTGAAAAAAAAAAGCATGTCTCTCATTACTGGAACCACCCTGGCCTGAAATAAGGAGTTTATACAGAATAGCCCTATTAAAGACCAAAGAGTGCACTTCTGTTTTTGTCTAAGTAGTGGGAAGCAATAAAGATTAGGACTCCAATCAAGCTGTCAAACTATGACTTTTTTTCTCCTTAGAACTTTCAACATTTGTATGTTTCTATTGATCTGGCAAAATAATGCCAGGGGAAACTTGATCCTTGTGACCCCATAGTGTCTCCTCAGATTTCTGAGGTGTCCTGATACTGAATTTATACCTATTTCTTATAATTTATATGCTTTATTTATAGAAATTTCCTATTTCAAGCTGTTTTTTTTTTAGTTTTGATCAAATCAAGATAAAAGAATTTAAAAAAACTATGAAATGTCCTTATTCTTAGATAATAGTGTTATTTGTTCCATGTAAATCTGTGGTATTTCAGGACCTTAAAGTTTGATGTCAACAGATTTGAGTAAAAATGGAAACTAAGGACTCCTTCTTTAGCAATTCTGAATGTCAACACAACAGCAAAATATTAATCCAAACATGGGACTATATGAGACTGTACACTTACATGCACATGTAGCCAACTCTGTAGATATATCGGAGTTTGGATTTCCTAAAAGCCTGTGATTGGAAATCATATTTAAGTGATCTAATTAGAAGTATCTTCAAGAAAAGATAACTGAAAAAAAATAACAAGTGTAATAAGAAGAGCTAAGCAATGTCTAGTTTCACAGGAAAAACTATGAAGCTCAGCTTTCTTTAGTTAGTCAAATATTAAGGAAACAGGGAAGGACTTGTCTTACTTCATATACCTGTTTCTAGGTGATTTTCAAGAAAAGGGAGTAATACAGTAGCTGGCCATACAGTGCAAATACCAGTAAATGGGATCTAGATAGTGCAATAACCTCTTCAACTACAGTCTCTCTTAAAATCTGTGCTACTCTATAAGGATCCTACTTACAGGATTTTCAACTGGTATGCCAGAAGAAGCACTAGTGTGTTGCAAAAATTATTTTAAACATGCAATACCTGACTATTTAATCAAGGACACTGATCTATTTTCCTTTAGATTGTCAAATTAAGAAAAACAATAAAAAAAGACAACACCCCTCTGATGTAAATGGATCAAATTTATTATCTATTTTTTTCAGCTCTTGAAAAATATATTTTGGTGTATTTCATAATTTTAGTGATTAGTTTATGTGTCCCATGATATAAAAACATTGAAAATCACTGTCCTTGACTAACATATCCATGGCAGACTGAAATGTAACCCATCAAGCAAGATCACAACATGGTAGTGTATTAATTGTTCTGCCTTGATGATTTGACCAGATGCTAAGAGCATTATCTAAGGTGAGAATCTAAGTTCTTACAAAAATTCAGGTTTTTATGGGTAATTTTGTCCATTCAGGCTGCTATAACAGAATATCAAAGACTCCGTGGCTTATATATAACAGAAATATATTTCTCATACTTCCAGGGATTGGTAAATCCAAAATCTAGTCAGTAGCAGATATTTCAGGATATTTGAGGAGATACTATGGAGTCACAAGTGTCTGGTGAAATCCAGCTTTCTGATTTATAGCAGATTATCTTCCTGCAGTATCTTCTCATGGTGGAAGGGGCAAGGGGATATCTTTATAAGATCACTTTCCTCATTCATAATGGCTCCATCTTCAATGACCCAATTACCTTCCAAAGACTCTACAACCTAAAACCATCACACTGGGTCTAGGTATCAATCTATTAATTGGAGGGGGAGGAGTACAATATATAGTTTATAGCAGAGAAGTTTTATATATTGCATCTTTCATTTCTCCCTGTTCTCGCTTAGGAACTCTAGAACCCAGATTATTTAAACCTCTCAATAAATTAACAAAGTTGAATGTAACTTTTTTTTCCCTTTGTAGGCCCACTGAATTTACAAAACTGTTTGAAAATTTACACAGAGCTCTATCAAACAGCCTCATAACAATATACTGATATTCTTAAAATTAATAACTTCTGAGAGTGCACCTCATCCATGCACATCACCTTTTTTACAGGGTTATAGCTCTTGTTTCAAGGTCAATTGCCTTACATTCAAGTACTAGGTTTTTAAACCACCACTGTTGCAGTTATGTTTTATAAAAGAATTATTTAAAATTGCAAAAGGATCCAATAAAGTGAAGTGGCTATGCTTACCAGTGTGTTAAGAATGTACTCCCTCTTTTTTTCTTATTTAAAAAGAAAAAAAAAACTTTATTTTTATGTTAGCTATAGTTATTGTGAGTGGCCAAAAATAATGTCAGGCAATCAGGTAATCTTTGCCAAAGCAATTTTCTTATCTCTAACAACTTCCTCCAGGTGGAGGGAGCAGCAAATGAATAACTTTTGGTTAAGTCCTGTCGACACAGTCAACCCATGGGACAGACTTTTTTTTCAGTTGGTTTCAGTAGCCATTTCCAAGTAGGTCACTGCTTCTTTCAAAACAAAAGAAAAACTTATTTGGGAAACTGTCCCATTTCACCTTTTCTCAAATCCATATTTTAGTAGATGGGCCCGAACCACATTCTCATATCCTCTGTTTATCTATTTTCAAAAAGAGAAGCACCCTGTACAATCTTCCTTGCCAAGTTCCCTCTCCCTACCTCTCATTTCTCCTCTATCTTTTCTCTGTCACTGTTCTTATTTGGGCTTTCTTCAAAGCCATGAGCTTGCACAACTTAGAAGATAGAAGACTATGATCACTGAATTTCCCAGAGTCAATGTATAAATGCCATAGACTTTGCCTTTCAGAAGGAAAATTTTGAGGTGCATTGTAAAGGTTCTTTATGGTATTTCTATGTGGATTGAGTTACAGTAAACAAATCAATAATGCAGTCTTATTTTTTCCTGCTCTATTGGAATCTTTGCCCAAAGCAATCACTACCCACAAGTTCTTGTTTCTGTCCCCTCATCCCCATTTTTTTAGGGAACTCAAATAAAGACAGTTTCTACTAACAGTGGCCCTAGAAAACAGACCCTCAAAGTGGGAGACTGAGACTAGATAACTCACCTCATATGACAGGACCCTACTGTGGAGGACAAGGCAGGAAAGAAATAGCATGCTGAGAGCTGAAATTGAAGCATGTGAGTGAAATACCTTTGAATCCTCCAGCTTGCTAAAAGGAGTTCCCTCAATCTTCTAAATAATATGAGACTCTGTTTTCCTGAGTCCCTACTAAGACTTCAAATGAGTGGAATGACTTGCAAAAATGACATGCTGTCTTCTCAAATTCACTCTTATCTCCTTTTATAACCGCTAAAAACAACTTTGGTCAGGACTCAGTGTAGCCCAAGTTGAACACTATGATACTTGATATTAAAGGAACTATTTTACTTACTAATGGAATTATAGAAAGTATCCAAGGAGGAAATGGGAAAATATAACTAAGATCAGATTTTAAGGATATAGAACAAAGATGGGGGAAAATATAACAGGGAACATTATTGACCTAGAAAGAGCATTCAGGAACTCAGTACAGTATTAAAAATTTTAGCAATAACACTTTGCATTTAATCTAAATACGATGCTTCAAGGGTAATGGGAAACGTCCTTGATGCTTAGATATAACAATACTTGCCATTTGGTTGACAATCTCTCTGCCTTTCACCTCAATGCTTTTTGAATATTCCAGTTTTCTCTTTCAGGGACTTTTTTTGAAGTGAGAAGAGCAAGAGTCCAACTATTGAAAGGGCAGCCTTAATGTATAAAATGAATCTCCACTGTGGGAAAAACCCGCATTTCTTATTTTTTAGAGACAATTCTGAAGCACATTGTACAAATTACTCCAAAGATATCTAGCAGTAGTAAACCTCAGTGACCACAGAAGAGACTAGCTCAACAACACACCCTTACTAACTTTCTCACATTTTCAATTTCACTTCTTTAGGGAACACCAACCAAAGGACATCTGTGCCGAAGTTCTTGAATCAAGTTGTATCTTGGAAAAAACTACATGAAGATATATGTCTTAATCATTTGCATGATATAAATAAATAAATAGCTCATAAATGAAATGTACTTCTATGTAAGTGATGTTCAGTAAAGAGGAGGTTATGTACAATAAAATGGAACACACAAGTCTTTTCCAACTTTTAAAATGAATTTATTTTTCATATAGTAGGAATCAAAATTCTGATCAGTAGAACAATTTTGAAGGATCAAAAGCCATCTGTTAAGTGAACATTAGATATATTATTGGGATGATAAAATTTTCTGAAGCTGAATTATGGTGATGGTTGAACAAGTAGTAAATTTACTAAAAAATAATTGAATCCTATACTAAAAGTGGAAAGCTCTTATGGAATATAAATAGTGTCATGTAAGGTACTTTAAATCTAAGCAAAATTCCATAAAGAAAAAAAAAACATAAAAAGCATATTAGATGTAGCATCAGAACATAAGTTCTCCTGATTTATTTTTTTTAGTGCCCTGTCATATTAGACAGAATTTCTTATATGGCCTCAGCAATCTTTTGACACATCTGTTCGAAGACATAATAAATAGTATTAAGCTCTTGGAGACATTCATTATCATCTCTGACATTTGATCAGGGAGAAAAAAAAGGAAACTTCTCTACATGGCCTGACCCAGATAGGCACAATATAATGCAGAAGCTCAACTATAGACTGGTTCCATTACATGTGGAAATGATTTGGATCCCAGTCCAGGATAATTGGTACCTTTCCATCTTCACCTAATACAGAACCAGCAAAAATGATGCATGATTTGGGAACTAGAAATAAACCTTCCTGAGAATTCTAAATTTGAACTAATATTTTTTTCTCAATGAGATTAAAGCAAAAAATGAGCTGATTATTAAGAGAGACAAGTCATTCCAAATATAGGCAAATGCAATATGTGTACCCTAGAGGCTCTGTGCACAAAATTCCCTTGGCCCAGCCTGTACCCTCTCCAATCTGGGACCCCTCAGGGGATGTCCAACTGCCCATTTAGGCCCAATCCAGATAGGACTGCCAGATCCCAACTGCTCACCTGCCTGCCTTCCTGATTGCCTCTAACTGCTTCTCCCTGCCAGCCTGATCACCTCCTAACCATTCCCCTGCTAGTCTAATTGATGCCTAACTGCTTCCCTGCCAGTCTATTTGCCCTTAACTGCCCTCCCCTGCAGGCCTGGTCACCCCCAGCTGCTCTTCCCTGCAGGCCTGGGTCCCCCCAACTGCCCTTCCATGCAGGCCTAGGTTCCCTCAACGGCCCTTCCATGTAGGCCTAGTCACCCCCAACTTCCCTCCTCTGCTGGCCTGGTCACCCCTAACTGCACTCCCTTGCAGGCCTGGTCCCTCCCAACTGCGGTCCCCTGCTGGCCTTCTTGTGGTGCCCATCTTGTGTTCACATGGCGGCAGAATCTTTGACCACATGGGGGCAGCCATCTTGTGTGTTGGAGTGATAGTCAATCTGCATATTACTCTTTTATTAGATAAGATAAAGGCCTGGTGCATGGGTGGAGGACAACTGGTTTGCCCTGAAGGGTGTCCCTGACCAGGGTAGGGGTTTCTTTGGGGACTAGAGCAGCCTGAGCGAGGAGCCTGTGGTGTATTGCAGGCTGGCAATGCCCTCTGGTGACCCAAGCAGAGGCCCTAGTATCTGGGATTTATTTATCTTCTACAATTGAAATTTTGTAGCCTGGAGTGGAGCCAAGGTTCCTGCTTGCTCCATGGCTGCAGCCATTTCTGTCGGGATTTATTTATCTTCTATAATTGAAACTTTGTAGCCTTGAGTGGAAGATTGGGCCCGCCAGGGCAGGTGGAATGCTTGGCTTTCTCCATTGTCAGGGAAACCCAAGCCTCCCTTCTACTCTCCTTGGCTGCAGCCATCTTGGTTGGGTTTATTTATATATTTGCTCCTGATTGGCTGGTGGGCATGGCTTGTGAGTGTAGCAGAGATATGGTCAATTTGCATATTACTCTTTTATTAGTTAGGATAATATGCATGTAAATTGAAAACATATATAGAATTTAAAGCACTTGTTTTATTAATAATTTATATTTATAAACAAAAGGACTCTAATCAAAACAAACTTTACTTTTTAAGGAATACAGGCTCTTCTTAAAAAGGTATTTCCTGTAGTTTGACAGTCTATTGATGCTTCTTTTTTTCTGTATCTATTTTTGTGCATCAGTTTATAATGTTCTTTATATTCCACTAATGAGTGAGATCATGTGGCAGGAAGGCTGGGGAGGGTTGGGGGTGGACAGAAGTGGGTTAGGGGAGGAGTAAGAAATTAACTAAAGGACTTGTATGCATGCATATAAGCATAACCAATGGACACAAGACACTGGGTGTGGTGGTGAGGGAATGTGTGGTGGGGGAGGCTGAGGGGAGGTCAATGAGGAAAAAAGGAGACATATGTACTACTATTTGCAATACTTTAAACAATAAAATAAAATAATAAAAAATATTACCTTATATAAATTAAGTTTAGAAAAAACTATAATATATATAGCACTTAAAAAATAAAATAGGACAATAAGTATTACATGTTACGCAAATCTCCAAAATGTCATTGACTTTTTTGACAAAGTCTTTATTGAAATGCTAAATACATTTTAAATTGTAAATGGAATATTTAAGAGGCGAATAAAATATAAATGTTGACTTATAGATTACTATATATATAACAATCACAAAGGCTGAGAAATGTTGTTTGATGAAGATTCATTTTGAGTACAAGATGCATCATTTAAATAGAACATTTCTTTAATTGTTATTATGAGAAAATCCAAACATGTCTTGTGTGTTACACCAAGTCTTATGTTCTTACATGTGGAGGCTCCTCTATGTAGGAGCATGTGGAAGAGGAAGAATCCAGCCCAAGGGTGCACCCACTGGTCTCAGGGACCATGAGGTGGAGGTGGAGGTGGAGGTGGAGGTGGAGCTTGGAGGCACAGTGGCACCTGGAGAGGCCACGCAGAGAAGTAGGAACAGCTGCTTTAAGACCTAGCTCCACTCCTGAGGAAGGGACCATCAGGACTCGGCTCCTGGCATCTTGGCAGGTTTGGAAAAAACAGCTTGTGAAGTCGAGGTTTTCACGACCTCTTCCAAGAACCTCAGCATCTTTAGCATTTCCGCCATCTCCTCCTCTTGCCTCGAGCATTTGGATCTCTCCTCTTTCAGTTCATGAACCAGGGACTTAATGTCCTGTTTCAGCAACCTGTAGGTCGTGGTGACCTTTCTGCAAGCATGGGCAAGGCTGCGTATATTTAATGCCTGTTTCTCACTCATGCCATCCTCTAAAGATGACTGGATCTCTGTGCACTCCTCTTCAGCCTTGCTCAACTGGTCAATGAGCTGGCATTTCTCCTCAACCTGTGCAGCCAGTGCTTCTTCCAGCTGCGTTTCATGTCTTACATAAAGTCAACTCTGAGCAGACTGAAACAGTGTGACCATAAATACAAGACCCATCAAGAAGCCAATGACAGGTGGGCATGCCTCTAACTCCAAGAGGAGGAGAGGGACAGGGAGGCGTGAGCCCAGACCACGTGGAAGCAGATCCACCACCTCCCTGCCCAGATTCCCAAGGATGGGCCTGAAGCCCAGGTCTGCAGAGGACCACAGCACCTCCATGGACCCTCCGCACAGGGAACTGCCTGGTCACTATGGAGCCTCTGGACACAACAGACCCAATGACACCCCGGCATTCCACCTGTGGCAACCCTGACTGGTGATGTGGCTGAGATGAGGAAAGGTTTTTAAATAAAAGGTTCTCCTGTCCCTGACTACCGAATGATTGATGATTCACCATTCTCCCTGGATGGTTTTGTATCAGTTTAAATGAAAACATTGTGAAAATTCAGTGGTACGTCAAGATATGAGTTTCCTAACCTTGCTCCTATATCAAGTTGCTCATATCTCAAAGCAAATTTCCCCTTTGAAATCAATTGAAATGCCACTAACCCGTTCCAGCCCCCAAAATGCCACTCAAGTTGTTCTTGTTACATGTTTTTGAATAAGAAAAATGTATTTATAAATGACAAATATTGTATAAAAACATAATAAAAGAGAATGTAAAGGAATAGACTGGTTTTATAAAGTGTATTTACCTACTCGTTACACTCTTAATGCTACACTTTCTCCCTAAACTGAATGTAACTTAACTAATCTTCACTGAACTTAATTGCTACTGGTCTTTGCATTTTTGGCCGATTTCAAAAAAAGCGTGTCCAACCAGGTTTTCCTCTTCCTCCCTTTCAGAATGTTTCTGAAATGGGTGAGGCAACTTTCATTGAAGAGCTCCGATGCATGACCAGTAGCAACTTTTTCAGGGTGTTTCTTTTCCACGAAGTGCGACACCCTCTCCCACATTCCTAAGATCTCCTTTATCTTACTTGTAGAGATCTCCTCCACCTCTGGCTCCTCCTTGAAACCATTTTCTTGGAGAACCTCAGCATGTTGCTGAGACTGCAACACTTGTAACTCCTCCCTGGTGAGTTCCAGAGAGTGTTCCTTGACGAGCTCATTCAAGTCTCTCTCATCCACCTTCAGGCCCATGGATTTTCCCAGAGACACTATCTCCTCCTCCACTGGCACCTCGGGTTCAAATCCTTCCAAGGTCCTTTCGGCTACGGCCTCAGGCCACAGCTTCTTCCATGCAGAGGTCAAAGTCCTCGTTGTAACACCCAGCCAGGCCTGATCAATAATTCTGAGGCATATCACGATGTTAAAGTGGTTCTTCCAGAACTCTCTAAAGGTGAGGTTTGTGTTCTCCATCACCTCAAAGCAGCGCCGGAACAGGTGCTTGATGTACAGCTTTTTAAAATTAGAAATCACCTCCTGATCCATGGGCTGCAGGATAGGATTGGTATTGGGAGGGAGGTAGACAACCTTTATAAACTTGAACTCTTCGAGGAGTTCATCTTCGAGGTTCGGTGGGTGAGCAGGAGCATTGTCGAGGATGAGGAGGAGGGCTTGCATGGTTAGGTTGTTTTTCTGTAGATATTTCTTAACAGAAGGGCCGAAAACAAGGTTTACCCACTCCACAAAGAACTGCCTGGTGATCCATGCCTTCGGGTTTGCCCTCCACATAACTTGTAGTTTATCTTTTAAAATCTTATGTGACTTAAAGACTCTGGGGTTTTCCAATGGTATATGAGCAGAGGCTTGATCTTGCAGTTGCCACTTGCATTGGCGCACAGTGCGAGAGTTAGCCTATGCTTCATGGGTTTGTGGCCTGGCATAGCCTTCTCCTCTGCCGTTATATAAGTCCCATTTTGCATTTTCTTCCAGAGAAGCCCTGTCTTGTCACAGTTGAAGACTTGCTGGGGGATATATCCTTTGGCTTCTATCAGTTTGGAAAAAGTTTTGAGGTAATCCTCAGCTGCCTTCTCATCCGAACTTGCTGCCTCACCATGCCTGATGATGGAGTGAATGATGGACCTTTTCCTGAAGTTATCAAACCAGCCTCTACTGGCTGTCAATGAGTCTTTCGATGCTTCATCCATGGACGTGTGCAGGGTCTGCTCCAGCAAATCATCATAAATCGCTCGCGCCTTCTCGCATATGATGCCCTGTGTTAATATATCTCCTTTAAGCTGCTTCTCCATCACCCACACCATCAGTAGATTCTCCATCTTTTCATGGAGAGAGCTAAGGAGCTTAGAAATTATTGTAACGCCCTTAGCTGGCATTATACCCTTTATGGACTCCTTCTGTTTAAGCACCGTGCATATCTTTGAAGTACTATGCCTGTATTGCCTAACCAAGTCAGCCACTGGCACCACTTGCTCATATTTTTCTTTGATTTCATGCTTTAATTCAATAGACATCATCCTCTTCTGAGCACTGACCTTTCCACTCGCTTTCTTCGGACCCATGGTTATAAAAAGAAATGTGATAAAGTATGTAAATGCACAAAAGATGCTTTGACAATGAGGTAAACAAGCACACTCACTGAGGCGTGGGAAACTATAAGACAATAGAGTTGTGGTAAACTGGTGGGTTGTGTGCAGCTGGCCGACCCGCGTGATTACTCATATCTCAAATGTTGCTCGTACTTTAAAGCAAAAATTGCTCGCTCGATGGCTCCTATCTCAAAAATCTCATATGTTAGGGCACTTGTATCTCGAGGTACCATTGTATTATCTAACTTATTGAACTCTACAACATTATAGTCATTGCAAATTAAAACGGCACACTTTAGAAGGTAACATATCCTGATGACTGGCACAGTAAGAAGTTAATAGAGAGTGGGGAAAAAGAAGATTTACTATTGTTTATATAAAAATAATACAATAATTAAATAATAATACAAAAATAAACTTTGTTTCTTATCCTCAAAACTGTAAATCTACTTTTACTACAGGCTATATGTGTGGCAGGCAGAATTTCAACATGTTCCACTCAAGATTCCCACTCCTTTGTATGCAAATCTGCTATAACTCTCTTACTTTGAGTTTTGCGAGGAATTGTGAATATGATTGGATGCCACTCCCATAATTGACTTAAAGTTTATGGAAAGAATAAAGAGATTTTTGCAAAAGTAATTGATTGATCTTGAGTTAAGATAAAAATAGATTATCCTCAGTGGGGCTATTTAGTCAAATGAGCCCTTAACCAGGGACTGGGTCATTTGTGAAGGGAAAATTTTTCTTCTGGTTTTGAATAAGTAAATTGTCTCACTGTACCAGAATGTGTGGGATGGCCATGTGGCAGCTAAAAGAGATCATCTGCAGACCATTAGCAAGAAAATGTGGAACTTATTCCTACAACTCCAAAGACCAAAATTATTCTAGCAACCACATGAGTTTGGAAGAGTAAGTTTCAGAAAAACAAAAACAAAGCCCAAGGTAACTTGACTATATCATTGAAAGATGCTGAATAAAGCATCAAGCTCAGCTTTTCCCAGACTTTTGATCCAGAGAAACTTTCAGATAATAAATACATCTCAGTTCAAACTGCAAAGTTTGTGATAATTTGTTACACACCATAGGCAAAACATGCATGCTATCATAACTATATTAGCTCTACATATGTAATGTTCTTGATCATATATTTTATTTTAAATATATATTTTTTATTTATTTCAGAGAGAGGAAGGGAGACGGAGAGAGAGATAGAAACATCAATAATGAGAGAGAATCATTGATCAGCTAACTCCTGCACACTCCACACTGGGGACCAAGCACATAAACTGGGTATGTGCTCTGGGAATTGAACCGTGACCTCCTAGTTCATAGTTTGATGCTCAACCACTGTGCCACACCACCCGGGCATGTTCTTGATCATATTGAAGTGCATCTGCAGCAAAATAAACTGACAACAAAATAAAGAGACAGCCACCAGATAGGAGATGATATTTGCAAACAGTAACTCCAACAAAGGTTTACTTTTCAAAATATATAAAGAACTCAACATCAAAAAAAACAAATAACCCTATCAAAAAACGGGCAAATGACCTGAACATATGCCTATCCCAAGAAGACATGTGAACAACCAATAATATATGAAAAGATGTTCAACTTCACTGGCTATTAGGGAAATGCAACTCAAAACTACAATGGGATACCATCTCACACCTATAAGAGTGGCCATTATCTACAAGACAAGCAATAACAAGTATTGGAGAGATTGTGTGGAAAGGGAACCCTCATTTACTGTTGGTGGGAATATAGACTGCTACAACCACTATGGAAAGCAGTTTGGTGATTCTTCAAGAAAATTAAGAATAGAGCTATCATAGGACCCAGCAATTCCTCTCCTGGATATTTACTTGGAAATCTTGAAATCATGTATTTGCAAAGATAAATGTACCCCTATGATAATTGCAGCATTATTCACAGTGGCCAAGACATGGAAACAACCAAAATGTCCTGTGATAGAGAACTGAATAAAGAAAATGTACATATACACAATGGAATACTACTCAGCCACAAGAAAGGATGAAATAATGCCATTTGCAACAACATGGATGGACCTTGAGAACAGTATATTAAGTGAAATGAGTCAGTCAGAAAAAGCTAACAACCATATGATTTCACTCATATGTGGGATATAAAACTGAAACTCATATACATAAACAGCAGTGTGGTGATTGCTAAGGGAAGTAGGTATGAGAGAGGGATGTCCTAATATATGGTGACAGGAGTAAATTTCACTTTGGGTGATGGGCATATGGTTTAATATACAGATCTTGTAACATAGAAACCCACATCTGAAACCTCTAGGTTCATATTAACCAGTGACACCTCAATAAATTTAATTTAATTTTTTATTATTTTTAAAAAATATATTTTATTGATTTTTTTACAGAGTGAAAGGGAGAGGGATAGAGAGTTAGAAACATTGATGAGAGAGACATCGATCAGCTGCCTCTTGGATGCCCCCTACTGGGGATGTGCCTGCAACCAAGGTACATGTCCTTGATAGGAATCAAACCTGGGACCTTTCAGTTCACAGGTTGAAAGCTCTATCCACTAAGCCAAACCAGTTTCGGCAATAAATTTAATTTTAAAAAGCACATCTGGCAATTAGTTTAAAGGTTTTATACAACATAGAATATATTCTTTTTATATACTTTATGTTTGTATTTCCAGTTTTCTTCATTTTACTTATAATTGGATTTCTTAAAATTTTCTTTTTTTTTTCAATTACAGTTTAAATTCAGTATTATTTTGTATTAGTTTCAGGTTTACAGCATAGTAGTTAGACAATCATATACTTTTCAAAATGGTCCTCCTTTCCCTCAATATCTACAGTACCCATCTGGAACCATACATAGTTATTACTAGATTATTGATATTACAATGTTATTCACTATATTAGAGGCCCGTTGCAAAAAGAGATTTGTGCAATGGGCCTTCCTTCCCTTGGCTTCCAGCACCGGTTTTCCTCCAGCACCTAGGACATAGGCCTTTGTTCTAGCCAGAGTCTACATTCTTCATCTTTGCTACAGACTCTGGCAGGAGTCTGCCATATTCACTGCTTCACTGCAGACTCCGGCCAGAGTTTGCCATCTTTGCTGCAGACTGCCATCTTCATCCTCACTGCCAACTCCAGAGTCTGCAGTCTTGTCTTTGCTGTGGCACTCCGCTCCTGTACATCCCTTCACCTCTGCCCTCCCTCTCATAGCAGGCGTCCTGCCCTGCCTGGTATCTCCATGCCTGGAGCAGCTGGGCAGCCACCATCTTTGGCCTTCTAATTCGCATACTCACTCTGATTGGGTATGGACATAGCAGAGGTATGGTCAATTTACATGTTTGTCTATTATTAGGTAAGATTTAATATGCTGTAATTTATATTTACATGACTATTTTGTAACTACCAGTTTGTACTTCTCAATCTCTTCACCTTTTTCACCCAGTCTCTCAACCCCACCTCCCCAGCAACCATCAGTCTGTTCTTTGTATCTATGAGCCTGTTTCTATTTTCTTTGTTCATTTATATTGTTCTTTAGATCCCATAAATTACTGAAATCATATGGTATTTCCCTCACTGACTTTTTTTCACTTAGCATAATACCCTCTAAGTTCATCCATGCTAATGGTAGAATTTCATTTGTTTAACAGTTGAGTAATATTGCATTGTATATATGTATCATCACTTATCCACTCATCTCTTGATGGGCACTTAGTTTGCTTTCATAGCTTAACTATTGTAAATAAAGCTATTTACAATAAAGATACTACAGAGTCTCCCGTTTCTAGCATTATTCCAGAGTTTTAGATTTCATTTGTTATTAACACTTTACACATTTTTTATAGTATATAACCAATATTGATACATTATCATAGTAATAATCGCATGTGTGTGATGGGGCATTGCTCCAGAGATGGGGTGGAAATGCGGAGGTGCCTGGAGAAGGTAGGACCAGCCTAAGGCAACTTGAGGGACTAAGGGCAGGGCTTGCAGTGGCCAGAGAAGGTCTGAGGGGTTGAGGGCTGGGTCAGGCATGCTGGAGCTCTGTGTGGAGAAGTTCAGCTGTCAAGGCAGAATGGCAGATGGGTGGGCAGTGCTGCATGATTTTGAGTGCTCTACTCAGTAATTACATAAATTCCAGAGTTTTAGATTTAATTTTGTGTTTTTTTTTTAACCTAATGTTCCCTTTGGTTACAGAATTCCACATTAAATTTAGTTGTCATATCTCTTTAGACTCCTTTTGGCTATGGCACTTGCTCACTTTCCTAGCTTTTTTAAACTTTGAATGCTTTGAACATAATTCTAGTATTTTACAGAAGTTTATAATTTGTTTGATTTTCTTTTTTATGATATGACTAGTGCTATGGGTTAATCCAAGTATTACAACAGTGATAAAAATATAATTGTTATTACATCATATCAAGTATACATTTAATCATGATGATTTATGACTATTGATGTTGCTATACATGTATACATAGAACAATTAAATAAATGGATGACAGATGGTAGGAGGCAGGTTTTTCATTATTGGAGTGGGAGTTTATAGATAAATTAGAGGCCTGGTGCACAAAATTTGTTCACGGGCGGGGGGGTCTCTCAGCCCAGCCTGCCCCCTCTCACATATTGGGAGCCCACAGGGGTTGTCCTTCTGGCTTCCCCCTGTGGGAGGCAACCGGCTGATCAGGGGAAGGCACCAGCACCATCATCCCACTGCTGCAGCCACTGCCAGCCACTGCAGCCACCAAGGTACTTTCATCAACACGGACTCCAGTCCCTTCACCATGAAAAAATGACAATTTTCTTTAGGCATTTTCAAAACGTGTCTTTCATAGACTATGACATTTTTT
>JAAGEH010000286.1:39884256-39914145 GCA_011751065.1 Lasiurus cinereus | reverse complement strand
CCCGGGAAAGGTGACTTTCAAGGTGAACAGTGTGGAAGGGGAGGGAAAGAGTAATGTGGAAGGTAGTAACTTTACAGTGTAGAAATTTCAGTAGGTGATTATGTCAATAACAAAATATAAATCCCTTGTTATATTGAATTATTTGTTCCACTAATGTGTCAACATGTTGATATGTCCAGTCACAATAAAACTAGGACATTAGAACTGAGAATAAGTTAATAAATGTTAAAAAAATTTATAACATTTTTAAAATTAATTCTGGAAAAGATGAAAGAATCTACATATATCTTGATTCTCAGTATTATTTACATTTACTTAATCATTCTAAAGTTATTAAAGTTCAGTAGTTCATAGATTGCTTTGAATCTATAGAAATTTAAAACATAATTTTTATTGGATTTGATTATGATTTCATAGAACAGAAAGAGTGCTATAAAGTGATGTTCATTTTGACATGTTATTGCCCTTATAAAAAATGAAGATTTATGTATATGACAATTGCATAATTTTAAAGATAATTCTATTGATGAAAACCCAATTCATCTTTCAGAAAAAATAAAAATGTAAAAAATATTTTCTTTAAAAATCAAGAGAATAAAGATTTCAATAAGCCTCCTGGGATACTTGTCTTTTCTACCTTTGATAAATACATGATTATGAAGACAAGTTATATGAGTAGCAATAATTTCCCAGTAATGTGATCATTAAAAGACTCTCAACTGCAATATATCAGTATTAATTGGGGGTAGATGATCATTTTACTGACATGCTCAAGTCATTATCCATATTTCAATACTTCATTAATTCCTGAATATTTTTAATGAAGTGATTATATTTTAACAATTTTCAATGCAATAATCTTCACAGGGTTATTTTAAATCTAGGAAGAAGTAAAACAAAGAGAATTAAGCATTGTTAATTAAAACTGTTAAAAAATATATTTGGGAAAGATGAACCAAATATTAACTTTAATAATTTTTGGATGTTGAAATGCTTCAGCATTTATTATAATTATGTTGTCTATTACCCAGTTTTGTTATAAGCAAAATGAACCATTGGTGTGTGCTCAGAATCATTACTCTAAATTGCCTTAACAATACCAAATAATGTACACAAAAAAAAAAATCCTACAAAAATCTAGTATTTCCTAAAAAATTATTACTTTATGCTTATATGCTTTATATAATACTTTTGTGTCTATTTCTCCATCTATTAAATGCAAGTCAGAATATAATGTATTGTGTATTTCTTAATCTTGAATATATCACAATCATGTCCTGTTATTAAGCTTACCAATATGTCAAAAGATTTTTTATAGACTTAGTTCCTAGGTTTAAGCTTGTCTTCTTTTTACAATAAATAATTCACATTGCATAATTTTTTATAAATCCAAATTTTGACACAATATATTATACTCCTTTCCTTTCATAAAATCAATACTTTTATCCTGCATATTTCTAAGTCCATATTCTCTCTATTGACTGCTCCATTCTGATTATCTTCTTTCTTATCTGATTACTTTTTGCTTTCTAGTTTGATACTTTTTTATTTCTTATTTGAAATTCTACAATATAAAAATTCTACAAGATTTTTAGGTCATTTATCTTCTAATTTATCATCCTGCTAGCAGTAATCTTATTTTATATTCATTAAATTATGAATCTTAGACTGATGCATCTCCTGTTTTGAGATTCTGTTTTAAAATTACAATTCTTTTATGCATTTAATCTTTACAAAAACTTATTTTAAATAATCAGACACAGGAAGGTTATGTAACTTGCTCAAATTCACACAGAAGAGTGATGGAAGTAGTGTTTTAATCAAAACAATACTTACTGTCTTTCATGAATGTTTTCTGCATCCTAACTTTAACAAATGTGTGATTTTTCAAGAAAATGTTTTTTGCCACTCAGTGATCCATTTCCTTAAACTGGAAAATTGTTATTCCCTTCCTTTATAATCCAAATTTATTTCATTTGATCTCTTCTTATTCACACCTAACTTTTACATTTAACTTATCTACAGCAGTACTTTTGTACCTCGTCATTCCTTATTTTAACAATTACAACAGCATCCCATCCCTGTCATCAAATAAAGATCATTAAAACACTTGCATTGTCCTCCCAAAGATAAATATTGGTCATGTTACTAGGTTGCCTAACTGATATTCAAAATATGATTTTTGTTTGATAACATTTTAAGTATTTTTTGTCTTACACTAGCATCATGACAAGTGGGAGGGCATGACTAAGTCAAATATTTTAGTTCCAATGTACTTTAAGAAACAAAACTAAAACAAATTTAACTGTGGCAGAGTGACCAAAATCTTCATGGTAATTAGGACCTTATTGCTGAAGGGCCAAACCTCCAGGCTAACAGTGTTCTGTCTTCCTTTGATCTGACAGACTTCTCATTCTCTAGAGACTTTCTTGGTCATTTCTGTTGGTGGCCTTTTTAAAAAATGAAGACAGTGAAAAGTGCTTTATTGCCTTACTTGTACTTTTTAACATTTGGGTATACTTGTATGACTTGTTTATTAGTTTGTTATTAAACCAAGAGCAACTATAACTACTTTTGAGTCTTTTTACTCAGTCTTATCTGCCATTGAATCTGGACCAGCTTACTAGATAGTAAACTCACAGACTGCTTAAACCTTACCCCAGCTTAACTTATTTCTACCATGTACCTAACACAAATTAGGTAAAATTTTCTACACTCTGGAGACATTATAGATGTTATTCATTTTTAATTGAAATAGTTAATTCTTTATCAAACTCTATCTCATCCTGCAAAACCTATCAAATATATTTTCTCATCAAGCCTACTTCCTTACATTCTCAAGAAGTCATTACTCTATATTCTGTTTTTCTTTGGGTTTCTAATACTTTATTGTAATTCATTTGCCTCCAACTCTCATACCCTTCCGTGATAATTAGAAAGTTAAGAGCAAGAATTTTGCTCATTGATTAATGTTACATATGTTTTTCTATTGCTGTCTTTATAGCAGTTCTGTAACTGATATCACTTGGTCTTTCCTCCTCTAGATGTCTCTTGTTGCTTGACACAATGGTTATTTACAGTATGTTTTTGTCTTATTTTCCTCTGCTCACCATTCCCTGCCCTCACTATTAAATTACAAAATACTGTAAAGATAAATATCTTATCTCACTAATTTGTATTCCCTCTGAAGCTCCTAGATCATTGTTAGATATTTAATAAGCTCAGAATAATTGTCTCTAAAATAATGCTTCTAGAAACAGGCAAAAGTGGCTTCACAGATTGTTGATCATTTACATATTTGAGGATCTGTTGGCCTTTATTATAAGCCATTCTGCCATCAAAAATAATTTTAATTCTTTTCCTGATGAAACCTATATTTCAAATTGCATTTTTACATACAATTTAATTTTTCTAAAACTTGGAAACAGCCTAAGTGCCCATCAGCAGATGAGGAGATTAAAAAAACGGTGGTACTCTACACCATGGAATACTATGCTGTGATAAAAAAGAAGGAATTCTTACCATTTGCAACAGCATGGATGGAACTGGAGAGCATTATGCTAAGTGAAATAAGCCAGTCAGAGAAAGATAAATATCACATGATCTCACTCATTTGTGGAATATAATGAACAACATAAACTGATGAACAAAAATAGATCCAAAGACAGAGAAGCATCGACAGACTGTCAAAATTCAGAGGGTAGTGGAAGGTGGGGGTAAGGGGGAGAAAGCAACTTGAGTCTTTTTGCTCCATCTGCATGCATATAAGCCTAACCAATGGACACAGACATCAGGGGGGTTGAGGGTATGAGTGGGGTTGTGGGGAGTAATGGGGTGATAAGGACACATGGAATACCTTAATCAATAGAGAAAAAAATGTTTAAAAAGTTAAAAAATAGTAATAATCTGTGATTAATCAGATCCTATCTAATAAAAGAATAATGTGCAAATTAACTGTACCCCTGCTACACCCATAAGCCATACCCATCAGTCATGCCCACTAGCCAATCAGAGTGAGTATGCAAATTAACTCAACCAAGATGGCTACAGCCACACAGAAAGCAGGAGAGAGGTTTGGGTTGCCCCTGGCAATGGAGGAAGCCAAGCTTTCCACACACTCTGGTGGGCCAGGCCTCTCCTTAAGGCAACAAAGTTTCAATGGTTGTGTGAGAAGAATGCTTGGCTATACTCCAGGCTACAACGTTTCAATTACAGAAGATAAATAAATCCCAGATACCAGGGCCTCTGCTTGGGTTGTGGGGATTGGGGGGATTGTATGCCTGGTCTGCAAACGACCACAGGCCTCTCACCAAGGCCACCTCATGCTCCAAGGGAACACCCACCCTGATCCACGACATGCTTCAGGGCAACCAACTGGCCCCCACCGGTGCAGCAGGACTCTATCTTATCTAATAAAAAAGTAATATGCAGATTGACCATCACTCCAACACACAAGATGACTGCCCCCATGTAGTCAAAAGATCCTGCCCCCATGTGGACACAAGATGGCCACGACAAGATGGTCAGCAAGGGAGGGCAGTTGGGGGTTATCAAGCCTGCAGGAGAAAGCAGTTAGAGGTGACCAGGCCAACAAAGGAGGTGATTTGGTGGTGATCGGGCCTGCAGGGAAGGGCAGTTGGGGGGAAACTAGGCATTCAGGGAAGGACAGTTAGGGGTGACCAGGACAACAGGGAAGAACAGTTAGGGGCAAACAGGCTAGCAGGGGAGCAGTTAGGCATCAGTCAGGCTGGCAGGGGAGTGGTTAGGGGGTGAACAGGCTGTCAGGCAGAAGGTGAGCCAGCAGTCCTGGATTGTGAGAAGGATGTTCGAATGCCTGTTTAGGCCCAATTTAGAGGTCTCAGATTGGAGAGGGAGGAGGCTGGGCTGAAGGACACTCCCCCCCAATGCACAAATTTCATGCACCAGGCCTCTAGTATAAATATAAAACTAAACATTAGAGTTTTTCATTAATTAAAAAATAACAAGTGTTACCACATTGAGCTAAAATAATTCCTGCTTTAAAACAACAACAAAAAGAAGGAAATACTTAATTGATTTATCTTATCTTTTTAAAGGTAAATTTTTATTAAGTATCATTTTCTTTAAATAGTGCTTCTGAGGTAACATCCCAGACTCTATGGTGCTGAAATTAAGTCAAGGCACCAGTTATATGCTAGTCATTGATAATATTTTTAATTTTTTGGGAACAGTAGTAGATTTTTTTAGTAATAAGTTTTATTGTTCTCTTTCTACTCCCATCAGATTATTCTGATAAATGATTCTCTCCCATCATTGATGTTTTTATCTATCCCTCTCTCTTTTTTCCTCTCTGAAATCATAAAAATGTATTTAAGTAAAATAAATGTATATTTTAGAAAAGGTTTTTTATTTATAGGGAATTTGACAAGATAGTGCAGAAATTTCTATATACCTCATAACCAGTTTCCCACATTATTGCCAACTTATATAATTATGACACATTTTTAATAATTATAAACCAATATTAATGTAGTATGGTTATTGCATAAAGTCTATACTTTGTGCAGATTGCCTCAGGTTTTACCTTATGTTCTTCCTCTGTTTTAGGATCTCATTCAGTTTATCACATTACATTTAGTTATTCAGTTTCCTTAGGTTTCTCTTTATTATAACAGTTCCTCTACTTTGTTTTTTTATTTTTTCATTTTTTTATTTTTTATTAATTAAGGTATTACATGTATACATATCTTCCCATTGCCCCTCCACACAACTCCCATATATCCCTTCATTCCCCAAGGCCTTGTATCCATTGCTTATGCTTATATGCATACATACAAGTCCTTCGGTTGATCTTTTCTCTCCTCCACCCCACCCCCACAACCTTCCTGCTGTAATTTGACAGTCTGTTTGATGCTTTACTGCCTCTGTATCTATCTTTTTGTTCATCAGTTTATAATGTTCTTTATTATCCACAAATGAGTGAGATCATGTGGTATTTTTCTTTCATTGACTTAGCATAATGCTCTCCATTTCCATCCAGGCTGCTCCAAATGGTAAGAAGTCCTTCTTTTTTATGGAAGCATAGTATTCCAATGTGTAGATGTACCATAGTTTTCTGATCCAGTCATTGGCTGACTGGCACCTAGGCTGTTTCCAGATCTTAGCTATTGTAAATTGTGCTGCTATGAACATAAGGGTGCATATATCCTTTCTGATTGGTGTATCTAGTTTCTTGGGATATAAACCTAGAAGTGGGATTACTGGGTCAAATGGGAGTTCCATTTTCAGTTTTTTTTTTTTGAGGAAATTCCATCCTTTTCTCCACAATGGCTGCACAAGTCTTCATTCCCACCAGCAGTGCATGAGGGTTCCTTTTTCTCCACATCCTTACCAGCACTTACCATCTGTTGATTTGTTGATGACTGTCATTCTGACAGGTGTGAAATAGTACTGCATTGTTTTTTTTTATTTGAATCTCTCAGATAATTAGTGACTTTGAGTATGTTTTCATATGTTTTTTGGCCTTCCTCTGTCTTCTTTTGAAAATTTTCTATTGGTTCGTTGATCATATTTGTATTGGGTCGTTTATCTTCCTTTTGTTGAGTTGTATGAGTTCCCTGTAAATATTAGAGATTAAACCTTTATCAATTATAACATTTGTAAATATACTCTCCCATACAGTGGCCTTTCTTATTGTTTGTTGATGGTTTCTTTTGCTGTGCAAAAGCTTTTTATTTTGTTGTAGTCCCATTTATTTATTTTTTCTTTAGTTTCCATTGCCCTAGGAATGGTATCATTGGAGAAATTGCTTTGGCGTATGTCTGAGATTTTTCTGCCTTGTGGATTCTTCTAGTATTTTTATGGTTTCCGTCTTATGTTTAAGTCCTTTATCCATTTTGAGTTTATTTTGGTGGTCTAGTTTTACTTTTTTTGCATGTATCTGTGCATTTTCCCAATACCATTAATTGAAAAGTCTGTCTTAACTCCATTGTATGTTCATGCCAACTTTGTCAAATATTAATTGAGCATAATGGTTTGGGTCAATATCTGGGTTCTCTATTCTATTCTATTGGTCTATGTATCTGTTCTTGTGCCAATATCAGGCTGTTTTGAGAACACTGCTTTGAAATACAGCTTTAAATCTGCTGTTGACTTCCCTCCTAACTTGTTTCTTCTTTCTAAAGTAATGTTGTGGCTATTCGGGGTCTTTTTTTATTCCAGAAGAATTTTTGGAAAGTTCTTTCTAGGTCTATGAAATATGCCATTGGCATTTTATTTTATTTTTTTCCTCTTTTTTAATTTATTTTTTATTAATGTGTTACATGTATACATGTCTTCCCATTGCCCCCCGCCCCCACTCCCAGGCATACCTTAACCCCCCAGTGTCTTGTGCTCATTGGTTAAGTTATATCCCTGCATACAAGTCCTTTGGTTGATCTCTTATCTACCCAACCTCTTCTTAACCTTCCTGCTGTAATTTGACAGTCTGTTTGATGCATCACTTTGCAAATTTCATTTCATTTCCTTCTGGCCTGGAATGTTTCGTTGAGAAATCCGTTGATATTCTAATAAGAGAAACCTTATAGATAACTTTCTGTCTCTCTCTGGCAGCCTTTATGATTCTTATTTTGTTGTTGGTATTTGCCAATTTAATTATGATGTATCTAAGTGTCGGTTTTTTAGGGTTCATCTTGTTTGGAACTCTATGTGCTTCTTGGACTTGCATGTTTTTTTTTTTCTTGCCATTTTCAGGGAAGTTTTCTGTCATTATTTCTTCAAACAGGTTTTCTATTCCTTGTTTCTATTCCTTTCCTTCTGATACCTTTATTGCATGAATATTGTTTCATTTTTGTCTTGTCCCAAAATTCCCTTAGGCTCCCCTCTTTCTTTTTAAGTCTCTTTTCCAGTTGCTGCTGTGTTTGTGTGTTTTTCCTACTTTGTCTTCTAATTCACTGATGCAGTCCTCAGCCTCTTCTAGTGTACTATTTAGGCCTTCCATTGTGTTCCTTATTGCATCTATGTTGTTCTTCATCTCCTCTTGGTTTCTTTTCATGTTGATGACATTCTCATTCAGCTCCTTATAGTTCTCATTGATTTGTTTGTATCTGTCATTGAGTTGTATGTATTTGTCATTGAGCCATTTAAACATCCTTAAAACCTTTACTCTGAATTCTTTCTGTGATAAGCTGCTGGCCTCAATTTCATTTAACTCCCTTTCTGGTGATTCCTCTTTTTCTTTCCTTTGGAAATTGCTGATTTGTCTTCTCATGTTTTCCTGTAATATTTTAATTGTAGATCCAATTGCTTTTTTTTAAATATATATTTTTATTGATTTTTTTACAGAAAGGAAGAGAAAGAGATAGAGAGTTACAAATATTGATCAGCTGCCTCCTGCCCACCCCCTTACTTGGGATGTGCCCACAACCAAGGTATACACCTTTGACGGGAATCAAACCCGGGACCCTTCAGTCCGCAGGCCAATGCTCTATCCACTGAGCCAAACCCGTTCCAGCGATCCAATTGCTTTACTACCCAGATTCTTTTGGGGATGGTTCTACTGGTATAATCTCTTAGTTATCCTGGGCTTAGTAATCTAGTGTGGCTCCCTACTTGAGCTATTTGGATTCTCTTGATGTAGTCCTGTGAGCTTGAGAGGCACAATTGTAGTGTCTTGGACTGTTAATTGAAATAATGTGTGCCCAGTGGGGACTCACAGTGGCACCCAAGAACCATCAGTTGGGGTGATGGAGCTCAGGTGTTGGCACTCTGGAAAGGCCTGACTGTGATATCCCGAGTTCTGTAGTTGTGGGGTGGCCAGACTCACCTTTTGCTGCTGCACTCATTCCCAGTGGTGGCTCACAGGGGCACCTGTGGTACGTTTGTCTGCGAGGCACACTGAAGCACTCTGAAGTTGGCCTGGCAGTGCAGCAGTGTAATTGAGGCGCCTGTGGGCACGTATTCAGAATTTCTACTTCTGGGTGGAAGTGCACCCCTATTTGTCCAAGATCACACCCAGGGAAAGCTCATAGTGGCTCCCACAAGCATCCTGTGGGTAGATGGGTTCAGGATGCCTGCCTGTTAGAAATTCACATCTGTGGAGGTTCGTTTATTGGCTCAGAGCTCTGGCGCTCTCTGAGAGGTCTTAGCACTGCTGTTGAGCAGCTGGGATGAATGAGCTTTGAATAAGTAGTATTATATTTTAACCCAAAGTTAAAATATAATACTATTTATAGGCCCTAGAGGCTGGACTTCTTCTCCAAAGTGGATATAATTAAAGCTAAAGTTGTCAATTCAGGAAGAGGGAATTGAGATTATCTACTGTGGGGCAGCGTGCCCTTATCTGTGCAGAATCACACCCAGCAGAGTCTCACAGCTGCTCCTCCAGCTTGCTGAGGGTAGATGGGCTCAGGGATCCTGCTCCTTGGAGTTATTCATCTATGGAGGTGCCTTTGCCTACGCAGAGCTCTGACGCACTCTGAGGGGCCCTGGCACTGAAGGTGTACAGCTGGGGTGTCGCTGGGCAGTTATTCAGGAAGAGGGAGTTCAGAATTTCTACTATAGGGCTGTGTGCCCTTGTCTGTACAAAATCACATCCGTGCGGGCTCCCAGTGGCTCCCAGTGATGCCTATGGAGTGGTGTGCCCTGGATGTCTGTGCACACAGGAAATGTGCAAATATTTTGCCCAGAATTCTGCCACTGGGGAGGGGGAGGTTGCACTTACTGCTGCCGAGAGGTGCACCTTTGAAGTGAAGGGCCTAGGGTCCAGGGGTCTGCGGATGAAGCAGCAGGATTTTGGCTGGAGTGGCGTCTGGGTCCCAGGGCAGTTCCAAGGCCTGTCTGGTTGGTGGTGCTGATTAGTTCTTTAAAAAGGCCATTCTCCCCTTCAAGGTGGCATGGGTTCAGTCCCAGAATCCTGCAGTCTGGGCAGTGCCCTTAGCAGTAGTAGTCTCTCCTTGTATAAGAGAGCCTGGTCTGTACTAACTTTCTTTGTTTTCGATGATATTGACAAGTTTGTGGAGTGCTGTTAAATGTTTTTCTTCCTCAATTAGAATTTTCTGACTTTTTTTTTAATATTAGACTTTGATTATGGGTTTAGAGGAGGAAGGTCACAGAGATAAAGTAACACTCTCATCACAGTCTATCAATGGTATATACTAGCAATATAGCATATCACTAATAAAGTTGAACTTGACCTGGCTGAATTTAAGAAATATTTCTCAGGTTTCTCCACTGGAAAGTTAATGTACCCCTGCCTGTGCCACACATTTCACATTGTACACTTTGAGAGGAAGTCACCATGTACAGTTCACATTTAAGGATTGAGGTGTTATACTCTACTGCTTTGAGGGTGAAGTACCTATATTAATATTTTGGAATTATTATGCATTGGAGATTTTTTATTAAATACCATTTATGTATCCCATTATTTATTTAATAGAGGCCAGATGCATGGGTACAGACCCTAGGCCTGGCCAACAATCAGAGTCATCTTCCCCGGCTGCCAGCAACTGCCCGCCCCCCACCGCCGACCACCCCCGGTACCCCATTTGCCATCTTGCACCCAAAGTGGGCCCATCCAGGATATAATTCAAGCTGAGATCATGGAGGAGGCTGTGATGGGGCAAGTGGAGGCCCCTTTGCAGGAGGTGCTTTTTTGTGGAATTTCTTACCGGTAAGGGATGAGGTGTGGGTCCAATGCCCAAGGAAGTTTCAGGGGGTCAGTGGCATTATCAGAGTCATTTTAGTCACACCTGACCATTCACAGTGTTAGTTCGCTGGAGGATTTTACTTGCAGGGTCCTGGAGTGCAAACAACCCATCCCACAAACAGGTCCTATTAGATTTCAGGTCGAATCACCACTGAGGAGGGCAAGATCAGGGGTTTTAAGCAGAGAACATGGAATTCTGAAGAGGGTGAGAATGCAGCAGCATCAGGAGACAGGTTTTTCAATTACAGTGGTACCTCGAGATACGAGTTTAATTAGTTCCGTAACCTTGAGGCATGGGAAACTATGAGACGCTCGAGTCTCGGTAAACTGGTGGGTCTTGTGCAGCCGGCCGATCGGCGCGATTACTCCTATCTCAAATGTTGCTCTTATTTCAAAGCAAAAATCACTCACTCCATGGCTCCTATCTCAAAAATCTCATATGTTAGGGCACTCGTATCACCTAACCAATGCCTGCTACCTTGCTGATGGCTTCTCCCTCCCCCTCAGGGAGTAGGTGGGGAGGAGTGAGGAACAACTGTCTGCAGCTGAGGGCAGGCCTGTGTGGGAAAAGAATGCCAGGCAGCTAGCCCCACCTCCCACCCCACCCACCTCCTGTTCTGTTCATCATCAGGCAATTAGAGCCTGCAGGTTGGGCTAGGTGGAGAGGGACTAAGAGGTTGGGCTCTCCTGTTGCTGGCCAGCCCTGCTCACCGCCATAGTGGCCCTGTGTTTGTGGGACCACCAGTGGGGTGGGACCCTTGGCCTGGCGCTGGCCCCAGCCTCCACCACCCATTCCCTATTCCCTATTCCCCAGGTGATGGGGCTTGTGGGTCGGTGGAGGAAATTTCTGCATAGAGCATCTGCCCCTGGTGGTCAGTGCACATCATAGCAAGCAGTCATTCTGATGTTTAGTCAATTTGCATATTGCCCTTTTATTATATAGGATATTCATATAAACTCACAAACATTTATTTTATACTTTGGGTTAAAATATGCTACTTAATTTTTGTATTGTTTAAATTGTTCTGTTAATGTAGGTGCTAGTTATTAATAAGGGAAAAGAGCAAATGGAATCGGAAATGAAGCCTGCTTAACTAGAGAGCTGAATTAGACATTAAAGCCAATTAACTAGGTAGCTCTAGCATTCACAGACTCCCCAAGCAGACAGGAAGAACTAGCTTTTCATCTTCCTGGGGACAACTGGCCCATTAGCCAGGATTTCCTGAAAAGGATAAAACAGTGGGGGAAATTTCTTTGCAAAGTACATACCAGGGTAGAAGCCAAGATGGTACAAGAAGAGGTAAGTCCATGTGCAGGAGAAACCAGAAAATGAGGCAAAACTTTAGGGCATGTGCAGTAGGAGCCAAAATGGCAGCATAAAGAGGAGGCCTGGAAAAATTAAAAAAAAAAACATTGGGTAGGATAAGGACATTCAACCCTAGAAAATCCAGGAAAGGGATTGGTTATAGGAGAAAGGCCCAATACAAGATGATAAGAATTAAGAAGAAGACTGGTTAGTTTGGAAAAGCTTAATAAAGTAGATATAATCAAAGCTTAACAAAGGCCTAGGACTAGTTTGTTTGGGAGCTCTCTCCCTGTAGCAGTTATGCAGGCCTGAAAGCAGCTAGGGCCCAAGTGCAGAATATGCTGTGGCCCCCAAAACAGTGAGCAGACATATGGATTAGCAAAGATAACCCAAAGAAGTTCTGCATTTCTGGATCTTGGCCTTCTTGGGTCTGGCAGGTGCAGGTGCTGGTCTGAGGCCCCTAGAGGCTGTACTTCTTCCCAGCAGGGCAGAGCACATGGCCTGATGAGACATCAGGAACCTGGGGGCAGTTCTTTTTTTTTTCTGTAATAAATCTTACCACTACACCTCACATCCTCCTATTCATGAGTCACTGGAATGAATGCTTTTCTCATGACTCTATGAAAGAATCCTGTTTCCACCTGGTACTGTACCAGTATTGGCCATTAGCTCTTTTACTTGAATCCTATGTACCTTGAACATATCAATATATTATTTTCTTTTCTTTCTCTTTTGTCCTTTCTCTCTCTCTTTCTTCCTTTCTTTTTTCCTTTATCTCTTCCTTCCTTCCTGTCTCTCTTTCTTCTTTCTTCTTTTCTTTCTTTTGTTATTTTCTTTCTTCCTTCCTTCCTTCCTTCCTTCCTTCCTTCCTTCCTTCCTTCCTTCCTTCCTTTCTTTCTTTCTTTCTTTCTTTCTTTCTTTCTTTCTTTCTTTCTTTCTTTCTTTCTTTCTTTCTTTCCTCCCTGCCCTTCTCCTTCCTTACTTTCTGGCATTACAAAATGTTCCAGGATTATCTTTTAATAATAAAGTAAAAACTTTATCATTTAGAGAAGGGTCAAAACTGTTTTTGTAAATGATCAGTAATAAGTATTTCTGGCTTTGTATAAATGGTTTATTTTGGATAGTGTCTTTTTGTTCTTTTATATTTTAACATCTTTAAAATGTAAAATATATATAGATATATATATTGTTGTTTCTCAGGCTGTACAAAATAAATTTTAATCTATATTTGACATCCTGGAAATAATTTACTGAACACTGGTTTAGAGAAATAAAATTACAAAATGTACAACCTTCTCACCACTGCCCTCTACCTTCAATAGTATATGAGGACTTTAAACCTGGTATATCTTACAGCTTATTTTGGATCATGATAAATATAACATCAAGGATAGTCTTAAAACTACATTTTTCTAAATGCATATATTACATATAAACATAATTTTATAGGTTCTTATTATTATAGAGAGAATTTTAAGATGCCCCCCTGACCATCCCAACCTTTACTATATGCCTTGGATTCTGTTATATTAGTGTCAAAAGGAGATTATCCAGGTGGGCCTAACCTAAGTGTGACCCCTTTATAAGCAGCAAGTTCTTTTTTTTTTCTTTCTTTCTTTTCTTTTCTTTTTTATTCTTGTTTTTATTTTTTTTGTGACAGAAGAGTAATTAAGAGAGATTTGATTTTCTGGCTCTGAATATAGAAATGAGAACAACCTATAAGAGCTGGAAATATCCCCTGGGGTATTATATAGTGGGATTATGGACTTGATACTCAGGACTACAGATAAACAAAGAAGGTTTTTAGTGGGGGAAGGGCATGGATTGGACAGTGGCTTTTAATATTTACCCATTCTATAAACTATCCAATTACTATCTTTGGCCTGCTTGCTTATCTGAATTAGAGACTCACAAATTCAAATGTTTATTCAAGTTTTCCACTTGGAGGTCTAGTAAGCATTTCAAACTTAATATTTCCCAAATATTTAATTATCCCCTGTTAACCTATACTCCACCCTGAATATGATATTTTTTGAACTGTTCCCGTATTTCACTTCAAATAAAGAAAAATCAACTTCTTTTTCTACATCTTGTGTTATTATCCTATATAATAAAGAGGTAATATGTAAACTGACCATCACTCTAACACACAAGATGGCCACCCCCATGTGGACACAAGATGGCCACTAAAAGTTGGCTGGCAGGAGAGGGCAGTTGGGAGAGACTAGACCTGCAGGGGAGGGCAGTTAGGGGTAATTGAGCTGGCAGGGGAGCAGTTAGGCATCAACCAGGCTGTCAGGGAAATGGTTAAGGGATGATCAGGCTGGCAGACAGAAGCAGTTAGGGGCAATCAGAAAGGCAGGCAAGTGAGGTGGTTGGGAACCCAGCAGTCCTGGATTATGAGAAGGATGTCCTTCTGCCAGTTTAGGCCCGATCCTGGTGGGCAGTTGGACATTTCTCGAAGGGTCACAGTTTGGAGGGTGCAAGGTGGGCTGAGGGACACCTCCCTGTGCACCAATTTTGTGCACTGGGCTTCCAGTTCCCAAATAGGCCACTCTCAGTCTAATCAGAAGTGTCACAAAATCTTCCTCAGTAGTTTTTTTGTTTCCATCTTCGCAGTCATAAAAATCCTTTAAAAACACAAATCAGATTACTCACATCCCGAATAGGATCTTTTATCTGCTTTCTTTTTTAAGCAGATAAAAGATAAACTAAATCCTAGCTAATATGGCTCCTCATGATCCTCATGACTCCATCATCTTCTAGGTCCTCATTCTGTCACTCTACTTCAGCCACACTCACCCTTTGCTACCTTATAAGCATATGCTTTCCTTAAAGCTGTGCACTGTTTCTGCTTGGTAGAATCTTCCCCTGGTTTTCCACATGGCTCATTCCCTCATTCATGTCTTGATCAAAATTCTGAAAGGCCTATCCTGACTTGTTTTTAACTATTACTAGCTTCTATTTTTTTTATCAGCACTTTCTATTCCTATTCTTGATTTTATTTCTCTTTATAGCTCTTAATGCCATGCAGCATAGGATATATTTTCTGTAATATCCACTCAATACCATATAAACTTACTAAAATGAAGATCTTTATTTTAGTGAAATCATAACCTCAAATAACACCTGAAACATAGTAGATACTCAATAGTTATTTTTTGATTGGATGTTGACTGTGTGATTTTCTACCACAAGAAGAATAGATCATATAAGAGATTAAAATGCTAGGAAAATACATTAAAATTATATTAGAACTAGTGGCTCAGTGCACAAAAGTTGTGCACAGTAAAAAGGAATTAGAGGAAATATTTTAATATTGCAACTTGCCCTTCATAATAGAAGTGTGAGGAATGAAAGGAAATTAGTAAAATGTATATTAAAATAATATATACATTTATTCATAAACAAACAGTAACAAATGGATATAACAACAAAGGCATGATATAAAAACAACAAAAACATGATTGAAAAATAGTAGCTATAAATGATTGATAAAGTGAATAAATTTATTCTAATATCTCCCTGTACACCACATTAAGAGTGAAAACACATTCAGAATGCATGACTAATTTCCCTTGGGATAAAATATTTAAAATTTTAACTTTAACATCACATGGTCTTCAAACTCGAGAGAAAGCAACATATAATTGACCACGTGTGAAAATGGGTTGAGGTAGAAATATTCCTACTCTGTCTAGAGTTTGTCCTTGTGATTTATTAGTTATCACCACAAATGCTGGCATCACGGGAAACTGTCATCAAGTCAATTAAATAGGAGGCCAGTGTCATATGGGGAAAAATCAATTCTTGAAATCAGAACAGCTTCTCCCTCTGCAGACCCAGTTAATACTTCAGCTTCCCATAATGTTAGATCGTAACATTTTTATAATAAATCTTATACCATTTCAAAGACCCCATTTACTATTAAGATTTCTCAATAGCATGATGATTGCACCCAATTTCAATTTTTAATTTATGACATGGCGTCCCCAAAGGAGTAATATTATTACATAATACTATTAAGAAATGGGAATTTTTTTTTCTTTTCAGCATCATCTGTCAAGTCAATGGAATCATCACTCATATAGATATGAAAAACTCCACTGAATAAAACCAATTTTTTTCATTTAATTTTTGGACAAATATTCACAGGTTTAGATAAATTTTTTAAATATTATTTATAGATATACTATTTCCAAAGTTAGCTTCACTAATAGATCCATTACAAATCATTTCACAGGGGATTTCAATAATATCCACTTCTAAATGAAAACTGTTATCAGGTTTGCCATCTCCAAGTTTTACTAACTATTCACTATAAGCAGAATCCTCTGATCTCATATTTGTTTTAAGAGACAAGTTTCTGAAACATTCCCAAACATAAACTCATTTGTACTATGCCCAATTGCATAACATGCAGTACAGTACTGAGGCATTGTCAAAAATCTCCTATAAGAAGAACTTTCTCACCTAATACAACATTCAAATTCATACTTTCTCTTAGTAATCTGTCTATGGCATTTATAGCATGACTGGATGGCAGAGTGCATTCATCAATAATGAGAAATTGGGCCTTTTTAATAATTTTAGCAACTTCACTGTTTATATCGCATCTAGAAATTGAAGTTTCATTTAGTGGAATTGGTAATTTATATTGGGAATGAAAGATTCTTCGACCAAAAAGTAAATTTGCAGTAATTCCTGTAGACGCTGTGGGTAAAACAATACCACCATGACCTCTAATATAATGTACTAAAACTTTATACAGATGTGGGGAGCAGCTACAGTGTTTGGACAGGTTCAAACCTTGAACTGATGAGAGGGCACAGTCGTCTCTTTGCCACGTGCAAATCCTGGCTTGGAGGATAGGGCCCTCCCAGCACAATTATAGCTAACAGCTATGGTTGTGGGCTTGAACCTATGGTCTACACATGTGCCTAAGGGATGTGGGCTTGACAGAGTTCAGATGTATGTAGTTTAGTAGGATTGAAACCTAGGAGAATGTAAACATCTTGATCACACCCTTACTTTGCCTTGTGACATCTGCATAAAATGAAGACACGGCTGTGGACCTGGTCACTGTCTCTCAGAGAAGCAGCATCCTTTTATTCTCTTGTATGTCTTTTCTAAGGCTTTCATCACTCCCACTCAGGGTTACCCTTGGCTGTGCCAGCATAGCGCATACAGATATGCAGGTGAATAGGATTCCTAGCTTGCAGGCCCCTGACAGCAAACTAGCAAACTGGCCACCTGTCAATTCCATGAGGAAAGGGGCTATCTCCTCTCTCCTGTCAGGATCTGGTTTGAAAGCCAGCCACACCCCCTGTTGGGTCAGACCCAGCGTTCTACCCTGCCATGGCCTCCACCTCAGCAACCCAGGACTGCCTGCTGCTGGGTGGGTTCTTCTCTTAAGCCTCATGGGAAACAGCTCAGGGAGTGCACAGCCATTGCCAAGGCAACCCAGGACCCAGTGCCTCCAAGATCTGAGGAACAGTTTCTGCCTCAAAACTCACCCTCAGCAGGAACAGTTTGGGGAGCACACAGCTGTTGCCAAGGTAACTCCTGCAGGACTGACTTCCTTCCAGTTGGTCAACATCTGTCAGAACAGTGTTACAACCAGGATTTTTATATAAATAGACTAGGGGCCCAGTGCACAAAATTTGTGCACTGTGGAGGGGTCCCTCAGCCCATCTTGCCCTCTCTCACATACTGGGAGCTCTCAAGGGATGTTCAGTCTGGCCTTCCTTTGTGGGAGGCAACTGGGCTGATCAGGGGAAGGCGCCAGCCCCATCACTCCAATGCTATAGCCACTGCCAGTCACCACAGCCAGTAAGGTGTTTTCATCAACAAGGACTCCAGTCCCTTCACCATGAAAAAATCACAACTTTCTTTAGGCTTTAACAAGATGTGTCTTTCACAGACTATGACATTTATTTCTTTATTTTTCTTTTTATCCTTACCTGAGGATTTGTTTCCATTGATTTTATCCCCTTCTCTCCAATCACAGGCTTGGCCCCTTCCCAAGCCCAAAGCCTCTGCCCGATGGCAGGCTGGGAGTAACCTGGGTGCCAAGGAGGAGGTTCCCGGGACCCAGGTATGTATGAAAATCAACCACTATCTTTGTTGGGTTAATTTGCACACTCACTCTTATTGGCTGTGGGCATAGCAGAGGTATGGTCAATTTACATGTTTCTCTATTATTGGGTAAGTTAGTCTTGAAAATAAATGTTATTGATTTGTGTCATGCTGCTAATAATATAGATGAAGAAATTTGAAGATATTTTTCCAAATATTTGGAGATAAAGCACACAATATTTGTTCCTGGAATTGAAGGAAAGCAGGAGAGGGAGAGTTGCAGATAAGCCTTTGGTTCAAAGGGGTAAAATTCACTAAAAGAAAATAAGTTAAGATTAGGGGAAATAGTGAAATCAAGACTTTTATTTTTAACATTTATTTCACATATTTATTATATAACACAGTTGGATATGAGTTTTGATTTCAGTAAAAGAACTAGAGATATATATTTGGAAGTTGCAATAAAATGGATTATTTTGACCCATCATTCTTCACTATGTTAATTTCCAAGTGACCTAATAGAATAGGTGGATTAACCTCGATTCAATGATTTTGGACTTGTGCAATATGCCTTGCTATGTAAAATAGAAAATTAAGAAAGGTAATATAAGTGGAATGTTTCCTGGTAGAAGTTGTCATCTTTCACTTCTGCAATCTTCAAAGGACATTCAACAGAGGACAATAACCCTATTAGCTGTTAGCTCAAGAAGAATGAAGAGATAAATGGAACAAGCCTATACACTGCACAGATTGAAGACAAATTAAACTGATCTCAAAAGAACTAGGGCTAACGGCATACTCATGGGAGAAATAAAAGCTTGATGAGTTGTGGGATTGGTTCTTCTGTAGAATTATTGTAGTATACACCTGGCATATACTGAAGCAATTGATTTATAAATAGTAGTTAAAGTCAAAGTATGGGATTAGGTCATTTAGTTAAAAAGGAAACAGAAGACGTGAGAATCCAAAAGCAGTACTAGGGTATCAAAGCATTTTGAAGTTAGATTAATTAAGGAGGAGCATAAAAATGTTGAGATTGTTTAGTATCGTGTGTATATAAAAGCTCAAGAAAGTAAGGAAGGGAAAGTTAACTGCATTAAGTGGTGGTAAAAGGTAAACTAAGTTGATAATAAAGAAATATTTATTATATTAACAAACTGCATCACCAGAGAAGGTAAACTGCTCACTTATTCAGTTCCCTTAATAATATAGTTCTTGAGGGGAGGGAAAATGGTGGCGGAATAGACGGACACATCTGGAGCTTTGTCGCTGGGCAGAGAGAGAGAGAGCAGCTGAGAGTCGTGAACGTGGAGACTGTGCCATCTTGCAGAGGGAACTGGATGTCTACAGCGGTCTGAAAGCTGCAGCTGAAGCACTCACCGAACAGCCGGGGGACCCAGAACGCCGCTCTCCAATCGGTGCAGACGTGTGGACTCAGAGGAGATCCACATAGCACACGGAAAGGTCAGATTTCGCCTGGGATAAGGTGAGGTCTCCTGCCCCACAGAACAGAGATGCGCACACTGTGGGAACCAGGCTGCAGGAAAGCTGCTTCTTGAGAGGTCTGCGGATGTGGGGCAGGGCGTGATCCCAAATATGAAAGCAAACTCTTGGAGCTGTTGACAGAGGGGAGCTCTAGAAAACAACTCATTTTGATCTGAGGCAGAAGAACAGCCTGGGAGTTATTACAGTATCCTGGCTGCAATGTCCCCACAAACAGGTTTTGAGAACCACAGAGTAGCAGGATCTAAGGACAGCCTAGAGAGGTCCTGTGCTTAGTCTCAGAGGTCAATTCCAATACACTGCCACCCAGTGGATGACGCACAAATTGACTCTCGCATAACCACAAAAGAATAAAGAGATTAAGACTTCACAGTGGAACACAGGGAACTGCAATACACACCCTACTGGGAAACAGGAGTGCCAAAAAAACAATAGTGAAAGTGAATAACCATTCTATTTTTTAATTTATTTTATTTAATTTTATTGTTCATTTTTGCATATTTTAATTAAAAAACTATTTTTTTGTTCCTCCTCAATTGATTTTACCTTTTTAATTATTACATTTTTATTTTCAACTAGTATTATTACTACTACTATTTTACCTTTTTGGAAAAAAAAAGTGTCACTTTGTTTTCTCTTTATTTTATTTCGGGTTTAGAGTTCTACATTCTATTTTCATCTTTCCTCTATCTCAACTCTACCTTTATGCCAACACTTTCCTCCTAACTTTCCCCATTTTGTAGTCTTGTTTCTCTTTCCCTTTTCCAACTTTAGATTGTCCCTATTCTTTCTCTTTACCTGGTTAAAATTTCACCCCACTTACATATCTAATTTCAAATCCCCTACTCCAACTCCATACATACCTCTCTCTTTTGTCTTCACTATCCAAAAAGTGGTTTTTCTCTATGTCCTTTGTTGCTGTCTGACTGAACGGTGATTATATCGATTTTTTGTAATTTTTTCTGAGATTGTTTTAGCTTATTCTACTTGTTTTATTTTGCTTTTTCTTTACTTTGTTTTGGTTTGTTTTTTACCTCTCTTTTCCCTCGACTCCTAAGATACCAGTTGTTATCTGTAGTTTGTATTAATCTCCAGGTATTCGTTGCAGGCATTTGTTGGGATTAGTGACTGTTCTATTGGAGTTTTCTCCTGACATCTATATTTTGTTCCCCTTTTCTCTCTTATCTTCTTTCTTTTCTCTCTGATTTTTTCTCTCTCTACTTCTTCTTCTTCTCCTATTTATTTATTTATTTATTTATTTATTTGGGTCCTAGAGTCTATTTTCCCAAATCCCACATCTGGGTACTCTTTTTTTTTTAATTTTTTATTAATTTTTATTAATTTTTTATACATACCTCCCCGTTGCCCCCCTCCCTTCCAGGCATACCCCCCGCCCTCCCAGGCATACCTCAACCCCCCAGTGTCTGAGATCATTGGTTATGCTTATATGCATGCATACAAGTCCTTTGATTGATCACTTATCTACCTCACCTAACTTTAATCTTTCTGATGTAATTTCACAGTCTGTTTGATGCTTTATGATTTTTGTCCTCCTTAGAATTATCAGTCTACTCCTTTTCTGTGCTCCTGATTCTATTATATTCACCAGTTTATTCTGTTGATCAAATTTTTAATTCACTTAATTTTTTAAATTCACTTGTTGATAGATATGTATTGGTTGTTCATAACTTTTTGTCTTTTACCTTTTTCTTCTTCCTCTTCTAAAAGAGTACCTTTTAGCATTTCATATAATACTGGTTTGGAGTCGATGAACTCCTTTAGCTTTTTCTTCTCTGTGAAGGTCTTTATCTGCCCTTCAATTCTGAATGATAGCTTTGCTGGAGAGATTATTCTTGGTTGTAGGTTCTTGCTGTTCATCACATTGAATATTTCTTGACACTCCCGTCTGGCATGCATCGTTTCTGTTGAGAAATCAGCTGACAGTCGTATGGGTGCTCCCTTGTAGGTAATGAACTGTTTTTCTCTTGCTGCTTTTAATATTCTCTCTTTGTCTTTTGCTCTTGGTATTTTCATGATGATGTGTCTTGGTGTGGTCCTCTTTGGATTCCTTTTATATGGGGTTCTGTGTACTTCCTGGACTTGTAAGTCTATTTCTTTTACCAGATGTGGGAAATTTTCAGTCATTATTTCTTTAAATAGGTTTTCAGTATCTTGCTCTCTCCCTTCTTCTGGCACCCCCACAATTCTGATGTTGGTATGCTTGAAGCTGTCCCAGAGGCTCCTTACATTATCTTCACATTTTTGGATTCTTTTCTCTTCTTGCTTTTCCAGTTGAATGTTTTCTGCTTCTTTATATTTCAAATTTTTGACTTGATCCTTGTCTTTCTCTAGTCTGCTGTTAGGACTTTGTATAATAGTTTTTATTTCAGTCAGTGTATGTTTAATTTCTATTTGGTCTTTTTTTATCTTTAGTTGGACCTTTTCCATCTCCTCTTGGGTCTCACTAAATTTATCCAACTTTTCTAGCATATTCTTGAAAAACCTTATAAGCGTGGTTTTGAACTCTATATCTAGTCATTTTTTTTCCTCCATTTTTTTTGTTTGTAATCCCTTCCCTTGTCTCGGCATTTTCACTGTGCCAGGGGAAAACTTCTGTGTTAAATTCAGCTTTATGATACCAGACACAAAGCCAGAGAAGCCTCTGTTGAGCTTGAGATGGGTGGGGTCTTAGGGCTTAAGTGAGCGCCTTGCCTTCCAGTCAGCCTCGCCCTCCACAGCCCCTGAGTCTCACATGACTGGGTAATGGCTGGAGTGGTCCTTGTGCGCGCACCCACAGTGCCTCTAACTGCTGCCTTTCTAGCTCCTCTGCGCACCAGGACCACACAAGTCTAGGTCCCCAGGGTTTCGCCCAAAACAGGGGCTCAGTGGAGTCAGAGTGGCACAATTGGGAGGGTCTGTCTCCCGCCCACTCGTGAAAGCCAGCGGCACAATCAGCAATCTGTCCTGCGCACAGTGCCGTGTGCGCCACCAGGCCTTTGATCTTTTGCGGCTCCCCTAAATTTCCATGCACTTCTCCCTTTTCACAGTCCAAACTCCCCCCCGTATGAGTTTCGGCTGGATCTGGGGTTTAGTGTCGTAGGATAAGGAGTTCAATGCCTTTGAGAGTCTCCGTCTCCCTCCCACCAGAGAAAGCCAGCCAGGTACTCTGGCACCCGCTCTCTCCTTGCACACGTCTCCATCTCCGTACCTCAGTTTTTGCAGCTCTTCTGGGTCTCTGTGAGGCCCTCTCTTTCCCTCTAGTTGTACAACTTCCACTCAGCCAGCTTTCCTGTGGTTCTGGATGATGTCTGTTCTGTCTTTTAGTTGTAGTTTTGAAATTGTTGTGGGAGCCAGCAGTGTAGGTATTTACCTATGCCGCCATGTTGGAATCCCCTTTTTTTTTTGTTTGTTTGTTTATTATTTATTTATTTATTTATTTCTCCCTCTCCCAATTTGATCTTGGCATTTCTTTCTTCTTTTTTTCCTCATTTCCCTCTTCTTCTTTCTCTGCTTACCCATAATTTGTCTTTCATTGGTGGTCATTTTATTTGTGATTATTAACATCATTAAAACATTTCTGTTCAGTGCCTTGTGTGTTATACCATGGTCATGTTGTAGTTTGTGCCTTTGAATCAACGTAGGAGAGAGAACTACATACTAGACACCCAGAGAAGAAAGACTATGGGAAGAAGTAGAGACAGCCCACATACGACAGAAAGGCAGGTATCACCAGAAAAGGAAGTAAATGAAATAGAAGCAGAAATAAGCCTGCCAGAGAAAGAGTTCAGAGAAATGATTAGAAGGTGGATAAAAAGAATGGAAAACAAAACTGACAATGTGAGTAAGAGCCAAGAGGAAATGAAGAAGAAACAAGAAGAAATGCAAGAAGAAATGAAAAGTGACATCACTGCTATAAAGAACTCAATAGAAAGCATCAAAAGTAGACTAGAAGAAGCAGAGGACCGCATCAGTGAGCTAGAAGACATGGTAGGAAAAATTACACAAGTACAGCAGTGTCTAGAAAAAAAAAATTAAAAAGCAAGAGGAGAGCCTAAAGGAACTTTGGGATAACACAAAACAAAACAACGTATGCATAATTGGGGTTCCAGAAAGAGTGGAAACTGAGCAAGGAATAGAGAACCTCTTTGAAGAAATAAAGACAGAAAACTTCCCCAATATAGGAAAGAAAAAACCCATACAAATCCAAGAAACTCACAGAGTCCTAAGCAAAATGAACCCCCAAAAAACTGACACCAAGGCACATAATAATTAAATTGGCAAACACCAACGACAAAGTAAGAACTTTAAAAGAAGCCAGAGAGAATCAGAAAGTTACCTACAAAGGAACCCACCTAAGACTAGCTACTGATTTCTCAATAGAAACTCATCAGGCCAGAAGGGAATGGAATGAAATATACAAAGTCATGCAAAGGAAGGGTCTGAATCCAAGAATACTGTACCCTCCAAGGCTTTCAATCAAAATTGAAGGTGAAATCAGAAGCTTCACAGATAAAAAAGACTAAGGGAATATGTTACCACCAAAACAGCAATGCAAGAAATGTTAAAGTGTCTGCTGTAATAAAAATAAATAGAAAGTGAAGAAGAAACTCTGGGGTAAGGACTAAAAATGGCAACAGATAAATAACTATCAATAATAACTTTAAATGTAAACACATTAAATGCTCCAATCAAGAGTTAGAGGGTAACTGATTAGATAAGAAAACATGATCCATATATCTGCTCTCTACAAATAACCCACCTCAGGAAAAGAGATGCATACTCGTTGAGGGTGAAGGAATGGAAGATGGTATTTCAGGCAAATGGAAATGAAAAAAAAGCTGGAGTTGCAATACTTATATCTGACAAATTAGGTCTCAAAGTGAAGGATATAACAAGAGACTAAAGAAGGCCACTTCATAATACTAAAGTGGACAATCCAACAAGAAGAAATAACTCTGGTAAACATATATGCACCCAATATAGGAGCACCTAAATACATAAAAAAAAAAACTCTTAGAGGATATTAAGGGAGAGATTGACAGCAATACAATCATAGTAGGAGACTTTAATACCCCATTGTCACCACTGGACAAATCCTCCCAACAAAAAATCAGCAAAAAATATCAATCCAAATGACTCAGTAGACCAGATGAAATTAACTGACATCTTCAGAACATTTCTCCCCAAAGCCACAGATTATACATTCTTCTCTAGTGCACATGGGTCATTTTCAAAGATGGATCATATATTGGGTCATAAGAAAAGACTCTTCAAATTCAAGAAGGTAGAAATCATATCAAGCATTTTCTCAGACCACAGTAGCATAAAACTGGAAATCAACTATAATAAAAACAATAGACAGAAATCAAACACATGGAGATTAAACAGCATGCGATTAAACCACAACTGGGTAACCAGAGAGGTCAAGGAAGAAATAAAAAACATCATGGCAAAACATGACAATGACAACACAACAATGCAAATTTTATGGGACACAGTGAAAGCAGCCTTGAGAGAGAAGTTCATAGCCCTACAAGCCTACTGCAAAAACCAGGAAACAATGGTAATAAATTACCTAACCCTACAACTCAAAGAGCTAGAAAGAGAGCAACAAGAAAAGCCCAGGGTATGCAGAAGGAAGGAAATAGTAAAGATCAGAGCAGAGATAAACAACATGGAAACTATAGAAACAATTCAAAAGATCAACAAAACCAAGAGCTGGTTCTTTGAAAGGATAAACAACATTGATGGACCTCTAGCCAGACTCACCAAGAAGCATAGAGAGAAGACCCAAATAAACAAAATCAGAAATGAAAGAGGAGAAATAACAACAGACCCCAGCAAAATACAAAGGATTGTTAAAAAATTCTATGAACAACTCTATTCCAACAAATTGGACAATCTGCAAGACATGGACATATTCCTAGAAAAATATAACCTTCCAAAACTCAATCAGGAAGAATCTAAACATCTCAATACTCCAATAACTATGGAAGAAATTGAAGCAGTCAGCAAAAAGCTTCCAGCAAATAAAAGCCCGGGACCAGATGGCTACACAGGAGAGTTTTACCAAACATTCAAGGAAAAAACTTATCCTCTTCAGACTATTCAAAAATATTGAAGAAGAAGAAAGACTTCCAGACACCTTCTATGAAGCCACCATCACCCTAATACCAAAACTATAAAGACAACACAATGAAAGAGAATTATAAGCCAATATCTCTTATGAACATAGATGCCAAAATCCTTAACAAAATTCTAGGAAATGGGATCCAGCAGTACATCAGAAAGATCATACACCATGACCAAGCTGATTCATCCCAGGAATGCAGGGATGGTTCAATATCCGCAAATCAATAAATGTGATACATCACATAAAGAAATTGAGAGATAAAAATCACATAGTCATATCAATTGATGCCGAAAAAGCATTTGAAAAAATCCAACACCCTTTCTTGATAAAAACTCTCAGCAAAGTGGGAATAGAAGAAGCATACCTCAACATCATAAAAGCCATATATGATAAACCCACAGCTAACATCATACTCAATGGGCAAAAACTAAAATCATTTTCCCTAAGAACAGGAACAAGACAGGGATGCCCACTCTCACCTCTCCTGTTCGACATAGTACTGGAAGTATTAGCCATTGCAATTAGACAAGAAGAGGAAATAAAAGGCATGCAAATTGGAAAAGAAGAAGAAAAGCTGTCCTTATTTGCAGATGACATGATATTGTACATAAAAAACCCGAAGGACTCCATCCCAAAACTAAATAACTTAATAAATGAATCGGGCAATGTAGCAGGATACAAAATTAATGCCAAGAAATCTGTGTCATTTCTATACACTTATAGTGAAATTACAGAAAGAGAGACTAAAAAGCAATCCCATTTATCAGCACACCAAAAAAATTAAGATACCTAGGAATGAACCTAAATAAAGAGGTAAAAGACCTATATGTAGAAAACTACAGGACACTGAAAAAAGAGATAGAGGAAGATGTTAACAGATGGAAGAGCATATCATGCTCATGGATTGGGAGAATCAACATCATCAAAATGTCCATACTACCCAAAGTAATGTATAGATTCAATGCACTACCCATTAAAACACCAGTGACATATTTCACAGACCTAGAAAGAATTCTTCAAAGTTTCATCTAGAACAAAAATAAAAAACCACATGAATTGCCACAGCAATTCTGAGAAAGAAGAATAAAGTAGGTGGAATCTCAATACCAGATATCAAGCTATATTACAAAACATCTGTTCTCAAAACAACTTGGTACTGGCACAAGAATAGGCATATAGACCAATGGAATAGAATAGAGAACCCAGATATCCACCCAAACCACTATGCTCAACTAATATTTGACAAGGAAGGCATGAACATACAATGGAGCCAAGATAGCCTCTTCAATAAATGGTGTTGGGAAAATTGGACAGATGCATGCAAAAAAATGAAACTGGACCACCAACTTACACCAAATACAAAAATAAACTCAAAATGGATACAGGACTTAAACATTACAAGGGAAACCATAAAAATACTAGAGGAATCCACAGGCAGCAACATCTCAGACATATACTGAAAGAACTTCTTCACTGATATGGCTCCAAAGGCAATGGAAGCTAACGAAAAAATAAACAAATGGACTACATCAAAATAGCAGGTTTTGCACAGCAAAAGAAAACATCAAAAAACAACAAGAAAGCCCACTCTATGGGAGAACATATTCACAAATTTTATCACTGATAAAGTTTTAATATGCAACATCTACAGCCAACTTATATAACTTAATAAAAGGAAGATAAACGATCCAATAAAAAAATGGGCAACGGACATAAATAGAACCTTTTTGAAAGACAGAAGGAAGGCCAAGAGACACATGAAAACATGTTCAAAGTCACTAATTATCCGAGAGATGGAAGTCAAAACGACAATGCAATACCATCTTACGCCTGTCAGAATGGCAATCATCAACAAATCTACAAATGAGAAGTGTTGGCAAGAATGCAGAGAAAATGAACCCTTGTGCACTGTTGGTGGGAATGCAGACTGGTACAGCCACTGTGGAGAACAGTATGGAGTTTCCCCAAAAAACAAAAAATGGATCTCACATTTGACCCAAAAACCCCACTCTTTGGAATTTATCCTAAGAAATTACAAACACCAATCAGAAAGGATTTATGCACCCCTATGTTCATAGCAGCACAATTTACAATAGCTACAATTTGGAAACAGCCTAGGTGCCCATCAGCAGATGAGTGGATCAGAAACCTTTAGTACATCTACACAATGGAAATCTATGCTGCCATTAAAAAAAAGGAATTCTTACCATTTGCAGCAACCTGGATGGAACTGGAGAGCCTTATGCTTCTTGAAATAATCCAGTCAATGAAGGAGAAGCACCACATGATCTCACTCATTTGCAGATAATAAAGAATATTGTAAACTGATGAACTAAAGGATAGATACAGAGGCAGTAAAGCATCAAACACACTGTGAAATTATAGCAGGGAGATAAAGGAGAGGTGGGGTAGATAAGCGATCAATCAAAGGACTTGTATGCATGCATATAAGCATAACCAATGAACATAGACACTGAGGGGTTGGGGTATTCCTGGGAGGGAGGGGGGGCAATGGGGAGATATGTATACATGTAACACAAAATAAATAAATAAATAAATAAATAAATAAATAAATAAATAAATAATATACCGAAGAATCCAAGAATGTGTCATAGGTAAAAACCTACACTGCTGCCTTGCAAAACAATTTCAAAACTACAATTAAAAGACAGAATGGACATCATCCAGAACCACAGGAAAGCTGACTGAGTGGAAATTCTACTAGAGGGAAAGACAGGGGCTCACGGAGACCCAGAGGATCTGCAAAAAACTGAGGTACGGAGATGCACACGTGGAGAAAGTGGCTGCCAGTGAACCTGGTTCGATTTCTCTGGCAGGAGGGAAAAGGAGACTCTCCAACGCATTGAACCCCTTATCCTATGACACTGAACCCAAGATCCAGCTGAAACTCCTACGGGGGGAGTTTGGACTGTGAAAAGGGAGAGGTGCATAGAAATTTAGGGGAGTCACAAAAGATCAGAATTCTGGTCTCATGCACGGCACTGCGCAGAGGACAGAATGCTGATTGTGCCACTGGCTTTTGCAAGAGGGCGGGAGACAGACCCTCTCAACTGTGTGACATCTGACTCCACTAATTCCCTGTTTCCGGTGAAACCCTGGGGACCTAGACTTTTGTGGTCCTGGAGCGCAGTGGAGCCGGAAAGGCAGTGGTCTAGAGGCACTGTGTGCACGCACAAGGACCACTCCAGCAATTACCCAGTCACGTGAGACTCAGAGGTGGTACTGGGCAGGGCCGACTGGAAGGCAAGGCGGTCCCTTAAGCTCTGAGACTCCACCCATCCCAAGCTCAACAGAGAGGCTTCTGCGGTTTTGCAAGTCTGGTATCATAAGGCTGAATCCAACACAGAAGTTTTCCAGGTATAGTGAAAATGCAGAGACAAGGGAAAGGATCACAAACAAAAGAAATGGAGGACAACAAATGACTGGATATAGGGTTCAAAACCCGCTTAAGGTTTTTCAAGAATATCCTAGAAAAGTTGGATAACGTTAGTGAGATTCAAGAGGACATGCAAAAGGAGCAACTAAAGATGCAAAAGATCCAAATAGAGATGCAAAAGATCCAACTGGAGATGGAAAAGGACCAACTAGAGATGGAAAAGGACCAACTAGAAATTAAACATACACTGACTGAAATAAAAAAATATTATACAGAGTCCTAACAGCAGACTAGAGAAAGGCAAGAATAAAGTCAAAAATTTGAAATATAAAGAAGCAGAAAACACTCAACTGGAAAAGCAAGAAGAAAAAAGAATCCAAAACTGTGAAGATAATGTAAGGAGCCTCTGGGACAACTTCAAGCATACCAACATTAGAATTGTAGGGGTGCCAAAAGAAGAGAGAGAGCAAGATACTGAAAACCTATTTAAAGAAATAATGACTGAAAACTTCCCACATCTGGTAAAAGAAATAGACTTACAAGTCCAGGAAGCGCACAGAACCCCATATAAAAGGAATCCAAAGAGGACTACACCAAGACACATCATAATTAAAATATCAAGAGCAAGAGACAAAGAGAGAATATTGAAAACAGCAAGAGAAAAACAGTTAATTACCTACAAGGGAGCACCCATACAACTGTCAGCTGATTTCTCAACAGAAACAATGCAGGCCAGATGGGAGTGGCAAGAAATATTCAACGTGATGAATAGCAAGAACTTACAA
>JAAGEH010000286.1:39858166-39884246 GCA_011751065.1 Lasiurus cinereus | reverse complement strand
TTGTAAGTTCTTGCTATTCATCACGTTGAATATTTCTTGCCACTCCCATCTGGCCTGCATTGTTTCTGTTGAGAAATCAGCTGACAGTTGTATGGATGCTCCCTTGTAGGTAATTAACTGTTTTTCTCTTGCTGTTTTCAATATTCTCTCTTTGTCTCTTGCTCTTGATATTTTAATTATGATGTGTCTTGGTGTAGTCCTCTTTGGATTCCTTTTATATGGGGTTCTGTGCGCTTCCTGGACTTGTAAGTCTATTTCTTTTACCAGATGTGGGAAATTTTCAGTCATTATTTCTTTAAATAGGTTTTCAGTATCTTGCTCTCTCTCTTCTTTTGGCACCCCCACAATTCTGATGTTGGTATGCTTGAAGTTGTCCCAGAGGCTCCTTACATTATCTTCACATTTTTGGATTCTTTTTTCTTCTTGCTTTTCCAGTTGAGTGTTTTCTGCTTCTTTATATTTCAAATTTTTGACTTTATTCTTGCCTTCCTCTAGTCTGCTGTTAGGTCTCTGTATAATATTTTTTTTATTTCAGTCAGTGTATGTTTAATTTCTAGTTGGTCCTTTTCCATCTCCAGTTTGATCTTTTGCATCTCTAGTTGGTTCTTTTTCATCTCCAGTTGGTTCTTTTTCATCTCCTCTTGGGTCTCAGTAACTTTATCCAACTTTTCTAGGATATTCTTGAAAAACCTTATAAGCATGGTTTTTAACTCTATATCCAGTCGTTTGTTTTCCTCAATTTCTTTTGTTTGTGATCTCTTCCCTTCTCTCGGCATTTTCACTATGCCAGGAGCACTTCTGTGTTGGATTCAGCATTGTGATACCAGACTTGCAAAACTGCAAAAGCCTCTCTTTTGAGCTTGGAATGGGTGGAGTCTCAGGGCTTAATGGACCGCCTTGCCTTCCAGTCGGCCCTGCCCTCCATGGCCCCCGAGTCTCATGTGACTGGGTAATCACTGGAGAGGTCCCTGTGCGCATGCATGAGCTCTCGCAGTGCCTCTAGACTACTGCCTTTCCGGCTCCCCTGCTCTCTGGGACAATATGAATCTGGGTCCCCAGGGTTTCACCTGAATCTGGGGTTTAGGGGAGTTAGAAGTGACACAGTTTGGATGCTTTGTCTCCCTCCCTCTTGTGAAAGCCAGTGGCCCAATCAACAGTCGATCTTCTGCCTTTCTACAACTCCCCCAACTTTCCATGCACTTCTCCCTTTTCACAGTCCGAACTCCCCCTGTATGAGTTTCGGCTGGACCTGGGGTTTAGTGTCATAGGATAAGGGGTTCAATGCTGTTGGGAGTCTCCCACCAGGGAAAGCCAGCCAGATTCTCTGGCACCCACTCTCTCCATGTGCGCGTCTCTGTACCTCAGGTTTTTGCAGCTCCTCTGGGTCTCTGTGAGCCCCTCTCCTTCCTTCTAGTTGTAGAATTTCCACTCAGCCAGCTTTCCTGTGGTTCTGGATGATGTCCGTTCTGTCTTTTAGTTGTAGTTTTGAAATTGTTGTGTGAGGCGGTGGTGTAGGTGTTTACCTATGCTGCCATCTTGGTTACCCCAGCCTGATCACTCTTAATTGCCTCTGTCTGTTGGCCTGGTTGCCCCCATCGCCCCCAGCCCCCCCACCCCGCTGCTGGCCTTGTCACCCCAGACAGCCTGCCAGTTATTACTGTTACTGTCATGGTGGTGTCCTGGACAATTTGCATATTACTCTATTATAGTATAGATTATCAATTTGTACTTCTTAATTCCTTCACCTTTTTCACTCATCCTCCTCTCCCTCTTCCATCTGGCAACCCTCTGTTCTCTGTATCTATGAGTCTGTTTAATAATATATTTGTCTTTCTCTGACTTATTTCATTTAGCATATTATATTCTATATATATATTAATTTAAATTATATCAATTAAAATTCTATTACATTGATTAAGATTACATTACATTAATCATATTTTAGGTGAAAAAGAGAAAGATAAATACCTCTTCTCTTTTCCTAGATTCTGTTCTCTGTTATAAGAAAAACTGGAGAGCCAGGGTTGAAAAAACACGGTACCAGTCCCTCATATCTTCATTCCCTAATAGCCATTATTACAGGGATATTCACAGTCTCCTTAACACTTGTATGTCCACTTCATATTTATTGAGTTCATAAGTCTTTTATTTATTCCTATGAGAATTAAAGCCATATTTCTGTATAACTAACATAAGAATCACTAATTCCCTGGCCTTTCCTAACTTCAGTTTAGGGAATATTAATTTTCTTAAACTTGATAATCGTGATTTCCCTTAATTGCCTATTTTTTGATAATTGTTATAATTATTTATAACAATGTTCTAACTATGCTGTATAATGGTGTACTCTAATAATACAGTTAAATGAAATCACGTATTTTTTAAAATTCAAGCTATCTCTATTAACATTCAATCTATCATATATTTAATCACAATAATAATGAGCCTATTTAAATATGAAAATATAAGAATATTGATATTCTTTAAAATCAATACATATTTCTATAGAAAGCTTATGTGGTACTTAATATATTAAATAAAAATAAGATTTTTACCCCATTATTACTAATGGTATTTATAAGAAAACTCAAACATTATTATATTAATTGAAACTATAATCAACCATTTTTTTTCTTTTAAGAAATTCCTTAGTGCCAAAACCAATTTCGCTCAATGGATAGAGCATTGGCCTGTAGACTGAAGGGTCCCAGGTTTGATACCAGTCAAAGGCACGTACCTTAGTTGTGGGCACTTCCTCAGGAGGGTGCATGCAGGAGGCAGCTGATCAATTTCTCTCTCTCATTGATGTTTCTAACTCTATCCCTCTCCCTTCCTCTTTGTAAAAAATCAATAAAATATATTAAAACAAAAGAAATCCCTTAGCTTATTGTTAATTTTCTCTGGTATTTTAAACATTATCAGTTTTACCAGTGGGGTTCCAGTATAAATGTATAAATCAATATCTAAACTCCAGATATTAAAAAATAGGATGGTAAAATTTGTCAAATATTATATATAAAGCAATTTTTGAGAAAGCCAAATTTTATTTATTGTTTTATCTAATGAGATGGCTGTCTTCTATACATTTTTATTGGGAAATTTATTCAGCTTGGTATAATATTTGGGAAGAAAGTATTCAAATAATGCTTTCAAGAATGTGAAAGTATCACTGTGAATTAAAGTTCAATAAAAAATGTCTGTTTGCTGAAAAACAAATAATTTGACATGTCATATTTGCACATTTAGAATACATGATCAAGGCATTTAAAAATAAACAATATGTTCAAATATTTAAGAAAATTCTACTGCAGACAATGTATCTATCAAGTACTATGATGACCGGTTGAGAAATAAATTAAATAGATAATTTTTTAAAAAGTTTATTGTTGAGAGTTTACAGTTTTCTTTTCTCCTGCTTCCCACCACCAGGTTCCCACCCCACCACAGGCCTTCACCTGCCTATTGTCTGTGTTCATGGGCAATGAATATATACATGTAAATTCTTTAGTTCATATTTTCCCACCACTACCCTACCCTTCATTTCCCTCTGAGATTCATCAGTCTGTTCCATGTTTCCATGCCTCTGGTTCTATTTTATTCATCACTATATAGTGACCATTAAATTCTACATATAAGTGAGATCATGTGATATTTGACTTTCTCTGATGGCTTATTTTGCTTAGCATAACCATCTCCAGGCCCCTTCATGCTGTCTCAAAAGGTAATAGATCCTTCTTTTTATAGCTGCATAGTATTTTACTGGGTAATTGTACCAGTTTTTTTAACCATTCATCTACTGATGGGCACTTGCACTGTTTCCAGATCTGCTCACAGCTGTTGTAAGCCACCCACTAAGGTGTCACTTACTAGAAAGCCTCTATTTCAACCCCTACTTCCATGGCCAGGTCATTGGCATGACCCTTCCATCTACAATGGGGTGCTGAGAGTTTGATGATGGTATCCCAGCTACCAGATCCTTGGTAGACAAGGACGTGTATACTTCCCTGCACTGGGCATCTGAGCTATTGAAAACCCATGAGGTTCACAATACTGATGATGGCCCAGCAGGTGTGGTTCAGTGATTGAATTTTGACCTATGAATTAGGAGTTCATGTTTAAAATCTCAAGGCACATGCCTGGTTTTCAGGCTCAATTCCAGAGGAGGGAGGAGAGGAATGGAGGAGATAGATGATCAATAATTCTCTCTCATCATTAATGTTTTTATTTATCTCTCTTTCCTCCTTTTTTCTCTCAAACTCAATAAAAATATATATTTTTAAAAATATATTAATGATGATGGGCTTGCCATGAATTGGCAAAAGTGGTCATTCCTAAAGAACTAGAATATGACATATCGGCCACCCAAGTTACCTGCCCAAGATTTGTTTGCCACCCTGTTTGAATAGACTCTCAAGCCAAGGAACCACCATGGATCTCTTCAGACACCAGCTGGCCCTTTTGACCAAGCCACTCTTTCTCTGGGACAAAAGGGAAGGAAGCAGGAGACCAGGCTTGAGCTCCAGATCCTTCAGCTTCTATCATGAAAATAAATGAACTTTCTCAATGGAAAATAAATCAAAATATATATTTTTTATTTGATTATTTCTTTACTTTTTTTCCTAGATTGTTTTTTTATATTTTTGCTTTTTTATTTTTATGAAATATATAATAAAACATTTACAGGTTTATTAACCTATTTAGAATGGGAATATTCTAGGATATTTCTTCAAATTCAATTTACTCAAATTCAATTTCAGTTTACTCAAAGTTATGTAAACAGTAAGAGGTTCTTATTTAAAAAAATATAAATGTCTGTCACCTGATGTTGGCAATAAGAGATGGCAATAATATTGACTTTAAAACTGAATCAGATAAACAGTACATTTTTAAAATATAAAGCTACATTTATTTTTCATTAAAAAAGTTTAATTCATTTTTATTTCTTTACAAGCTATAACTACTGATATAAAAGTAAAACACAGATTCATATATTATTGAAATAAAATGCTGAACTTATAGCTATATCGAATATATATGAAAGGTCTAGTCCTATTTTGAACATTATATTAAAATAGATGCCCAGGATATGGGAGTATCCCTCAGCCCAGCCTGCACCCTCTCCAATCTGGGATCCCTCAAGAGATGTCTGACTGCCATTTAGGCCTGATCCAGGTATAATTGAGCCTAAAGGAACAGTCGGACATCCCTCTCACAATCCAGGACTGCTGATTCCCAGTCCTGGGACTGCTCACTCCCAGCCTTCCAGATTGCCCTTAACCATTTCTGCCTGCCCGCCTGATCACCCCCTAACCACTTCCCTGCCAGCCTGATTGATGCCTAACTGCCAGCCTAGACACCCCTTACTGCCCTCCGCTCCAGGCTGATGACCCCTAACTGCCCTCCCTTGCAGGCCTGCCCCCCTCAATTGCTTTCTCCTACAGGCCTGCATCCTCCCAACTGCCCTTCAATGCAGGCACAGTCACCCCCAACTTCCCTTCTCTGCCAGCCTGATCACCCCTAATTGCCCTCCCCTGCAGGCTTGGTCACCCTTAACTGCCCACCCCTGTTGGCCTGATCACCCAAAACTGCTCTCCCCTGTTGACCATCTTGTGGTGGCCATTTTGTGTCCACATGGGGACAGAATATTTGACCACATGGGGCAGACATCTTGTGTGTTGGAGTGATGGTCAATCTGTATATTACTCTTTTATTAGATAGAATAGAGTCCTGCTGCGTAGGTGGGGGACAGCTTGTTTGTCCCAGATCAGCTTAGGGGTTCTGTTGGGGTGTGGGGCAGCCTGGGTGAGGGGCCTGTGGTGGTTTGCAGGCCTGCTATGCCCCCCAGAAACCCAAGTGGAGTCGATCCCAGAGACCGAGGTCATTAAGACCTCCTTGAAGGTCGATACTTTCCCGCACCCCTACTAGACGATAGGATGTGGGGATCCCCGGCAGGAACTCAATGACTTTGAGCTATCTGGCTCAGAGATCTGGATGACTCAGAGGACCCCCAGGTCTTCCTCGAAGTAATCCAACCCTTGGTTCCCTTAGATAACTCCATTCCTCAGAGGGTAGGACCTGAAGACGGGTCCCCACTGAACCCCAAGAACTGGAGGAGAATGAGGTCATACCTAAGGAGCACCCAGCACTGCTTGAAGGAAACAAGGATGTATCCAACAGGGTGTCCATGTCCAGCACTGCCCAGAACAGCAACATCTTTGAGAGCAAAATGCCCTGGCAGCTCTGAGGTGGGAGGCAGTGTGGGCATCCTCTTTGCAGTTTTCCTGGTACTGCTGCTGATGAACCGCATGAAGATAAAGGACGAAGGCAACTGCGACCTGGACAAGAGACCCATCTACAAAAAGCCCCACCAACAAGTTCTATGTCTGAAGCTTCCTCTTGGACACCGGCTTGGCCTTGAGGATTTTGGAGGGTGGACTTCAGAGTAGGGAAGAGGACAACCTAATACTGACCTGTGAGCACCTTCAACTCCAATTACATTGTAAGGGACGGGGAACTTCATCCTCTGTTCCTGCCTGCCTCTGGATTCGTTGGGTTTCCATCGTCCCAGCAGAAAAATGAGGCTCAACTTGGCCTTTCTAAAGGCAAGACTAGGATTGCATTGTTTCTACATCTTCCAGGTTAGGATCTGGGGCCTGCTTAAAGCCTGTACTGACCACGCCTCATCCAGAGCCCCTCTCAGGGGTGGAATGAGTCCTGTTGGAGGTCTGTCTCCAGCGTCTTCCTCCCTGCCCTTCCCTTTCATAGCTAGCCCCTCTGCAGGAACTGGGAAAAAGAACTAGAACCATATGCACCCTGAGATGTGCCCATCAAGGGCACTGTGTCCACACTACAGGAGTCTCTGTGGTATACCTTGGGTCACTGGGCTCTTTAAGTGACTTTTGGAAGTTAACATTTTTATTTGGGGAGGGTAGGAGTGAGGGAGCTGAAAGCTCATATTGAAATGAATTTATAGAATTGTTATAAATCTATTTTTAGTGGGTGTTTGTTTTTATTTATTTTTTTTTGTTTCATCAGTGCATTCCTTTGTGTAGAGTCTCTGCCTGGGCAGGAGTGCACATGTGCCGAGGAGTTCTCTGCTCTCTTGCACATTTCCACCAGAGCTGCTAACTTTGTATGTAATGGTTGTTTTGTCTTGGTCTTTGTTTCTTGAAAATAAGAGCCAGAGATATATGACATTTATTTATTTATTTATTTATTTATTTATTTATTTATTTATTTATTTATTTTACTATTTACAGCTTCCGAGAGGGAACACTTTTGTTTTCCTTCATATCCCCTCCCCATTTTAGAAAACAGACTTTACAGTCTTCTGTTTTATGACTTTGACCCTTTCTGAAGCTGTTTCTTCTAGTAAGTGGCTTATGCTGAGACACAGTTTTCTAGGAGATCCCAAAATATAATGTAAAGGATGGTGGGACATTTGTGTCTCTTTTTCTTGTAATATATTATTATTCTTTCTTGGTTCTAGAAAAATAGATGAATGTGGTTTTTTTTCAGGAGATAGTGTGATAATCCCATTTGAAGTTGGCTGGGCGGTTGAGTGAGTGATTTTTTTATATATTTGAGGGGGGTTTTGCCTGTTTCTCTTGCCCATTCCTGGTGCCTTTCCACAGGACTAGAATAGTTTCAGGTAAATAATTCTACCTTCCTTTAGCTTCTGCTTTGAACTCAGCTGGTGTTCCTCATTTCTCCAAATTTAAGAGGAAATTGGAGAGCTGTGCTAACAAATACACTAATCACCAGCCACAGTGGCTAAGTCCATTAGAATTACATCAAGTTAAAAAATCCATTCCTCAGTTATACTAACTGCATTTCAAGCGCTCAGCTGCCACATGTGGCTAGTGGCTACTGTAATGAGCAGGCAGGTGCAGGCCATTTTCATCTATTGAACAACACTGCTAAAGAATTAAGCTGGCTTACCAAGTCACAGCCCCAACATTGCTAGCATGACCTTTGTCTTCCTGGGCAAAGGACTGGGTTGGGAAGGGCTGATTAGGCCCTAGCTCAGAGCCTGTTAGCCATGACCTTCCCTTCCAGAGAGGAGGGCTTGCTTGCTTGGTGACCTAGCCTGCATAGGTGGCATCTTCTGACCCCACCGCCTAGAGTGGGGGAATCAGCCTCACTTCCTATACCCGTCACCCCCACAACACAGGGTTCCCAGCTGGCTATGGCCTCTTCTCCATCCCCCACCCTCCCATCCCCAGGTCCTTTTCTCTGGCTGTGTTGGAAGTGAGAACCTCTTGTAGCCCCTCACACTGTTGTCTGTCACTGACTTTTTGATAAAAAGATAATAAAACCTGGTACTTTCTAAAAATATATATCTCTAAACAAACCCATATGTCTCATGATGGTACATACTAACTAAAAATATAGTGAAAGTGAATTATTACCAAGAACAGTCACAATTAGTTCATGAGACCCAGAAAATTAAAATGACCAGAAGCCCATTCTGCTGATTCATGATCCAATGGAATTTCATGTACAATATTTCACTTATAACTGATTAAATATGTTTGACATTTTTGTCTTTAGTTTTAGGAATGTATTTAATTGGGAAAAGTATAGACCTACAGAATTTTAACACACACACATTTTTCTTAACATCAGAAGAAAATAAATTAAGCTATTTTAGAAAAAAATTCTTAAGAATTTTTATTATTTTGAAGTTAAAATGCAATTTTATTATTTTTATCAGATACCAAAAAATATTTACTGGCCAAAAGAAATAAGTAATTTTTACTATTCAAAGAGATGGAGAATCCTTTGTTAACATGTATGGAAAAGAACAAATACTGAGTGGAAACTTTTTTAGGGGGATGTTCAATTGCAGTTTTGGCTACTAACTTCTTAAAAATTAAATAACAAACTTATGAGAGACTAGAGAATCTAGAGTGTTAGTGACTAAGTAGACTAGAGTCAGAGTGTGAAATAGGATATTTATTTGGGTAACAAAATGATTGGGTGAATTATAAGTAGTTGGAGATTTAGAACTGATTCTCTTTAAAATGTCAAAACCCAGGGGATAGTTTTTAAACCATAGTAAGTCGTTCATTGTGAAGAGACAGAAAAGCTCATTCTAGTGTTTGCAGTAGGAAAAAGGCACCAGGGATTAATCCTGGGTCCAGCAACCTCTGTTCTTGAATTCTGTTTAGGAAAAGGATTCAGAGCCAAAACTCCAATTGTAAGAGAAAGTTTATTTAGAAAGTCACAATAGGTAGAAAAAAGTGAGCCAAAGAAGGGCCCTTGGAGAAGAGAGAGAGAGAGAGAGAGAGAGAGGTACCTTGAGAGACAAAGGAACAAAAGAGGGAGGAGAGCTTCTGGGATGCTTAGGTGAGAGAGAGTGTACTTCATTGTCATTGGGCATAAACTTGTTGTTGGACATCCCCCAAGGGGTCCTTGATTAGAGTAGGTGCAAGCTGGGTTGAGGGAACCCCCCTCTCTGCCTGAATTTCATGCAACAGGCCTCTAGTATATGTATAAAATGTTACAGAAAATAATGCTATCCTTCTGTTTTCAATCTTGAAACAAATGCTGCTGGTAATAGGAGCAAGCTAGAGGGATTCAATTTTATTAAGGCTGTTGTGATTCTATTGTATCTTCCAGATTAGGGTAGCCAGAGCATTTAGATTATGTAGGTATTTTCAGTGTCAATAATTTAACAAAGCCATACATTTAAAATCAAGTTATATTCTAGAAAAATTTTCTTTGCCATTAAGGAAAGTGTCAGTTCTCTACAAGGATTTTTATAGCTGTTATGACAATTTTATTCTGGATTCCCCTTTGGATAAACTATTTTGTCAGAGCCTGGTTTACATTGGCCACCTGAAACTGTTTACAAGTAACATAATCAGCTGCCAGTTGATTACATTTTCATTCATAACCCATCTCAACTGCTGTGCTCATTATTCTAGGTTACAAGAAGCTTTAAATAAAGAAGATCTTCATTTACTTACTTGAAATTAGATCTACCCTCATTAACTCATTCTTAAGCTTACCCAATAGTGACATATAAGATTATTTAAAACTCATGAATATCCAACCTATACTCACCAAAATATGTAAATAAATGTATTTAGGCATTTGAGATTTTACATGGTAACAGTATTTTTTAAGATGTTGCATCTATATATTTTTATTTGCAAGGGAAAATACTTCTAATTACTAAGCACAAGTAACAACAAATTCACTATATTTTCTAAAGTAAGCGAGAGGGTAAATTATATATATTTTTCAGGAGAAGAGGCAAGGGAAAGAAAGATAGAAACATCAATGATGAGAGAGAATCATCTCTCAGCTGCGTGTTGCATATTCCCTACTGGGGATCAAGCCCACAACCAGAACATGTGTTGTGAACAGGAATCAAACCATGACCTCCTGGCATATGTATTGATGCTCAACCACTGAGCCACACCAGCTGGGCCACTGATTGTTTCATGTCTTTCTAAATGACCTCATGTCATCATAGTGACTTAATTACAACCACTTTTACAAGGATTTGCTTATCTTTGGAGGGGGGTGTTATTTCACTCTAAAAAAAATTGTTGTATTTTACTTAAACTAGAGGCCTGGTGCACAAAATTCATGCATGGATAGGGCTCCTAGGCCTGGCAGGTAATCGGTGCTGATCAGGTTCCCACACTTCCCCTCCCCAATTTCTATTTCCCTTGCCACCCATGCTCACCACCACTGTGCAGTTCTTCCCAGCTCCCCACCTCCCCACCTCCCCATCTCCCCATCTCCTCCTTCCCTTGCTACTTCATCATCCCACTGCTGCTTTTATTTGCTCACCATGTTCCGTGCTGCCCCCTGGTGATCAGCACACATAGCAAGTGATCAAACTCCCATTCTCCCAGTCCAACTTCTAAGGGGCACTATGCATATTAGCCTTTCATATATATAGATTTGAAAACCTTTAAGAAATGGAGTTAACTGATTCTACTCCTTCATAAATTGTTCATACTATATGTGAATTTAAATATGCTATTTTAGGTATTATGGGAGGAAAAGTCACTTCTCATTTCAGTTTGTAAATATAAATCAAGGTTAGTACTTCAGTGATCTGAATGACTTGACTAAATTTCAACTTATATAATTACAATTTTTCTATGAAAATCACCTCTTTAATTAAACTTTCATAATATTACTTTAAATGTACAACCTACATTATGCTATTTTTGAGGCATTAAACTTTATTCAGAACCAGACATCTTTCTGATACTAGTCTTATGGATTTATTTCTAAATCATATAACATTAATTGTGACACAAAGAAGCAGCTTTGCCCAAATGATCCTATGAACATATGAAAGCACACTGTTTATAACCAAGTATTAGAGACAAGAGGCATCTTTCATCCACATCCCTATCCTCACCTAAATTAAGACAATTTGCTTTCTGAATGCTTATTGCTTAATTTTTCTAAGAATGTATTATCCTATACAATAAAGAGGTGATATGCAAATTGACCATCACTCCAAAACATAAGATGGCTGCTCCCATGTGGTCAAAGATGGCTACCACTAGGTAGACACAAGATGTTCACCACAAGATGTCCAGCAGGGGAGGGCAGTTGGGAGGAACCAGGCCTGCAAGGATGGGCAGTTGGGGGTTATCAGGCCTGCAGGGGAGGAAATTGTAAGCAACTAGGCAAGCAGGGGAGAGCAGTCAGGGGTGACCATGCCAGCAGGGAAGAGCAATTAGGGGTGAATGGGCTGACAGGGAATGGCAGTTGGAGAGGACCAGGCCTGCTAGGGAGGAAAGTTAGGGAGAACCAGGCCTTCAGGGGAGGGTAGTTGGGAGCAGCCAGGCCACCAGGGGAGAACATTTAGGGGCTACCAGACTTGCAGGGAGGGAAGTTCGCGGGGACCAGGCCAGCAGGAAAGAGCAGTTGAGGGGGATCAGGCCTGCATGGGAGGACAGTCAGGGAGAACCAGGTCTGTAGGGGTGGCAGTTAGGGGAAATCAGGCTGGCATGGGAACAGTTAGACCTAGACCAGGCTGGCAGGAGAGTGGTTAGGGGGTGATCAGGCTAGCAGGCTAGAAGTAGTTTGTGTCAATCAGGCAGTCAGGCAGGTGAGCAATTGGGAGCCGCAGTCCTAGATTGTGAGAGGGATGTTTGACTTCCCGATTAGGCCCAATCCTGGTGGGGTCCCAGATTGAGAAGGTGCAGGCTGGGCTAAAGGACACACACACACACACACACACACACACACACACACACACGTGCCTGGGACTCTAGTTTATTTAATAAGACAAGTAATTACTTTAAACATTTAAAATTAGGCTAATTTCTAATATGTTATCAATCCAGAATCTCCCAATCTTTATTATACAAGAATCCTTATGCTAGTGTTAAATATAATGTATCTGAAACACACACATAACAGACAAATCTGAAATATATGCCATGTCCAGTAGGAAAAAATATAAAGCAATATTTACTCTGGCTTTCAGTCAGTGTTTAATTACAAGAAAAGCATAGAACAATCTTAGCCAATTTTGCTCAGTGGAAAGAATGTTGGCCTGTGTACTGAAGGTTCCCCAGTTTTATTGTGGTCAAGGGCACATGGCCAGGGTGTGGACTTGGTTTACAGTAGGGGATGTGGAGAAGACATCTTATCAATGATTCTCTCTCATCATTGATTTTTCTAGCTCTCTTTCCCTCTCCATTTCTCTCTAAATTAAATAAAAATACATTTAAAAATTATAGCATAAAAACAAGAGTAATCTTGCTTAAAAATACCAGCCCTCTGTTACTCTCTCTCCTTCTGAGTTTTGCACCATATAGCATAAAATCTAGTCCCTCTACAGACTTTAGCTCTACTATCACATTGCCTTCTCTGATGTAATATTCTTTTCTTTTCTCTTATCATTCACATCTGCCTATGCATTATTCAAATTGCTCTTTAAGAGGTTCCTCAATACTTTACAGGTATAATTGATATCCCTCTTTTGTCTACTGTACTTACGACTTACATATTAATCTTTTAGGACTGAAAGTTTACCATACTATCCAGCAAGTTCAATTCTGGGTATATACCTGAAGAAAATGAAAACAGGATTTTTAAGATATATATATGCTTCCCATGTTTATCACACAATTATTTACAATATCCAAGACATGGAAATTACCTAAATGTCCATTAACGAATGAATGAATATACATATATATGTAATTCAGCCATGAGGAAGAAAGATACCCTGCCATTTGTGACTAAGTGGGCAAACATCAAGCACATTATCTTAAGTACAAAGAGTCATAAAAAGGTTACTAATGTAGGATATCATTTATATGTGAAATATAAAAAAAGTCAAACTTATAACAGCAGAGAGCAAAATGGTGGTTGTCATGTGATGAAAGGAGGTGGATAAGATTGATGCTGTTTAAGGGTACATACTTATGAGTAGTAAATAAGCCATTGAAATTTAATGCAGAGTATAATAATGTAGACAACAATATGATTTATAATTATCAAACTTGTTAAGGAACAAATAACTTAATTATCTCAACCACTACAAAGAGGCTGAAAAATGATATCCTATATAATAAAAGCCCAGTGTCTGAAACAGATGAACAAACAGAACAACCAGAGACTGGAACTACCAGGTCCCTTGCCCAGGCCAGCCCCGCCCCACCCCCCAATTGTGGGCCTGGTCAGTCTGCAAACCCTCAGTGGCTCCTCAACCAGGCTGGCCCCATCCCCATCCCCCAATGAGGACTCCAACCCTGATCTGGAAACCCCATCAGGGCAGGCCAGCTGGTCCCCACCTGTTCACCAGGACTCTATCCTATATGATAAAAGGGTACTATTCAAATTGACTCTAACAGCAGAACAACCAGAACAACCACTGGATCAGTCACTATGATGTGCACTGATAACCTCTCTGTCAGTCCCTTTCCCCAGCTGGCAGAATCTGATAGCCTGATGGCAAATAGGGAACTGGAAGTGGATGGTGGGGGATGTGGACAGGACCAGGACAAGCCGCTCCCCCACTTCTGGTCAACCCACATGCAGAGGGAAACCCACAATAGGGGCATGGCCAGCAAAAGGGCAGGAATGGCTAAACTCTCAGTCCCTTTCCCCAGATGTAAGACACCAATCACCTGATGATGAATGGGGAACTGTAGGTGGGTGGCAGCAGGGAAGATGGCTCTGATCACAGGCCAGGCCTAGGAACAATACCCATACATGAATTTCATGTGCTGGGCCTTAAGTAATATGACAAATATGCTAAATATTGCTATAATGTCAATCATAATACAGTATATAAATGTAACAAATTGACCTTTGGTACACTTCAAATTTATACAATATCACACATCAGCTTTATTTTATAAAATATTGAAAAAATAAAACCAAAGAAGAAATTTTAAACATCTTGGAAATGAATGACAATGAAAACACAACAATCCAAAATCTATGAGACACAGTGAAAGCAGATCTGAGAGGGAAGTTTATAGCTCTACAGGCCTACCTCAAAAAAAAAAAAAAGATAGTATTGGGTGACAAAATAGATGGACATGTCTTGAGCCTTGTCCCAGAACAGATAGAACAAGCAACTAAATCAAATAACATCCACCCCAAATTGGCAAAGTAGACACAGCTGGTGAGACAATTTGCAGCTGGGAATGGCAGAGTATAGCTGGAGAACAGTAAAATCAGGGGTCTGGGCTGAGGAGAACTACAAGACCTCCAAGTCCAGAGGTTCAGAGGGAAACTGCAGGGCACTGAGGCCATATCCCCATGTGGAAAGGAGGTCCATCGGACTGCTGGCAGCAGAGCATTTTAGATCTAGATCCATAGCCAAGAAACACTGAGTCCAGAGGGGGCAGCCTGAATGGCTTCGCAGGATCCACTGCTCTGGGGAGAGAGGGGATAGCAGTGGCACAGCTCTTTATCCTCTTTTTGGTCTTTGATTTTGTTCATTGAACTTAATTCATAGAGCCTTTAAAATACAGACACTCACCCATGGCTGAGGTGCAGGTGGAGGTGCAGACTTGTGGAGTCTGGGGAGAGGAGAAGATTGTGGAGAGGGGCCGTGAATCTAGCAGAGTCATACATGACATACTGGACCTAGGCAGCCATTTTATCCTGAAGAGAGAGCCCCTCCCTGGAGTCTCCAAGCAACCAATACAGCCACACCCAGACTACACCCTGAGTGGCACAAAGGATACAATATATATATATATGAATAATCCCTGACAGTCCTCAGGAAGTTGCCTAAAGAGGCTTTCAGTCCCAGCAACAGGAAACTGAGAAGTGGCAGACAGTACAGAAGAGTGGGATCTTAAAGCAGCCATCAAAGGGAAATAAAAAGTTGTCAGAAAAAAACAACACCTCATTTTTTCATTTTTATTTTACTTTATTTTATTATTATTTTATCTCTATTTTTTTCTTTATTTTCTTTTTTGTTTGTTTCTATATTTTCTATTTCTTTTTGTATTTTTTATCATACTAATTTTTATTTTATCCTATTTTTAATTAATTTTAATTATTTTCCTTCTCTTTCTCTTTCTTTTTATCCACTCATCCTCTTTCGACTTCCTCTATACTGAACTGAGGTCCTCCCTATATTCATCCAATTCCTTAACCTTACCTTCTGTATATAAAATTCTGCCCCCACCCTTTTTACTGGGTATTTGGTGTTTGTATGTTTTGCTTTATCTGTTTATTCTCTGGTGTTTTTTCCCCTTAGATTAATATATATATTTTTCCTTTTTCTTCTTTTTCTTTTCTCTCATATCATTTTTTTTCTCTTTGATATAATTTGTGTTCTCTTTTCTCTCCTCTAGTTATCTTTTTTTGGTGGTCACTTATATTGGGGTTATCAGTGTTGTGAGTACATTCGTGTTTTGTTCTCTTTGTGTCATGTCTTGTTGAGGTGAATTTTATCCTGCTTGTCCAATCTGGTAGAGAACGAGCCACATAACCAGACACCCAGAAAGGAGACTCCATCCACACCATTCTCAACTACAGAGGCAGGAAGGCAGCAGTAAGGGAGAGAGTGTGCGTGAGGGAGGGAGCAAATGAGAAGTATCTGGATGTGGTGTGTGTGTGTGTGTGTGTGAGAGAGAGAGAGAGAGAGAGAGAGAGAGAGAGAGAAAGAGTAGGGCACAGTTAGATCTCTTAGGACCTTACCTAACCAAGCAGCCTCTGCTACCATTGCAAATAGTCCTGGAGTGTCCGGCTCTTCTCCAGAGGCCTTGCCTCTTTGAAGGGGATAGCTTCTGAAACTGGGAGACAAGCATCACCTCCACTCAGGATGCCCATGGATAACAGCCACCCCTCCAGTGGTGCCTCACCTATGGTCCCATGGTCACTGAGATTCCAGCCATCCTGGGTGTGAGATCCTGTGAGTTCCGAAGCGTGCTCCTCTCTGGCTGGCCTAACGCTTTAGCCCAGGGCACTGTGATCATGTGAGCAGCAGCCATGTGATCATCTTGCCTCCATCTGAGGACTAGCAGCCCTGCAAGCAACCTGCCCTTGTTCAAGGAGCAGCAGCCTGCCGCCGTCTGAGGAGTAGCAGCCCTGTGAGCAGTGTGCCAGGTTCTGAGGAGCAGCAGCCACATAAACAGCCAGACCCCATCGGAGGAGCAGCAGTTATGTGCAGCACACTCCCATACAAGGACCTCCTGCCTTGTGAGCTGCTAACCTGCATCCAAGGAGCAGCAGCTGTGCAAACAACCTACCCCAGCCAGCCAGAGGAGCCACAACTACTGCAAGCATCACACACCAGAGGAGCAGCCACCTTCTGAGGAGCTGCTGCTGCCCAAAACTCAGCTCCCTGCATGATTCAACACCTAGATTCTTCAGTGAGAGCAAAAATTGGGAGACAAAGAAACCCCCAAAGGAAAAAAAAGGAGGAATCACCAGAAAAGTCACTAAGTGAAATGGAGGTATACAATATGTCAGAAAAAGAATTCAGTATAAGAGCCATACAGTTCATAAAATGATGGATGAAAAAATCCACAACTTATATAAGAATCAAGAAGAAATAAAGAGTGATATAGCTCCAATAAAAAATACCATGGAGAGTTTCAATAGTAGACTAGGAAAAGCAAAGGACTGAATTAGCAAATTAGAAGACATGGAAGCAAAATGCACCCAAACTGAACTGCAATTGGTGAAAAAAAAAAAAGACAAGAGGAGAGCCTAACGAAGCTTTTAAAATACATGAAATGAAGCAACATACAAATAATATGTTCCTGAACAACAGGAAGAGGAACAAGGGTTAGAAAACATATTTGAAAAAATTTCAGAAAAATTCTCTGATGTGGGGAAGAAAAAAAAAAATCACACAAGCACAGAGTCCAAAACAAGATGAACTAGAAAAACTCACACCAAAACACATCATAATTATGGTGGCAAACATTCATGACAAAGAGAGAATCCTGAAGGCTGCAAGAGAGAGACAAAAAGTTAAGTACAAGGGGTCTTCCATTAGGTTATCAAATGATTTCTCTACAGAAACAATCAAGCCAGAAAGAAATTGAAGGAAATTTACAAAGTGATGCAAAGTGAGGAACTGAATCCAAGAATACTCTATCCAGCAAGGCTATAATTAAAAATTGAAGAGGAGATCAGGAGCTTCACAGAGAAAATAAAAGGCTAAGGAATTTTATCACTACCAAGGCAGCAATGCAAGAAATGCTAAAGGGACTGGTGTAAAAGAAGAAATAATAAGGGGAGGAGGAACACAGACACAAAACAAAAAAGAAAAGAAAAGTGGCTGTAAACAAGTACCTCTGAATAATAACTTTAGACATAAGTGGACTAAATGTTCCAACCAAGAAACATCAAGTGGCTGAATTGATTAAAAAAAAAAATGACCCATATATATGCAGTCTACAAGAGACCCACCTCAGAACAAGGAACTCACACAGTCTGAAAGTGAAGGGATGGAAAAATATCTTTCAGACAAATGGAAATGAAGATAAAAAAAGTTGGTGTGGCAATACTTATGGTATATCTAACAAAATAGATATATCTCAAAGTGAAGGCCATAACAAGAGATAAGGAAAGCCACTTTATAATACTAAAGGGATAATACAACAAGAGGATATAACTCTGGTAAACATATATGCACCCAAATGCAGGAGCACCCAAATACATTAAAAAAAATCTGCTGGAAGATATTAAGGGAGAGATCGACAACAATACAATTATTGCAGGGGACATTAATACCCCACTGATATCACTGTATAAATCTTCCAGACAAAACTTCAGGAAAGAAACAGCAATTCTCAAACATTTACTAGATCAGATGGACTTAATCAACACCTTCAGAACATTTCACCCCAAAGCCACAACATATAAATTCTTCTCAAGTGCACATGGGACATTTTCAAAGATAGACCATATATTGGTCACAAGAAAAGTCGCTCCAAATTCAAGAAGATTGAAATCGTATCACGCATCCTCTCAGACCACAATGACATAATATTAGAAATAAACTACAATAAAAAAATCAAAAAAATTCCAACACTTGCATGTTGAATAGCTTGCTATTATATATATATATTGATTTTTTACAGAGAGGAATGGAGAGAGACAGAAAGTCAGAAACATCGATGAGAAAGAGACATTAATCAGCTGCCTCCTGCACTCCCCACTGTGGAGATGTGCCCGCAAGCAAGGTACATGCCCCCAACCAGAATTGAACCCGGGACCCTTCATTCCGCAAGCCGACGCTCTATCCACTGAGCCAAACCAGTCTCAGCGAATAGCTTGCTATTAAACAATGATTAGATTACCCAAGAGATCAAAGAAGAAATTTAAAACATCCTGGAAATAAATGACAATGAAAACACAACAATCCAAAATCTATGGGACACAGTGAAAGCAGATCTGAGAGGGAAGTTTATAGCTCTACAGACCTATCTCAAAGAAAAAAAAATGATAGTAAATCTTCTAACTTTACAACTTAAGGAATTAGAAATAGAGCAACAAAAAAGCCCAGAGTGAGCAGAAGGAAGGAATACTAAAGATCAGAGAAGAAATAAATGAAAAAGAGATAAAAAACACAAGCCCAATAGAAAAGATCACTGAAACTAAGAGCTATTTCTTTGAAAAGATAAACCAGATTGATGAACCTCTAACTAAACTCACCAAAAAGCAAAGAAAAAGGACCTAAATAAAGAAAATAAGAAATGACAGAAGCAAAATAACAACAGACACCCCCTCAAAAAAAATAAAGAATTGTTAAAAAATACTATGAACAACTTTATTTCAACAAACTAGACAACCTAGAAGAAATGGACATATTCCTAGAGAAATACAACCTTTTTAAACTAAATTTGTTCTCAATAGGCCAATAACAATGGAGGAAATTGAAGTAGTCATTAAAAAGCAGCTAGCAAAGAAATGCCTGGGACCAGATAGCTTCAAAGGGCACTTTTACCAAACATTCAAAGAATAATTAAACCTATCCTCCTCAGATTATTCCAAAAAATTCAAGAGGATGGAACACTTCTCAGTTCATTCTGTGAAGTCAATATTACCCTAATACCAAAACCAGATAAAAACAACACAATGAAAAAGAATTACAGGCCAATATCCTTCATGAACATAGATGCAAAATCCTCAACAAAATTCTGGCAAATTTGATCCAGCATTACATCAGAAACATCATACATCATGACCAAGTAAAATTTATCCTAGGGATGCAAGGATGGTACAATATTCACAAATTAATAAACATGATACATCACATAATCAAATGAAGAAATAATAATCATATAGTCATAGCAATTGATGCAGAAAAAGCATTTGGCAAAATCCAATACCCTTTCTTGATTAAAAAAACAAACAAACAAACAAAAAAACCTTTAGCAAAATGGGAATAGAGGGATCATACCTCAACAAAATAAAAGCCTTATATAACAAACCTACAACCAACATCATACTCAATGGGCAAAAACTAAAACCATTTTACCTAAGAACAGGAACAAGACAGGGATACCCACATTCACCACTCCTAATTGACATAGTTCTGGAAGTGCTAGCCATTGTGCTCAGACAAGAAGAAATGAAAGGCATCCAAATTGGAAAAAGAAGAAGTAAAACTGTCATTATTTGCAGATGACATGATACTGAAAACCCTAAAAACTCCATAAAAATTATTAGACTTAATATATGAATTCAGCAATGTAGCAGGATACAGAATTAATACCAAAAAATATATGGCATTTTTATACACCAAGAGTGAATTTATAGAAAGAAAGAGATAAAAAAAAACAAAAACAAAGAAAACAATTGCATTTACCTTCACACCAAAAAAATCAAGGCACATAAGGAATAAACTTAACTAAAGAGGAAAAAGACCTGTACTTAGAAAATTATAGGACACTGAAAATAGAGATAGAAGAAGACATAAACAGTTGCATTAACATACCGTGTTCATGGATTGGTAGAATCAACATTATTAAAATGTCCATACTGCCGAAACTGGTTTGACTCAATGGATAGGGCGTAGGCCTGTGAATGAAAGGACCCAGGTTGGATTCGGGTCAAGGACATGTATCTTGGTTGCGGGCACATCCCCATTAGGGGGCATGTAGGAGGCGGCTGATCAATGTTTCTCTCTCTCTCATTACTGTTTCTAACTTTCTATCCCTCTCCCTTTCTCTCTTTAAAAAGTCAATAATATATATATATATATTTTAAAAATGTCCATACTACCCAAAGCAATGTATAGATTCAATGCACATTCCCTTAAAATACCAATGGCATATTTCAGACCAAGAACAAATTTTGTTGAGGATTTTGCATTATTCCTTTATCTGGAAGAAAAAGAGAGCCCAAATACCTGCAGCATCCTGAGAAAAAAGAACAATTAAGAGGGATCTCAATACCAGATATCAAACTTCATTACAAAGCTACTGTTCTCAAAACTGCATGGTACTGGCACAAGAACAGACATATCGACCAATGGAATAGAATAGAGAACCCAGAAATTGACCCAAACCACTATTCTCAATTAATATTTGACAAAGGAGGCAAGTACATACTAGTACAGTAGAGTTACAACAGTCTCTTCAATAAATGGTATTAAGAAATGCGGTCAGATACATGCAAAAAAAAAATGAAACTAGATCCCCAACTTACACCATACACAAAAATAAACTATAAAGGACTTAAACATAAGATGGGAAAACATAAAAATATTAGAGAAATCTACAGGTAGCAAAATCTCAGACATATGCTGAAGCAATATCTTCACTGATATAGCTTCTAGGGCAATGGAAACTAAAGAGAAAATAAATAAATGGAACTACATCAAAATAAAAAGTTTCTGTACAGCAAGAGAAACCATCAATAAAACAACAAGAAAGCCCACTGCATGGGAGAACATATTTGCCAAAGTTATCACTGATAAGGGTGTAATCTCCAACATTTATGAAGAACTCATACAACTTAACAAAAGAAAGTTAAACAACCAAATAAAAAAATGGTCAAAGGACCTAAATAGATACTTTTGGAAAGAGGATATAAGGAAAGACAAGAGACATATGAAAACATGCTCAAAGTCACTAATAATCCAAGAGATGCAAATCAAAACAACATTGAGGTACCATCTCACACCTGTCAGAATGGCTATCATGAATAAATCAACAAATGACAAGTGCTGGTGAGGATGTGGAGAAAAAGGAACCCTGGTGCACTGCTGGTGCAAATGTAGACTGGTGTAGCCACTGTGGAGAACAGTATGGAGTTTCCTCAAAAAACTAAAAATGGAACTCCCATTTGACACAGTGATACTATTTCTAGGAATATATCCCTAGCAGCTAGAAACATCAATCAGAAAGGATATATACACCCCTATTTTCATAGTGATACAATTTACCTTAGCTAAGATTTGGAAACAATTTAAGTGCCCATTGGCACATGAGTGAATTAAAAAAAAAATGTGGTACATCTATCTATACTATGGAATACTACACTGAGTAAACAAACAAGGAATACTTACCATTTGCAACAGCATGGATGGACCTGGAGAACATTATGCTAAACTAAATAAACCATTCAAGACAGATAAATATCACATGATCTCACTCATTTGTGGAATATAATGAACAACATAAACTGATAGACAAAAACAGACCCAGAGACAGAGAAGCATTGATCAGACCATCAAACCTCAGAGGGGATGTAGCAGAGGGTAGGGTTAAGGGGGAGAGATCAACCAAAGGACTTGTATGCATGCATATAAGCCTAACCAATGGACACAGACACCAGAGTGATAAGAGTATGATTGGGAGGTTGGGGGAAAATGGGAGAATAAGGGCACATATGTAATACCTTAATCAATAAAGAAAATATAAAAGCAAACAAATGAAACTATATAAAACTAAAAAAACTTCTTCAACAACTTTCAACAAAAAGGTTATTGGATGAAACTATCAACAAAATGAAAAGGCAACCTATTGAATGGAAGAACATATTTTCAAATCATATAGGTGATAAGGGACTAACAGTCAAAATATGTAAAGAACCCAGATTCAATTCAATAGCAAAAACAAACAAACAGTACTATTAAAAAATAGGCAGAATATTTGAACAGCCATTTTCCTAAAGAAAACACAGAGGGCCGATAAGTTCCTGAAAAGACACTCAACATTACTAATTATCAGGAAAATACATTATAAAAATACAATAAGATATCACCTCACGCCTGTTAGAATGACTATTATAAGAAAGACAAAAAAGTGACAAGTGTTCTTGAGGATGTGAAGAGAAGAGAAACCTCATGTACTATAGGTGGAAATGTAAATTGGTAGGGTCACTGTGGAAAACAGTATGGAGGTTCCTAAAAAAAATAAAAATAGAAATAACATATGATCCAGCTATTCCACTTATTGATAATTCAGCCATACAAAGGTAAAAAGTCTTGCCTTTACAACAAAATTGATGGGCCTCAAGGACATTATGCTAAGTGAGACGATTAAGACAGAGAAAGACAAATACTGATAATCTCTCTTTTGTGGAATCAAAACAAAAACAAAAAACAAGCAAATAGATACAAAGAATAGATTAGTTGTTAGCAGAGGTAGAGGACTGGCACTGAAAAAATATGAATAAAATGGGTCCAATGTTAAAAGGAAAACACAAATTAAAAGCTAGCTTCTGAATACAAATCACACAATAAAGTTAAAAGGTAAAGTAGGAACTATATAACCACATTTCTATATAACAATTTAAATATTGATTTGCTAAGTATAAAGAAGCACTCATAAATAAATAAGAAAAATTAGAAATTAACTAGCTACCACAAAATGAGAGACTGATGAAACAAAGTATCAGTATCCATAAAACAAAATAAAAATACAGGGGTGGGCAAAAGTAGGCTTACAGTTGAATTGTAACATTCTCTCGAGTTAATCAATCTATTATCATAATAATAACCTGCATGTTATTTTTATATGAACAACTATAAATCTACTTTTGCCTACCCCTGTATGTAATCATAAATATATCATCCTATATAATAAAAGCCTAATATGCTAAGTGTTTGGTCAGCCAGTCAACCATTCAACCAATCAAAGTGTAATCTTATACAATAAAGAGGTAATATGCAAATTGATCATCATTCCAACACACAAGATGGCTGCTCCCATGTGATCAAAGATGGCCATCCCCATGTGGACACAATATGGCCACCACAAGATGGCCAACAGGGGAGGGCAATTGTGGGTGATCAGGCCAGCAGGGGAGGGCAGTTAGGGGTGACCAGGCTGACAGGGGAGGGCAGGTGTACAGAGGAGGGCAGTTAGGGGTGACCAGGCCTGCAGGGGAAGGCAGTTGTGGAGAACAAGGCTTGCAGGGGAGGATCAGTTAGGGGTGACCAGGCTGACAGGGGAGGGCAGTTGGGGGCAACCAGGCTGGCAAGGGAGTTAGGGGTGACTGGGCATGCAGGGGAGGGCAGTTGGGGACGACCAGGTATACAGGGGAGGGCAGTTAGTGGTGACGAGGCCTGTAGAGGAAGGCAGTTAGGAGCAACTAAGTCTGCAGGGGAGACCAGTTGGGGGCAACCAGGCCTGCAGGGAAGGGCAGTTAGAGATGACCAGTCCAGCAGAGGAAGGCAATTGATGGTGATTAGGCATGTAGGGGAGGACAGATAGGGGTGACAAGGCTGGCAAGGGAGTGCAGTTAAGGGTGACCAGGCCAATAGGGGAGGGCAATTAGAGCCAATCAGACTGGCAGGGAGTGGTTAAGGAGTGATCATATTTGCAAGCAGAAAAGGTTAGGGGCAATCAGTCAGGCCGGAAGTTAAGCAGTTGGGAGCCAGCAGTCCTGGATTGTGCAAGGGATCTCAGATTGGAAAGGGTACAGGCTGGGCTGAGGAACACTCCTCCCCGTGCACAAATTTTGTGAACCTGGCCTCTATTGTGCTAATGATACGCTAAGGCTGCTCAACCACTCACTATGATGTGCACTGATCACCAGGAGGCAGACACTCTGACAAGTGCATTAGCTTGTTTCTGGGGTCCAGCCAATTGGGATTGAGTGAGACAGGGACGCTCTCATGGTTCCTCCCCAGCTGGGCAGTCTCCTGTGTCCCTCCCTGTCCCTGATCATGTACCAGTGGGATCTCTTGACCTTGCCTGCACCCTCTCACAATCCGGGACCCCTTGGAGGATGTTGGAGAGCCAGTTTCAGCTCAATCCCACAAGCCAGGCTGAGGGGCCCCCACTGGTGCATGAATTTGTGCACCGGACCTCTATTGCCTAATAATAGACATACATGTAAATTGACCATACCTCCCCTAAACCCATAGCCAATCAGAGTGGATATGCAAATTAACCCAACAAAGGGTCCTGGGAACTTTCTCTGCACCCAGGTCACTCCATGGTAGGCCACACATGGGACCTGAGCAACATGGGAAGGGCCTGAGCGATAGGGCTCCTGGGCAGGGGCAGAACTGGTGATGGGAGGGAGATGACAGTCCTCTGTCCAGGCCCCAATCTTTGACCATAGGTTTTAGGCCTAGGAAAGTGTGGAGCACACTATCAGAGGGAGCTGGAAGTCCTCTGCCCAGGCCCCAAGCCTGGGCCAGAGGCTTGGGGCCTGGGCAATTGTGGAGCCCATGATAGGAGGGATCTGGACCATAGCTAAGATTTGGAAATAGCTTAAGTACCCATCAGCACATGAGTGTATTAAAAACTGTGATACATCTATCTATACTATGGAATACTATGCTGCAGTAAAAAAAACACACACAAGGAATTCTAACCATTTGCAACAGTATGGATGGCCCTGAAGAACATTATGCTCAGTTAAATAAGCCATTCAGAGACAGATAAATATCACATGATCTCACTCATTTGTGGAATATAACTAACAACATAAACTGATAGACAAATACAGATCTGAAGACTGAGAAGCATTGATTAGACTGTCAAACCTCAGAGGGAATGTAGTGGAGGGTAGGGTTGACTAGGCTTTAGACCTTGGCAGGGACAGAGCCTGTGATCAGAGGCAATGGGCTATCAGAATGAACTACAGAGGAAACACCTTTTCTGACCCCTCATTGGCTAAGCTCCCTGTATGTCACTGGTAATATTCTTGGTAACTTGGGTATAAGAATCCAAAAGGGTGATCTAGGGTTTTTCCACCATATTCCTGGAGGAAAAAGTAAGATCTGCTGTGGGGGGGCTAAAAAAATGTCATATCCTGCCCTAGCAGGTTTGGCTCAGTGGATATTGCCTATGCCTGCTGACCACAGGGTCTGGGTTTGATTCTGATCAAGGGCATGTATCTAGGTTTCAGGCTCCTCCCTGACTGGGGTCTAGGTCCGGGCTCATGCAGGAGGCAACCAAAGTGTCCCTCTTACATAGATGTTTCTCTCTCTCTCTCCCTTTCTTTACCACATTCTCTAAAAATCAATGGAAACATATTATCAGGTGAGGAAAGAAAGAGAAAGAAATAAATAAAGAAATAAAGAAATAAAGAAAGAAAGAAAGAAAGAAAGAAAGAAAGAAAGAAAGAAAGAAAGAAAGAAAGAAAGAAAGAGGGAGAGAGAGAGAGAGAGAGAGAGAGAGAGAGAGAGAGAGAGAGAGAG
>JAAGEH010000286.1:39640738-39858156 GCA_011751065.1 Lasiurus cinereus | reverse complement strand
AGAGAGAGAGAGAGAGAGAGAGAGAGAGAGAGAGAGAGAGAGAGAGAAAGAAAGAGAAAGGAAGGAAGGAAGGAAGGAAGGAAGGAAGGAAGGAAGGAAGGAAGGAAGGAAGGAAGGAAGAAAGGCCATATCCTATGAAAGACACATCTTAAAGAAAGTTGTTTTTTTCATGGTGAAGGGACTGGAGTTCGTGTTGCTGAAAACACCTTGGTGGCTGTGGTGACTGGTAGTGACTGCAGCAGCAGGGTGATGTCGGTGGCACCTTTCCCTCATCAGCCTGGTCGCCACCCAGAAAGGGAGGCCATATTGCAGCTTAGGCCTGCTCCTCATGGACACCCCTAGGGCTTGCATTATGTAAGAGGCAGCAGGCTGGGCTGAGGGACCCACCCTCCAGTGCACAAATTCCGTGATCAGACACCTAGTATTTTTATATAGGATATGAAATGAAATAGGCAGTTAGGTCTGACAGTAGGCTGTATAATATGACTAGTATATCCTGTTTGTATTAATATTAAAATAGTAGGATATAATTTTAGAAGAGTAAACAATAAAATATTTATAATAATCATAAAAAATAAGGGATTATTGAAGATGATATTGAAACTGAATATGACTTCCATTTCAAGAAGAAAATGAAATTGAATCTATTCTTTGAGGGCACTTTAGATGGGAAGGGAAAAATAAAAACTGAAAGAAAATAACTAGCAATGCACTTGGTGAGGACAGTGAGTATAGAAACTATATTGGACAAAGAACATTGTTGGGGCTGGAGATGGTGAAAAGTAATATTTTCTAGACAGTGATATCTTTTGTTATAATTTTGTTTTAAATTAAAATAAAATAAAGATAAAACTGAGAGTGGAAATATTATTTTGCTTTCTCATTTTAAAATGCATTTTACAAAATGAAAGCTTGGGCTTATTAACATATAATCAGAGTAGAGAGCCAATAGCATTGGTGCAATTGAAAATATGAATGAGAAAATGTGATAATTGAAAAAAGACCCCCAGAGAAAAAGAAAGAAGAAATGATCATGCACTCTAATAGGAAATTGACTTTAGGAAGGAAACAATGTATGATATTGATTTTATCATAGAAAGAAAGAGGAGTAACCAACATAAGATATTTTATTTTATTTTTACTAAAGTATAGTTGTCATACAATATTCTAGTAGTTTCAGATGTACAACATACATAAATTATGTTTTAATCTTCTTAGGGAGATAGAGAGGTGGGTGATCTGTTAGAAATCAAAAGAGTAGTAGCCTTTTATTGATTTGCAAAGAATAAAATAAACCATTGAGATATAAAATAAACCAATGATTTTTTAATTAAATTGTTGTTAAATATGCATTTATTGTCATTTTATTGTTCATACTTTTGATCTTTTATTTCTTGTTATATATCTCAAGATTTATATATTTTATATATATATATATATATATAATATATAAGTGAACTCAAATACAAATTAATAAAATTATTTCTAAGATGCAATGAAAGCTCATTCAATATTTGATAGTTCAATCTGTCCTGAGCAAATTGAATATACTCTATCATCTCTTTAATTAAGATTACATAGATGGCTTCAGCTTCATGATTAAAATTATTCTATAACCCCTTACAGTAAAAGGCACAATTCTATATAATGAAAGGCTAATATGCAAATCAACCAAACAGCAGAATGACCAGTCACTATGATGTGCCCTGACCACCAGGGGGCAGATACTCAATGCAGAAGCTGCCCCCTGGTGATCAGTGCATTCCCACAGGGGGAGTACTGCTCAGCCAGAAGCCGGGTTCATGGCTGGTGGATGCAGCTGAAGTGGTGGGAGCCTCTCCTGCCTCCTCAGCAGCACTAAGGGTTTCTGCCTGATGGCTAAGGCCCGCTCCCCATGGGCCATCAGTTAGACACCCCTCAAGGGCCCCCAGATTGCAAGAGGGCATAGGCCAGGCTGAATTTCGTGCACTGGGACTCTAGTAAAAAATAACTGATTATCTGGTGTACACAAAATAGTGAGGTAAGTAAAGTCAGGGGGGATTACCATCTGTGAGCTTAGACAGGGGGTAGGTGTGGACACCAAAAAACAGCATTGTTGTCAAAGATGAGTCTTAATATCTGTGAGAAAATTAGATACTTTATTTTACATTTTATTTTATTTTTTCACCTTTATTGTTGAGAACATTATAGGTAGCCCCCTTTTCCCCCCATTGACTCCTCCACCTGGTTTCCACCCCACTCTATTGTCTGTGTCCATAGGTAATACATATATGCATATACATTCTTTGCTTAATCTCTCCCTGACCTTCCTCTCCACATCCTCTGAGATTTGTCAGTCTGTTCCATGTTTCCATCACTCTAGTTCTATTTTATTCATCATTTTCTTTTTTCATTCTATTCCTTGTTCATTAATTTTGATTTTTGGAATAAATTGTTGTTAAATATGCATTTATTGTCATTTTATTGTTCATACTTTTTATCTTTTATTTCTTGTTAAAGAAGACCCTTTAATATTCATGTAACACTGGTTTGGTGGAGATTAACTCCTTTTGCTTTTCCTTGTCTGGGAAACTCTTTATCTGACCTTCAATTCCAAACAATAGCTTTTCTGGGAAGAGTAATCTTGATTGTAGGTCCTTGCTTTTCATCACTTTAAGCATTTCTTGCCACTCCCTTCTGGTCTGCACAGTTTCTGTTAAGAAATCAGCTGGCAGTCATATGAGTACTCCCTTGTAGGCAACTAACAGATTTCCTCATGCTGCTTTTGATTCTCTCTTTGTCTTTAACCTTTGGCATTTTAATTATGATGTGTCTTGGTATGGGCCTCTTTTGGTTCCTCTTGTTTGGGACTCTCTGTGCTCTCTGGAGTTATATGTCTATTTCTTTCACCAGGTAGGGAAAGTTTTCTATAATTATTTTTTTCAAGTAGGTTTTTTATTTCCTGTTTTCTCTTTTCTCCTTCTAGTTGCCTAATGATTCAACTGTTGGTATGCTTGAAGTTGTCTCAGAGGCTCCTTACACTATCTTCATATTTTTGGATTCCTTTTGCTGTTCTGATGGGGTATTTTATCCTTCCTTATATTCCTCCTCAAATATCCCAGGTTTCTTTCAAGCTGCTGCTCCAACACTGGAGCTCAGGGGGAGTGAGTTCCACATCATGCATAGACCCTTCCTGGGTCTCAGGCAGCCTCTGTGTTACTCAACCACACCTCTGCTGTTTTTTATAGCCAAAAGTTATGGGGACTTGTCTTCCAAGTACAAGAACCCTGGGCTGGGAGTCTGGGGTGGGGCACGGACCCCTTACTCTTCAGAGAAACCTCACAGTCAAGATATCCATCCCAATTTTAAACCACCACACGTGGATATAGTACCAGCAGATTCCACCACTCCGCTCCCCGCCCCTCCACACTTCCGCCTCACCACTAATCAGTCTTGATGATATGCTTCTTCTTTAATTCCCTAGTTGTAGAACTTCTGTTCAGCTATATTTCAGGTGGTTCTGAATGATAGTTATCCTATATTTTAGTTGTAAATTTTAATATGGTGGTAGAAGTACTGTGTTAACTTATGTTGCCATGTTTAAGATTTTATATTTTAATTTGGAGTGTTTCTGGGGAGTGATAGAGCTGAATGTTGCATATTTATAGTTTCATACTTATAATTGGCTAATTTATATTAGAGATGGTCTTTAAGTTAGGAGAGTGAATAGTAGTTTATACAAGTGAGGCTATTCTGTGCTTGTGGGCATTATCATAAATGAATGCCAGGGATTTCAAAGCCCTCCAGTGAGTCTGGCAGAGGTATTTGAAGGTTCTTAATATGCACAATATTCCATTTAGAATATCCAGTGAGATATTTGGTGTGTGTGCAGATCACTTTGTGACTGACTGCCTATGCTCCAGTTGATTTCTCCTTTCTATTTATATGCACTCCTTATTATGACAGTTCAATACTCTGGTTTCACTGCACTATATGAAATTTAATTTTTCTTTCCCTTGGTAACTTTCAGGAAGTGATGATGACATCTCTACTAATTATATTGCTCAGATTTCAGATTCAAATAATTGATACTTCTAAAAGTACTTTAAGCAAAAAGTGATTTTCAAGGAATCATGAGAAAGGTAAAGACACAAATTCAAGAATGAGTTCACATCTTCAGTCATATTACCAAGACCACATTACAAAAATGGCATTACTTTTTCTATAAAAATCACAAATCCTCAACTCATTCAGGAAAATGAGACCAGTTGTTGGCTTTATTACCATGTCATTTCTGCCTCATATCTTACTTCTCAACTCACTGTACTTGGTTGCAGAATTGAAATTGCATATATAAACTAAGGGGCACAATAATTCAGGAGAGTTAGTATTTAGTGTGCAGTTCAGCCTAGAAGAGAGATTTAGGAGTTTGGCATTGATATTGAACAATGATATAATTTAAATTTGAATAACCCTCACTGTCATTTGCTAGCTCAGATTCTCTAACTTTCTACAATACTAGTCATGGTTGTTCAGGTAAAACAAAACCAATAGAAGCTAGACAAATGAATACAAGCATTCATGAATACATACAAGAGGAGATTTATTACAGAAATTGGCTCATGTTGTTATGGAGGACAACAAGTCCCATGAACATCTATCTGTAAGCTTGAGAATTAAAAAAGCCTATGGTGTAATTCAATCTGAGTCAAAAGGCCTAAAAATAGGGTTCAGGGAAGGGGGAGGGCAATGGTGAAAGGGTGCAGTTGTGATCTGAGTCCAAAAGGCTAAAAGACATTATTTGTCTTCACACATTATTTGTCTGATGTGTGAAGACAAATAATGCAAGTCTCAGCTCAGGCAGAGAGAGAAAACTCTCCATGCTCTATCTTTTTGTTCTATTAGGTCTTCAGTGTGCTGGATGATGCCCATCCACAATTATAAAGCCAAGCATCTTTAATCAGTTTGTTGATTCAAATGCTAATCTCTTCTGGAGACATTCACAGATATGCATTAAAATAATGTTTTTGCGAGTTCTCTGGACATCTTTTATCCCAGTGAAATAGACCCAAAGGAAATAGAACTCCATTCTATTTTTACCCAGGTAATCTTAAATACTCTATTGAGCTGCTGCTTCTTTACAACTTGATTATGGCACCATGCATAAAAACTTGTATGGTAGCAAAGCTTTATAGTAAACAAGTCTCAAAGAAATACTAGTACTATTGTTTCCATTGTTTAGACAAAATTTTTCAAACATCTCTTGTTAGGTACCAGCTGAGACACATAAGAAACCATTTTTTTATGGTTAGGCCAGGAATGTGGTTGATAATGCTACTAAACTGTATTCACCATCCCTACTCTACTTCTCTGTCTAAGGCTTTTTTGGTGACCAGGGCTCATTATGCAAGCATACTTCTTGCCTTAAAGTAATAGCTCCAAAAAGCACTTCAGAATTAATATATTTATAAATTTCTGGCAAGATATGTCTATCAGTGTGCCAGACATTTATAGAAATGTCATTTCAATGTAATATCAAAAGAAACCAAATACAGGTATATGTGACACATAGTTTCATTTATCTTAAGTATTACATTTCTTTGCTCCTACCAACTTCTTAAATTCAGGCTTTCATCATGCCTATACTTATACTCACTATTCTTGTTTCCAGATTTGAATAAAAAAAAATAGTCATCTGTCTGAATAAAGGAAGGATATTAGTTGAAGAGCTATGATAGTCAAGAAACTTTGTAAACTCTGGGAAAATGCTAAACCTTGGGGAGGTAGTCCATATATTCAAAAGTCTTAAAATCTAGTATAGAAGTTCATTTCAGTTCTATTACCAACTCTCCACCCTCCAAAAGAAAGTGAACAAAAATGTAGAAAAAGCAAATAAGAAACTTCACAAAGGGGGAGTTAGAATGCTTATTTTGTATTCTTTTTCTTTCATTTCATTTGGCAAAGAAGCAATTAAGCAGGTGAGATGCGACCCAATGGAAACACACAAGGTAGAGAAAATTTATCTAAAATATCTATTTAAAAATTCTGAAGTGATAAGATTAGAGGTTGATAAAGAGAAATATTTTCTGCTCATTGAATCTCCAAATCTTTTTTCTTGTGTTGTGTGTTGTTCTCTAAATCACTGATGTCTGTAGATCAGGAAATCACAAGTGAGGCTAAAACATCTTGTGGTAAAAACAGTAGCAATAGAAACAGCATGGGTGGAAAAATACTGAAAAATCAAAGATGGAAAAATTAAGAAAAAGTACAAACTTCCATTTATATTTCTGCAATTCTTTCTCAAGCATTCCTTACTAATTTATTTTCAACAGAAAATATATTTTATTTTTCCATTGAGACTCCTATTTTCCTTCTCTCTCAACATGTTATTAAGAATTATTCCTAGGTTTATTGACCAAACCGGTTTGGCTCAGTGAATAGAGCATCAGTCTGCGGACTGAAAGGTTCTAGGTTGGATTCCGGTGAAGGGCATGTACCTTGGTTGCAGGCACATCCCCAATAGGGGGCATGCAAGAGGCAGCTGATAGCTGTTTCTCTCTCATCTATGTTTCTAAATCTCTACCCTTTTCCCTTCCTCTCTGTAAAAAATCCATAAAAAATATATTTAAAAAAAAAGAATTATCCCTAGGTTTATAAATAGAGACTATAATAGTAAGTTTCATGTCATGGTCTTTTTAAACTCTTTCTGTGATTCTAGTCTGCTGGCTCACTGTATCATTAGTAACTGAAACAAAGTAGTTATAGAAAAAATTAAGTTTTAAAATTAATTTATATTTAAAAACTATTACATGAATATTAAATACAACTTATAACTTAAAGTGTCCAGAGTTCAAAATTTCTTCCGTTGACCAGTTGTTTATAAAATATTTAATTAATGTTCACGTGGCAATTTTATTTATTTATATTTTCCAATTTAGCATAAACAAGTGCTGAAATTTTTTGCAAAAATATCAGAGTTCTGATGACTGTTGCTTTTGAATAAAGATAAATCTGAAATTGTGTGACTATTTTTCTAATCTTATAACTGATTTTACTGTTTTAATTATGTTTAAATAACAGTTTCTTTATTTTATTTTGTACCCAGGAATGACATAAAAACAGAACATCAGTCCTATTAACTTGTGCAAATTTAATATGTTTAAACTTCAGTTTCAATGTGTAAATAATTTTACCAATTTTTTTTTACAAAAAGTATATTTATATTTAGCCGAGACCGGTTTGGCTCAGTGGATAGAGCGTTGGCCTGCGGACTGAAAGGTCCCGGGTGCGATTTCGGTCAGGGGCATGTGCCTTGCTTGTGGGCACATTTCCGGTGTGGGGCGTGCAGGAGGCGGCAGATCGATGACTCTCTCTCATCGATGTTTCTGACTTTCTATCCCTTTCCCTTCCTCTCTGTAAAAAATCAATAAAATATCTTTAAAAAATAATAATAATAAATAAATGAATAAAGGAATTCTAAATTAACAGTATCTGGGATTTATGTTTCAAACTTGAAAAGATAGCAGTAAACAACAATAAAAATGTTTACTTTAAGCAAAATTATTTTAAGTTGTCATACTTGTTTTAGTTGGTAGGACTGACAAAAGATTGTTTTTTTTATTATTAATTTTTTATACATATCTCCCCATTGCCCCCCCTCCCTCCCAGGCATACCCCAACCCTCTAGTGTCTATGTTCATTGGTTATGCTTATATGCATGCATACAAGTCCTTTGATTGATCTCTTATCTACCTCACCTAACTTTAATCTTCTTGCTGTAATTTCACAGTCTGTTTGAAGCTTTACTGCCTCTATATCTATCCTTTTGTTCATCAGTTTATAATGTTCTTTATTATCCTCAAATGAGTAAGATCATGTGATGCTTCTCCTTCATTGACTGGCTTATTTCACTAAGCATAAGACTCTCCAGTTCCAACCAGGTTGCTGCAAAAGATTGTTGTCTTACATTTTGGATTTTAAATAAATGTTCATTTCTGAAAAGTTCCCAAGATTCATAGAAATGAGCACAAATAATGCCTATAAGATAGGGCTTTCAGAAGAGGAATTACGTTCTTTGTAACTAGTTGAGTTCTTGGATGGAATAAATGTGGTCACAGAGCAACTGTTGGCTAACACAACAAATACAGAATCTGGTGTCAAAATCGCTGTGCTCTGATCATGCTTTGCCACTTCATCTCTCCAAATCCTGTCATCAGCAATAAAAATGAAGAATTAAAGTGAAAGTGAGTTTTACATCCTGTCATTATTATATGTATTTATTGTCCTCAACTTGCTCTTTTCAGACCATTTTCTATTATCTGTTCAACATGAGCCCATAGATAATACACAGAGAGCCATTTTGTTCTACTAAGCTATAAATAAATTATCAATCATAAATCAGAATCACAGAATATCAAAAACTGCCAAGAATTTTGAAAACTAATCAATCAGGAATGGGAACAAACTCCATTGAACTATGGCTTAAATTGATGGTGGCTGACAATTCTGCAATATTCCTGGGTGGTATCCCAATTTAAGCTCATTGATTGTTACATGACCTGCTTTCTACACAGCTCTGTTCTTCTCCATCTAAATTTACACTCTAGGAACGATGCTAGCTTCCTCAATTCTGTCAGTTTCCAGAGATATCACATAATCAAGGAGGGAAACATGGGTTGCATGTACTCCTATGGAACTTTCCATTCATTTGTGACTACCATAATTGGTAGTCAGTGAATTGAAACTATAGCATGTCTAATTTGATCCTGATTATGACTGCTCTACCTGACACAAAACAATTTTATAAAGTGTGTAAAATGGTATTATGGAAAGAATAGAGGGAGTAGGGTGACCTTTTAACACCATCCATATTTTACCACTTTAACAACTTGAATAGAAAAATGCAAGTCCAAACACTTCCACCTGTTTATTTCTTCATGAGCTTAGGTCTGTGACAATGTCATATTCTCTTGGCAAATCCTTAATTATATTACAAAATAAAAACAAATAATAATACAACATTGCATATGTATAGATACTTTTCCTGACTTTTAGAATACCTTAAATCCTTACATGAATCTTTCAAAGTAAATGTTGTTAAGTCATTTGAGGATTAGAAAAATAAATTAAATAGCCATTAGCTACAAGCAATGTAGTGTCTAACCTGACTTTATAGCCCATATCTTCTTGTGTTGCTTGTGTTGTTTTCTACTACCTATTCTCTACCCATTGTGCTTTTTTAAAACATCACTTACTTTCTCTAGATAACTGCAGCTGAAATAATCTACCACAAATATTTTTTTATAATATATTTTTATTGATTTCAGAGAGAAAGGAAGAGAGCTAGAAACATCCATGATGAGAGAGAATAATGGATTTGCTGCCTCCTGCAAGTCCCCTACTGGGGACTGGGCCCACAGCCTGGGCATGTGCCCTTGACTGGAATAGAACCTGGGACCTTTCAGTTTGCAGGCCAAACTGGCTAGGGAAAATATATTATTTTATTATTATTGTTGTTGTTGTTGTTGTTGTTGTTGTTTTTCTTTAATGGTAGTTGTATGCTTTTACTAACTCTCCCTAGGTCCTGATATTATGGAGATTTTTATTATTATTTGAAAGCCTATGGTTTGTTTCTTTTTTACTGTACTCATTTTGTTAAGACAAGATCTTGACTACAACAGTCTCTCGAGACAGATCCATGAGGGAGCATGCCTGCCAGCAGGGACTTGATCCTATTGCCTTCTCATGATCACATGGAGCAGTTCAACAAAACTGTCACCCATCAGTCTGACCAGAGTTCTTCTACCTGTTTGCTCCTCTTCAACTTCTGACATCTTACTTTCCTTCCCAGTACAGAAATGGGTTACATTAGTTAATTTTCCACTTATAATCAAGGTCAAATCATTTATCTATCTGGGTTTTCTTTCTTAGATTGCTGTCATATTTTTTCTTTACAGTACCATAAAAAGTGATCAAGGATTATCATTTGAGTGCCTCCTTGCATCTCTCTCATCCTATGTCTTTGTTCCTTCTAGAGCATTAGTTCTCAACTTTTCTAATGCCACGACCCTTTAATACAGTTCCTCAACCATAAAATTATTTTTGTTGCTACTTCATAACTATAATTTTGCTACTGTTATGAATCCTAATGTAAATATCTGTGTTTTCCAATGATCTTAGGCAACCCTGCTGTAGAGCCTAAAACCATCGGAAAGCTCAGATATTTACATTAGGATTCATTAACAGTAGCAATATTATAGTTATGAAGTAGCAATAAAATAACTTTATGGTTGGGGGTTACCACAACATGAGGAACTGTATTAAAGGGGCACAGCATTAGAAAGATTGAGAACTACTGTTCTAGATTGTCTTTTCTAGCTTTAGGATCTATTAGAAATATTTTGTTTTCTGATTGCTTAACAATCACTTTCAGAGTATATTATTTTATACTCTATTACTTCAGAGTATAAAATAATATTTGAATTAACATAAAATTATAAAAAGAAATTGGGAATACCAATGAAAGAAGTGTTTTCACAGTCATAAATAGTTTTAAATATTTATTTTTTATCAAATTTTTCAACAGGCCATACTACATTAAAAGTTTTAGCAAAAAGAGATTAGACAGTACAAAGATTTCATTAAAATAATAGATTAGTAAAGTAAATGTCCACAGTTTTTGTGTTTTTTTTTTTAGTTGTCTTTTTTTTTCTTAAAGGACTGTGGTTTTTGTTGTTGTTAGCCAAGACTAAAGCATATATAACATCAACAATCACATTTGTATTTTAACATTTCATTCTTGTCTCTTCTCTAGAAACTTCAATAAACATGGTACAGTGGAATAAAAGGATTCTGAAGTTGGAAATACAGAGAAAACTCTCTTCAGAATGCAGGAAAAAATTAAGTGCTGCAAGGGGTAATCAATTTTATTAGATAAGCTAGCATCACTACAGATAATTTCAACAAGAATAATAAAAATATTATTCTCTCAAGGGAATATATATTTTCTTTTGAGTCTAATAAATTAAAAAAGTATCTCAAAATTACTTGGGTACTATATAATTTAGATGAAATATATAACACATTACTGATTTTATTTGCATATTCTTTAATAATTACTCTTTAATTAATCTTCTTTGTATGAAGAAATTGTGTAATAAAAAATGAATTACACAATTAAAAAAATCTTTAAAAAATCTTTATTGCTGCAAACATTACATATGTTCACTTTTTTCCCTCCATTGACCTTTATTGTCTGCCTGCGTTCTCTGCTGCAGGCCTTCACCACTCTATTGTCTATGTCCATATGCTAAACATATATGCATAAAGTTGTTTGGTTAATCTTTTCCCACCCACCCACTCTCCAATGCCTTCCCTCTGAGATTCTGAATTCTGTTCCATACTTCTATGTCTCTGGATTTATTTTGTTCATTAGATTCCACAGATGAGTAAGATCACGTGATAATTGTCTTTCTCTGACTGGCTTATTTCACTTAGCATAATGCTCTCTAGGTCCCTGCATGCTGTTTCAAAGGGTAACAGATCCTTCTTTTATAATGCTGCATAATATTTCATCGTGTAAATTTACCATTGCTTTTTTATCCATTTATCTACTGATGGGCACTTGGGCTGTTTCCAGAACTTAGCTAAAGTAAATTGTGCTGTTATATTCCTTCTGATTGGTGTTTCAGATCTCTTATTTATCTTTAGGATAAATTCCTAGAAGTGGGATCACTGGGTCAGATGGCAGTTCCATTTTTAATTTTTTGAGGAAACTCCATACTGTTCTCCACCATGGCTGTACCAGTCTGTATTCCCACCAGCAGTGTTTAAGATTCCCTTTTCTCCACATCCTCACCATCACATGTAATTTATTGATTTGTTGATGGTCGCCATTCTGATATGTGTGAGGTGATATATCATTGCTGTTTTAATTTGCATCTCTCTGGTGATTAGTGACTTTCAGCATTTTTTTCATGTTTCTTGGCCATCAGTATGTCTGCTTTAGAGATATGTCTGTTTAGGTCAAGCATGTCAAACTCACAGCCAGTGGGCCACAGGCATGTGCTGACCAAGAGTTTGACATGCTTGATTTAGGTCCTTTGCCCTCTTTTAAAAATTGAATTGTTTTTCTTCCTTTTTTTTTTTAAGTTTTATGAGTTCCTAATATTTTGTATATTAACCCTATATCAGATGTACCATTGTCAAATATGTTCTCCCATACAATGAGCTCCATTTTTATTTTGTTGATAGTTTCTTGGCTGTGCAGAAGCTCTTTATTTTGATGTAGTCCCATTTTTTTCTCTCTATGTATTGTATTTCTTCTGTTCATAACAGTTATCCCTTTATCATTTCTTGCAGTTCTGCTTTGGTAATGACCAAATCTTTTAACCTTGTGTGTGTGTGTGTGTGTGTGTGTGTGTGTGTGAAGTTCTTTATTACACCATTTATTTTGAATGATAGCCTTGCTGGATATAGCGATCTTAGTTTCAGATCCACGCTTTTCATTACTATTTTCAACACTTTATCTCATTCCCTTCTGGCCTTTGGAGTTTCTGATGAGAAATAAGCTGATAGTTTTATTGGAGCTCCTTTGTAGGTAACAAATTGCTTTTCTCTTGCTGCCTTTAATATTTTCTCTTTATCTCTAATTTTAATTATGATGTATTTGGGGATGGGCCTAAATATTTGGGGGACTCTCTGTGCCTCCTGAAATTGTGTGACTTTTTCCTTGACCCAGTTAGGAAACTTTGCAGCATTATTTCTTCAAACATATCCTCTATCCCTTGCTCACTTTCTTCTCCTTTTAACACTACTATTATGTGAATACTAGAGGCTTTATGCATGAAATTCTTTGCACTGTGGGGGTGTCCTTCAACCCAGCCTGCACCTTCTTTAATCTGGGACCCCTCGGGGCATGTCCCTCTCGAAATCTGGGACTGCTAGCTCCCAACTGCTCACCTGCCTGCCTGTCTGATTGACCCTAACTGCTTTTGTCTGCCAGCCTGATCACCCCTAACCAGTCCCCTGCCAGACTGATTGAAGCCTAACTGCTCCCCTTCTGGCCCAATTGCCCCCAACAGCCCTCCCCTGCTAGTCTAGTTGCCCCCAACTACCCTCCCCTGCCAGCCCTGTTGCCCTTAACTGCCCTTCCCTGCTGGCATGGTCACCTCTAACTGCCCTCCCCTGCTGGCCCAGATGACCCTAATTGCCCTTCCCGACCAGTACAATTGCCCCTAACTTCCCTCCCCTGCAGGTCCAGTCCCCTACAACTGCCCTTCCTTGCAGACCTGCTCCCATCCCAACTGTCCTCTTCTGCGAGCCTGGTCACCCCCTACTACTCTCACCTAGAGGCCTGCTGGCCCACAACTGCCCTCCACTACAGGCCTGGTCACCCCCAACTGCCCTCCGCTACAGGCCTATTCCTCTCAACTGCCCTACTTGCTGGCTTTTTTGTTCCTAACTGCCATCCCCTGCTGGCCTGATTGTCCACAACTGCCCTTCCCCTGCCAGCCACCTTGTGGTTGCCATCTTGTAACCACAGGGAGGTGGCCATCTTTGATTGAATTGGGGCAGCCATCTTGTGCAAGGATGTGACAGTCAATTTGCATATTGCCTCTTTTTTTATACAGGACTAGTGGTCTAGTGCACAAAATTCATGCACATTATAAAATAATTAATTAGAGGAAATATTTTAATATTGCTATTTGACCTTTCTCTATAATAGAAGTGTCAGAGATGAAAGAAATTAGTAAAATGTATATTGAAATCTCCCTCCTGTCAGAGTCTGGAGTGCACCACGGGATCCAGAATTAAGTCCCTGCTCACCCATGCATACCTCAAAAGCACAGGAGACCCAGATCCAGCTTTCCCTAAAGCCCTGCAGTGTAGCAGGTGCAGCCTCAGGTCTGCTGATCCGGTGCTGGGCAGGGGGCACAGCCTTAGGTCCCCCATCAAGCTCCGTTGAGGGGTGGTGTCACCTCAGGTCCCCCATCAAGCCCCATCTGGCAGGGAGCACAGCTTCAGGTTCCCAGCCTTGGCACCAGGGTGGGGGTTTCAGCCTCAGGTCCCCATTAAGCCCTGCTAGATGGGGGGGGTTCTCCTCTGGTCCCACATCAAGCTTTCCTGGGTGGGGGTTGCAGCCTCAGGTTCCTGGTCAAACTCCACTGGGGTGGTGAGCAGTCTTAGGTCTCCTGTCAAGCCCTGCAGGGGTAGGGGTTAGGGCCTCAGGTCCCCTAGCCCTGGCACAAGGGCACAAGAGTGTGAGGACACAGGGCATAAGGGCATGACAACCATTTTCATATTAGCTCTTTGTTATATAGGATTAGAGGCCTGGTACACAAAATTTGTGCACAGGGTGGGGGTGACCCTCAGCCTAACCTGCACCCTCTCCAATCTGGGACCCCTCAAGCAGTCAGACATCCCTCTCACAATCCAGGATAACTGGCTTATAACTTCTCTCCTTCTTGTCTGCCTGATTGCCCTTACCGCTTCTTCCTGCCAGCCTGATCATCCCCTAACTGCTCCCTTGCTGGCCCGATTGACACCTAACTGCTCCCCTGTTGACTCAATCCCATGCCAGCATGATCACCCTCAACTGCCCTCTCTTGCTAGCCTGATTGTTCCCAACTGCTCTCCCCTTCTGTGACCCACTTCCTCTACCAGGATCCACCTCCTTCATGTGAAGTGGTGAAGACACTGGGTAGGGCCTCCTCTACACTGTGCAGAGCCACAGGACCCCCAGACCTCGTGTGGAGTAGCCACCTGGCTCCGCCTCAACTGTGCATGTGGCCTTGTGGTGGCCATTGTGGTGGCCATCTTGTCATGGCATCATGTGAGAGCACCACACCACCTAGGCTTTTCTAATAGGATTATTACGTTTCATGTTGTTCCACAGCTCCCTTAAGCTGTTTTCTTGTTTTACTTAATTGTTTCTTTTTGGTCCTTTGATTGACTGATTTATTTCTACCCTGTCTTTTAATTTACTGATCTCATCCTCAGCTTCTCCTAATCTGCTGTGTGTGCCACCAGCTGTTTTCTTTTTCTGTTTTGTTTTGTTTGTTTGTTTTTAATTTTTTTATATATCTTATTGATTTTTTACAGAGAGGAAGGGAGAGGATAGAAAGTTAGAAACAATGATGAGAGACATAGATCAGCTGCCTCTTGCATGTCCCCTACTGAGGATGTGCCTGCAACCAAGGTACATGCCCTTGACCAGAATCGAACCTGGGACCCTTGAGTCCGCAGACCGATGTTCTAGCCACTGAGCCAAACCAGTTTAAGCCAACTGTTTCTTTTATTATTGCTATGCCATTCTTCATAGATACTATATCTTTTCTCAAACTGTTAAGCATCTTTGCCATCATTATTCTGAACTATATGCCTGATAAATTTCTTATTTCCATTTCATTTAGCTTTTCTTCTGGGGAGTTCTCTTGACTATTCATTTGGGGCTTATTTGTTTGCTTCCCATGTGGCTGCCTATTTGGGTTGTGTCTGTGTATTTGGTAGATCTGCTATAAGTCCAAATCTCCAGCGCAAAACAATGTCAGATACTGTCTGTAACTGGCGCTATGTACTTTGTTTGGAACTATCAGCAATGCACAGCTTGCAGCTCCCTCTGATGGTGCTGAATGCCTTTGGAAAGAACCAGGATGTGCACCAGGATCTTCTGTTCCTAGCCCTGGGCCCTGAAGTAGATCAGGCAAAGAGTCAAAGTCTCTAGCCCCGTGCCCACTAATACTCAGTTTTGATTTGCCTTAGGCTATTAACTACAGTGTGTAGCTGAGAGGTCTTCCAACAAAGTGGGTAACTGCCTTGCCCACAGGCAAATCCTGCCTCGATAGTGAAGGTTCACTGCAGAAAGATGTCCTCCACAGTGTGAGTTAATGACTCAGCACAGGAAACTGGGTGGTTGCCTTATGAGCTCCAACTCCAGATACCCACAAACCTGGTTTCTGCTCATACAGCTCCAGTCCACTCTGCCTTCCCTCTGTTGGATACCAAGGAGTGTGACTACACACTAAATATTATGTGTTGGCCTTTTAAGAGGATACCTGAATTTCTAGCCATCTTTCCCTGGTAGACAGCAATTCTGCTTCTTTTCACAGCCAACTGTTATGTAGGCACCTTTCTCAATTCCTGTGCTCTGGGTTCAGGATCCCAGCTTGGGGTTTAGACCCCAGAGTTCTCAGTGGGAACCCCCTCAGCTGAGCTATACCTCCATAACTTCAGCTAATATCTGTCAGAGCCCAGCAAGCCCTTTAGGGCCTCTGTACATCCTACCAGTTTCTATGGAATCTCCATTTACCATATTTGATTATTCTCTCCAGCTAGTTGATTTTTCAAGGTGGTTCTTCTCCTTTTTAGTTGTATTTCCAGTTTGGTCCTGGGAGAGTGTCAGTGAAGCTTCCACTAACTCTTTCACCATTTTTTGAATCTCTGCCTGAGATACCTTTTGAAAACCATTTAATCAGACAATACAAGTATGTGTTCAGGATAAGTAAGTACTAATAATAGGGCACTATTTTTCAGAGTAATGCATAAACCATATACTTAAAAAAAGACTTTACATAAGTAAAACACTCAAGGGTATTTTGGGAGTCATGAAGCTCTCTTATTTTGATGTGGTTCATTTGCCCAAATATGGTTCCACTGATATTCACAGGATTATTTCAATATTAAAACATCTTAATAAAATAATGTATATTTGCTTCTCACTAGTAAAGAGTGATAATTATTCAATTGAATTTTAATGTTTTATTAACATGAATTTAACACAGCAGTATGGCTGTTTGACTAACTTCAGGAAAAATGTTTTATTGATGTTTTGTGATGTCATTGACAAATATTCTGAGATTTCTTTTATAAATGACTAGAGAGCTGGTGCATAAAATTCATGCACGGGGCTGGGGATGTGTGTCCCTCAGCCCAGCCTGCACCCTTTTCAATCTGAAATATTCCTGTCACAATCCAAAACTGTTGGCTACCAATTGCTTGCCTACCTGCCTGCCTAATTTCCCTTAACTGTTTCTGCCGACTAGCCTAATCACTCCTAACCACTCCCCTGCCAGCCTGATTGATGCTTAACTCTCCCCTGCTGGCTCGACTGCCTTTAACTGCCCTCACCTTCTAGCGTGGTTGCCCCTAACCATCCTCCTCTACAGGCCTGGTCACTCCTAACTGCCCTCCCATGTTGTCCCGGTAACCCCTAACTGTGCTCCCTTGCCAGCCTGGTCACCCCCACCTGCCCTCCCCTGCAGGCCTGGTTGCCCCTAACCATCCTTCCCTGCATGCCTGGTCCCCCCAACTTACCTCCTCTGCAAGCCTGGGTCTCCCCCAACTGTAGTCTTCTATAGTTCTGAGTCCCCCCCAACTGCCCTTCTTTGCTGGACAAGTCACCAGTAACTATCCTTCCCTGCTGGCCTGGGTACTCCTAACTGACCTCCCCTGTCAGTCTGATCACCCACAACTGTCCTCTCCTGCTGGCCATCTTGTAGTGGCCATCTTGTGTCCACATGGGGGCAGCCATCTTTGACCACATGAGAGTGGCCATCTTGTGTGTTGGAGTGATGGTCAATTTGCATATTACCTTTTTATTATATAGGTTACATATAAAAATAATTGTACGAGTTTACTAATTACTCATTAGTAAAGTTAAATATAGTACTTGAAATGCATTTATATTTAAACTTGACAAACATTGACATAATTATTGCTAATTAATGATCAAATGTTAACTTCATTTAACAATACCTACTTCTAGTTAAAAACTATTTCAATAACAAATTTGAAAATAATTATATTTCTAGAGAAATTAAGCATGATGTGAAAGTTAAAATAACAGCTATGTCTCTCTCACTTTTGGAAAGATTGGAGTTGCATGAAAGAGAAGGGTTAAACTTGAGATATTTCATGGAAATTTTGCCCAGACACTTTGCTTTATGTTATCCAGTTGCCTCCCAGTTGTAACTGAAGCCAACAATAGATAAAATGCATATATAAAAGAAATAATAAACCCATACATTAGTGTTTAAAGACAAAAATTAACCTTTATACTCAGTGCATATATTAGTGGCATGAAATTTATGAAGTAAATGCCCTCCTTGTATCTTAACTTGGGGAGGGATGCTATATAGTTTGTTTGTTTTTGTTTGTTTGTGTGGTTTTATTGGGTTTTCTTTTACATTATCAGAATTAACATTCTGCCTTTTCTGAAGACAAAAGATATTTGTTTGACTTTTCAATGATAAAAGAGTAATGTAGCATTTGTGATGGTGGGTTTAAGACCAATGTATTTATGTTGCCTTTTCTTATTTACTAGCTATGTAAAGCCCTTATCCTATCTAATAAAATTGTAATATGCAAATTGACTATACCTCTGCTATACGCACAAGCTATGCCCACCAGCCAATCAGGAGCAAGTATGCAAATTAACCCAACCAAGATGGCTATTAACATAGAGAGAGCAGGAGAGAAGCTTGGGTTGCCTCAGGCAATGGAGAAAGCCAAGCTTTCTGCACACTCTGACCATCCCAGGCCTCTGCCTAAGGCAACAAAATGTCAATGGCTGCTGCCATAGAGCCAGAAAAGACTTGGCTCCACTCCAGGCTACAAAGTTTCAATTGTAGAAGACAAATAAATCCCAGATACCAGGGCCTCCACCTGGGTGGCCAGGGGGTATGGCTGGCCTGCAAACCACCATGGCCCCTCATCCAGGCCACCTCATGCCCCAAGGGAACCCCCCACTCTGATCTGGGACATCCTTCAGGACAAATCAGATGGCCCCCACCTATGCATTAGACTTTTATCTTATCTAATAAAGAGTAATATGCAGATTGACCATCACTCCAACACACAAGATGACTGCTGCCATGTGGTCAAAAAATCCTGCCCCTATGTGGACACAAGAGGGCCACCACAAGATAGCCAGCAGGGGAGGGCAGTTGGCAGGAACCATGCCTGTAAGGGAGTGAAGTTGGGGGTGAGATCAAGCCTGCAGGAAAGGGCAGTTAAAGGTGACCAGGCCGGCAGTGGAGGAAAATTGGAGGTGACCAGGTCTGCAGGGAAGGGCAGTTGGGGGTGACCAGGCCCATATGGGAGGGCAGTTAGGGATGACCAGGCCCACAGGGGAGGGCAGTTAAGGGAAAACAGGCTGGCAGGGTAGCAGTTAGGCATCGATCAGATTGGCAGGGGAGTGGTTAGAGGGTGATCAGACTGGCAGGCAGAAGCGGTTCAGGGCTATCAGGAAGGCAGGCAGGTGAGCAGTTGGGAGCCAACAGTCCTGGATTGTGAGAGGGACATCCCTCTAGGGGGTCCCAGATTGGATAGGGAGCAGGCTGGGCTGAAGGACACCCCTACACTCCCTCCCCCTGTGCATGAATTTCGTGTACCAGACCTCTCATTTTCACTATAAATATCAGTTGAAAGGGGAAAATTAGCTAGTCTTGTCATCATGCCATTTTAAGACTAAAAGTTTATTTTCTTAGAACAAAACTTCTAAAGATAAAAGTAAAATGTAATGTGATGGTTATATTGAATTATTGGAAGGTTATGAGAATAGAAACTCTGTGGATAGTTTCTAACATAGAAGAGGAAGTGGAGAGCAATTCTGATCTCACCGCTTTCTCATGGAAGAATATACAGCTATTGGAAGACTTGAAATTTTAGTTCCTAGGCAACCATAAATGTATTGTGAATAATTCAGTTAGTAACACTTTTAAAATAATTGTACATGTTTTTTAACTTAAATAAGTTTATGTATACTCTGAATGTAATTTGGTTCCCAATGTTTTATTTGGAATTATTAATTAATAATTCCTAATGCTCATTTATTGAATAACATTTAGTTAGGAGGCAGTTTTATACCTCAATACATTGCTCAAGTAAGTTCTGCTACCCCAAGTGAGGAACATAAGCTAGATTATGTTTTACTGAAATTAATTTGGTAGTCAGAGCAAAATTTAATTGAGTAGAGACTAGGTACAGAGACCATTTAAAAAGGGTGGTTTGAGAGTTAAGAAGAATCTATAACTTGGGAGAATCAAATGCTTAGGTAAAGGATGAATTAAGAAGGAGAGCACACAGGCAGTTTATAATATAGAACAACACATAGGAATGTAATTTAAGAAGAAGAATAGTGTTTTACTTAGTTTTGATATTAGGTTTGGGTATCAACAGAATGAAAAGAGGGGAAAAGAAGTATTTTATAGATATATTCTCATGCAAAACTTTTAAAAATGTTATATATTTTCCATTAGTTTTTTTTAAATAAGATTACTGAAAAGAAACATTTATATATTTTATCTACAGCAAAAATAAATAAAGAGAACCAAATTAATTTAGCTCTTTCATGTTTGATCTACTGCTTTACTGAAATAATTATTTTTCCTGTAAAAATCATCACAATTTTTTCAGAAATAGACTGTGTTTTTTTTCAAATGTAAAGAAAGAATGGTGGTAAGCTACTAATTATTTTAAGTAATTGAATAATTTTAGAGAATTAATTACGTATAATTCCTTTTCAGTATATCTTTTTAATCAAGTGATTACAACCTAAGGCAATTGGTATTTAATTAACTGCTCATTTATTTTTCTTTCAGGGGATACTCTGATTATATATATTAATCTCTCTTACTTTTTTGTGTTGTTTAATTAAATATCAGGTTTTAATTCTCCTTTTCTGTATAGCATGTAACTGCATAGGGAAACTAAAACTGTTGACAGTCACCAATTCTTTCATCAGACTCAGTTAATTTCATTTTTTATTTTCTCACCAAATTATAAATATAACTTGACTCAAATGGAGCAATACAAATATACTTGTCATTTTAATTCAGAAAGACTAATATTAGAGAATAATATGGCTTCATTTTAAGACTGTATTAGTTCAAAGTATTAGTCAATATACATGTACACCACCTAAACAAATTAATCATATTTTCTTTTATGTACCATTTTATTTTTCTGCATATTGGCTAAAAATTAGAATAAAATCTGTTATTTAATAAAAAATAACAATATCCTAAAATGTGAGGACATTGACTACAATACGTAATGAATGGGAAATGGGGTAGGAAAAGAAATGGAGTGATGTCACATATAATAAAGTCAGTGCAGACAAACTTATAGGTAAAATTGATTAATTTTGTAGTGAGAAGCAATTCTATACTATACAGTATACAATATGCACCAAAAATCTCTCAGTTTTCCAGATAGTAAAACAATCATTCTGCAGAAAGAATTATTCAAACATCATTTGGGGTGGAGGTAAGAAGCTTCAATTGCTAATGTTTTAGAGCAATCATTCTTGTGTATAGTAAAAAAATCCAAATTTCATAAATCCCATACATGAAGGAAAACATAATTGCAATACATTTTGAGTATAAAAATGAAGTACTAAAAGACATAAAACTATTACATTAAACTTATAAAGATATGTCATAAAGGGTAGAAAAATTATATGTGTAAGTTAATATATTCACATATGCATATATAAATGTGAAAATTAAAATATAGTACATATAAAATTATCTGCATGTATGTATATGTAATATAAATGCATGTAATTTATTAATGCATTATAATTAATGCAAATGTAATATGCATATGATTATCTACTTATGTTTACATTTTATATCTATTATAACATAAATGTTATATATATTATATATATACAGAATAGGGCAAAGTTAAGTTTACATCTGTGAGTATACAAAACATAATTTATTCTTATTTATTATTTATTGTATTATTTTCCATAGAAACAACTGTAAACCTAATTTTGCCCCACTCTGTATATGAAACAAAATTCAAAAAATATGAATTCTCAACTTTAGCAGTAGTATCCCTAATTCCATACAGAATTAGAGAACATGTGACACAGTGCAAATTAGAGTGTGAAGAAGCAATCCTAACTGATTGCAATTATTATCTCAGTTTTGCAAATGTTATAAAAATATATGAGCATGAGAGTATATTCATTGCTGGTCCCTCCCTCTGAGCCTTGAAAGGGGCCAGCATGAGTAAGATTAAGCTTCATTAGCTCCAGAGCAAATATACTTATGAGCAGCAACTGGAAATAACTACACTGTTGAAGCAAATAGGGAGGGATAGAGGAAACATGGAGATAAGAGCTGCTGAAAGAGCCTTTAAAGAAGGCAGCTTTAAAGAAGCTGAACCAGAGTCTGGGAGCGGAGTCTGAGCATGAACATCACAGCTTAGGCATTTCAATTTTTGCTCCTCTACAAAATGGCTTGGGTGACCTTGACATCTGAATTACAGACATATATTTTACAGATATTTATTGAGTGCCTTTTCTGTTCAGTGTACTTGCTATTTTCTAAATCTATATAGCAGTTTAAAATAATGGGATTACATAGATTATAAAAACAAAGACCTCTGATATGAGATCCATAAAATATAAAGTAGGTATGACAGAGTTGATATAATGAAATAAATGATTTCATCTATTGGGGGGGGGAATCAATTTTCAAGTTCTATACAGAGTTTGAAGGGGTCTTAAAAATTAATAGATTTAAAAAGAAAATCCAATGAGAATAGCAGAGACTAGCATTAGTTAATTTGTTTTGAAGGTTAAAATTCACAGAGATATAGACCAATATTTTTTTGCAATCTCTGGGCACGCATTCCTTTGTCGACTTACAGCCACATTAGTATTTTGCACACATGTAGTTCACCTTCAGCTCCTGACTCCTATTTCTTTCCCCTTCAGTTCTGGGTACCAGGAATGCCTGTTTATTCATCTCTGCCTAGTAACCTCCTGTTCATCTCTCATGCTCTATCTCAGCATCGCTCTCCTTGAAACTCCTTAACACATTTCTCTTTCCCCACTCTGTATATGAAACAAAATTTAAAAAAATATGAATCCTCAACTTTAGCAGTAGTATCCATAATAATATACAGAATTAGAGAACATGTGACACAGTGGAAATTAGAGTGTGAAGAAGCAATCCTAACTGATTGCAATTATTATCTCAGTTTTGCAAGTGTTATAAAAATATATGAGCATGAGAGTACATATATAAAATGTTTTCACAGCATTTTGCATGTCACATTTGATTATGATAATTTTGTGTCTAATTCTAACTATTAAACTGAACACATCCAGGTTTGGGATAATGATAAATTTATCTTTGTAACACGTATGTACTTAGCACAGTACTTTGCATTCAAAGTACTCAATAAACATTTGATGAATTATGAAGGAAGATAATTTTAAAATATACAATGGCCTTCCCAATGTCCCATAGAAGTCTTCTTTCATTCCTGAGAAAAACTGCAGCTAAATTCATTCAACTTCACATTGTATCTTACTAAAAAATGCAAATTTACCAAAAAACAAAGTCAAAGAAACCAAGCAACTAAGGAAAGTCTTATGTATATGTTTATGCAGATTTCTATATATACACACATGTGTACTTGCACATATTAAAGGCCAAAGGAAAGTGTCTATCAAGAAAATTAAAAGAATAAGCTAAGTGAATAAAAATATAGAAATCTGTTGAAATTGTTAAATACTGCAAATTATATACAAGAAATAACAGAAAATCTCTCCGTGGTCATTCAGATATTCAGAAAGCTGGTGATGGATTTCTTAATGCTACCACTTTATCTTTTTGTTAATTAAAATTTAGCTGTAAATCTTCATATTATAAAAAAATAATGTGATATAAAAAGCATTGCAATTAAGTATATAGAATGCTGTATTATTGTCATTATTGCAAGTGAAAATTATTTGAACAATAATCCAAATGTTCATGAAACCATTTTTACACTTACTTGGTAAGCTGCACCATGAATATTGTGAAGAAATTCTGTTCCCTTATTGCTCTTTCCACATCCTAGACCTTAGGAACTTTATTCCTAAGCTTTCTCCAATTTTTTTTTTTTTGGTGTGTGTGTAACTTAGGATGTCATGTTATTCAGCCTCAGTTTTCTCATTGAAGTTTCACTCCCAATATGAGTTTTCACATTGTCTAGTGCCCTTGAAAATATGCCAGTCTTCTGATCATCATAATTACTGACCTCTGTCTTATTGGAGCTCTAGTTTTCTATGGCAGTACCTAGGCTCACAGTGTGCCACATCAGGGCAGTGGAATAAATGGTCCTGTTCCCAACTCTTCCATCAGCATTCAAATCAACAATGCTTGTACCCATAGTTTCAAATGTACTCATTTTAGATTCACAAGTTTACTCATTAAGGCAGCTGCCCTTCTTCAAGCCTCTTTAATGTGCCTCAAAAAATTATTCAGATCAAAAATTGGCAGAAATACCCTGATCTTCACTGTCCTTCTCTCCACATCTTTCTGCTCAGATTTCTGTGCACACACACACACATGAACACAGGCTCACACATAAACACAGTCACACACATGAACAAATATAAAGTGTTCAAATAGGAAAAAAAACACTTAAACACCTAAATACATTTTTAAAATATTTTCTTTCTTTTAAATCCAATAAAGCTTTTACATCTGCCAATACATGTAAATGATTGTTTGAAAAATTTGCTTGCTTATAAACTTAGCAAACAGCTTAACCTTGAATACAATTAAATATGGAGGGTGTCCCAAAGATGTATACCCACTTTAACAGCTAATAGCTCAATTTTGAAAATAAATGTATTTAATAAACACTGCTTTTATAATTATTCAGAGTGTAGATACACATTTTGGGACATCCTATATATACATGTATACAGTATTTCTCATGTGGTATACTGGGCATCAAAAGGTAAAACCTTAATAGAATTTACACATATTATTTGTTATTTTTAACAGTTTTTGAGGTTTTTTAACATAAATCAACAAAATATTAAGTGAATTGGTAGATCCAAGAGAGATAAAAAATCAGCCTTGTTCATATCCATATTTATAACAACTATTACATAGGATTTCTAAAAGGATTAAATAACATAACATTCACCAGTAGCTATAAAAAATGTATATCCATAACAAGTGTTGGATAGATGATAGATATAGCAATAGTCTGATTTATGTTTATAGAAATGTCCCTGGAAGAAAATTGATACTATAAGAAAAAAAGAAAAGGCTAAAAAAGAACCTGAATATCAGCAGCAATCTTGGAAAAGAAGAACAAAGCTGAACAGATCATAATACAACATATCAAGTTATACTACAAAGCCACTATAATCAAAACAGCTTGGTACTGGCACAGGAACAGACATATCGACCAATAGAACAGAAAAGAGAACCCAAAAATTGACCCAAGCCATTACACTCAATTAATATTTGACAAAGGAGTCAAGAACTTACAATGGATTCAAAATAGTCTCTTCAATAAATGATCTTGGAAAATTAGACAGGTAGAGGCAAAAAAATGAAACTAAACCAGCAACTTACACCATTTACAATGGAATCAATGGTCCTGTTCCAAACTCCCTCAAAATGGGTAAAACACTTAAATGTAAGTCTTGAAACCATAAAAATCCTAGAAGAAACCATAGGCAGCAAAATCTTAGACATATCCCATAGTAACATGTTTATAGATACATCACATAGGACCATGGTTGGCAAACTGTGGCTCAGGAGCCACATGTGGCTCTTTTGGCCCCTTGAGTGTGGCTCTTCCACAAAATACCACAGCATGTACAAGTCTATTTTGAAGAAGTGGCATTTACATTAAAAAAATTTGGCTCTCAAAAGAAATTTTAATCGTTATACTGTTGATATTTGGCTCTGTTGACTAATGAGTTGCTGACCACTGACCTAGGGCAAATAAAATAAAGGAGAAAAATAAATAAATTGAACTACATCAAAATAAAAAGCTTTTGCAGAGCAAAATAAACTACCGACAAGATGAAAAGGGTGTCTATTGTATGGGAGAACAAATTTTCCAATGATACATCTGATAAAGGTTTACTATCCAATTATATAAGGAACTCATACAACTTAACAAAAGGAAGACAAACAATCCAATTAAAAATGGGCAAAGGACCTAAATAGACACTTCTCCAAAGAAAACATACAGATGGCCAAAGAGACATATGAAAAAGTACCCAAAGTCACTGATCATCAGAGACTTTTCCTCAAAATGTTAAATATAGAACTGTCATATGACCCAGTGATCCCACTTCTAGGAATATATCAAGAGACTCAAAACACCAATCAGAAATAATATATAAATCTCTGTGTTCATAGCAACACAATTTATAATAGCTAAGATCTGAAAACAGTCTAAGTGCTCATTAGTACATGAGTGGATAAAAAATCTGTGGCACATTTAGAGTGTGGAATACTATGCAGCAGTAAAAAAGAAGGATCTCTTACCCTGTTGGGCAGCATGGAGGGACCTGGAGAGTATTATGCTAAGTGAAACCAGCCAGTCAGAGAAAGACACGTATAACATGATTTCACTTATATGTGCACTCTAATAAATAAAATGAACTGGTGAACAAAATAGAACCAGAGACAAAGAAACATGAAACAGACTGTGGAATCTCAGAGTAAAGAGAGGGACAGTGGATGGGTGGAAAGAGATCAACCAAAGAACTTGTATGCATATATGTACAACCCATGGACACAGACAATAGGGTGGTGAAGGACTGTGGTGGGGTGAAGGGATGAGCTAGAAGAAGTCTTTGGGGGCAGGGGGAAAGGGGCATATGTAATACTTTAACAATAAATATTTTTTTTTAAAAAAGGGACTACATTTCTTAGCCTAATTTGTTTTATTTCACTTTATATATTCTTCAGAATCACTCCTCCTGCGAAGGACTTTGAAGTTGCTCTAAGACCACCCTCCCCTCCCAGGTTCCCATTCAGGCTTATGATAATTGCATCAGAATGATATTTGGAATATGTTTATGCAGCTGTAGTTGCAGATTTGTGCTTCTTTCAATTATTTGCCTTCCTATTCCAATTATGACATTTTGCCTCTGGAGTTTTCATAATTCTCCTCTCACATAGCAGATGGTTAACCATTTCTTGCTAATTTTTTTTTCTTTTCTTTCTTTTTCAAAACACACCACTTCCTCTCCAGCCTCTGGCTTCAAGGAGGTGATCTGAGTATCATGAAAAGATTTTTAAGTACACTTAAAAATTTGTTTTCACAGTTATTATACCATTTTACAATTTCATAAGCAATTTAAGAGTTTCAGTTGTTCCACATTTTCTATATGAATAATTTGATGTAGTGTTTTTAATTTTTTTTTAATTTTTAATCACAATATTATATAGCACACATCATTTCTGAGAGTTTGAAGCAGATGTGAAACCTCACATTATAACTTTAAACAAAAGCTAAGTTAAGGGCAATGCCCATTGCTGATTGCTCTTACTCTCCAAGGAGTCAGAGCAGCCTCCCCAGCAGAGGGAGAGATTTTGCTCTTTGAAAAGATAGGACTGGCAAGCAGAATACTGCACACTAGTTATCAAACCCAAGGCCAGATAAATATTTCTGCCCATTGCATTTTGGTGTTGGAGTCACCAAGAAAAACACAATACAGTCAAGCACTAGTTGAAAAAAATACTAACATAGAGAAGAAACATAACAAGATCAGTGTGTGTGGGTCACCCATGGCCAGCAGGTCTCTCCTAGGACCCACCATCAATTGCAGGGCAATTTGTGGAAGGACCTAGTCTACCTGCAGCTGAGGGCAGATAAAATAGTGAGGTTATCCAAGGGCTTGCTTCAAGCAGAGACAATAGAACATTCAATAAGCCTGAAATATAGAAAGCTATTTCCCTATTCTGTTTTTCTCAATCACTTTCTCTTGAAATAAATTCCTCACTAAGTCACATGCACCAGAATTTCTGTCCTGGGCTCTTTTAGGAATTCCATCCTGAGAGAGTAAGTGATTCCAAATTATGGCTCTCATCTAAACTTCATTACTCCCTGCCTCATTATGAAAGGAAATGAGACAGTATAGGGATGTGAGTCCAGGAATAGGAAAATACCAGGTGACCAGAAAGCCAAGTTAAGACCAGGTGGCCAGAAGGAATGCCCAATAAATTGACTACAGGGATATCACCACACCTTCACTTTCTGTTTGGGAAAAAAAATGCAAAATCTTATGTCCTGTTCAAACAATTGCACTTTATATAATGACAAGGAAGGTTTCAATGTCCCACCTTTAAAAAAAAGCCTGTCTTTTCATGCAAACCCACTTTTCCCCCAGCTTAGAAAAGCTACCAAGCAGAGCTATAAATGAAAGAAACTAAGTTCCCTGGCTGCATGGTACCATGAAAGCCAAATTCATGAGACAGGTGCTGGTGAATAGAAGGAGGTTTATTCAGGTGCCAGCTACCTGGAAGATATGGGGGACTCTTATCCAGTGTAAATGGATTAAATGCTCTAATCTAAAGGCATAATGTAGCTGAAAGGATACAAAAACATGACCTAAGTATATGCTGTCTACAAGAGACCCACCTCAGAACAAAAGACACACACAGGATGAGAGTGAAGGGATGAAAAAAAAAATTTCCATGTAAATGGAAAAGAAAAAAAAGCTGGAGTAACAATACTCATTTTCAACAAAATAGACTTTAAAATGAAGACCATCACAAGAAACAACAAAGGTCACTATATAATACTAAAGGAATTGATCCAACAAGAGCATATAATGGTAAACATATATGGTCTCAACATAGGAACGCCTAAATATACATATATAACACTTCTAGATGACTTTAATGGAGAGATTGACAATAATACAATCATAGTAGGGGACTTTAGCACCCCACTGACTTCACTGGATTGATCTTCCAGACAAAAATTTAACAAGGAAAAGGTGACTCTAAAGGATACACTGGATTTAATTGACATTTATAGAACATTTCACTCCAAAACAGCAAAATATACAATCTTCTCGAGTGCACATGGATCATTCACAAAGATAGACCACATGTTAGGACACAAAACAAGTCTTTACAAGTTCAAGAAGATTGAAATCATATCAAGCATCTTCTCAGATCACAGTGGAATGAAATCAACTACAATAAAAACACCCAAAAATAACTATCATAATGAGGAATCTATCTAATTTCAAGATTTATCAAATAGATACAGTAATCAATAAAGACATAGGTACATAGAAACCTGGACACAAGTGTTTAAAATAACTATACCCATAATAAGAAAAAAGCCAATATCCTTCAATAGATGAAGAGGTTAAAAAAAAAAAACATTAAAAGTCCCTACCTTGGAATACTATAAGAAACTGACTACTGACACAACTGCCCACCTGAAGGAATTCCCAGAAAATTATTCTGAGTACAAAAAGCTTTTCCTTAGAAGTTACATACTGTATGGTATTACTTATATAACATTCTTGCAAAGACAAAATTAGAAGAGAGGGGTGAGTTGGGAGAGAATCAGGTGAGAGTATCAAAGGGCAATGTGAAGAATTCTTGGGATAAAAGTGTTCTATATATTTATTTTATCAATGCCAATACTCAGGTTGTGATATTGCAGTATAATTTTGTAACATGTTATCCCTGGCTGACAAGTAAAGGGTATACACAAAAGAACTCTGTATTATTTATTACAATTGCATGTGAATCTACAATTATCTCAAATAGGCTTAATTAAAGAAAAAAAAGAATATTTGATATATCTCATTGATCAAGGAGTCTGTGGAAATGAAATTGCTTTGCAGAATACTCAGATGTAACTTGTTATATTTAGGCAAAACAGTTCTTGTTTAAGTGGGCAGAAAACTATTGATAGACTCTTGCTTAGTTCTTAGACAGTTCACAGAGTGCTCACAGTTTCTTTGAGGAAAGATTCTACATCTCAGGTATGGTAATATACCATGAATATTAGTCCATGATTAACTTAAAACCAGTTACCAGGCTAATTTTGCAAATATACAGAGAATAACTAGAATTTCTGAGTTGTTTATATATATATATACTGGCTTTGACTGACTCTAATTCATGTTGCCCTGAGAAATCACAGTGGTCCACTAAAATAGATCTTGTACACAGGTTGTAAAGGGAATGTAGACCTAAATCTGTCTCCTCCTCTATTCCTGGGAACACAAATTTATCTGAGGGTTATTTTCCATTCAAGAGGATACATAATGAAATAAATATACTTAGAATGCCTACATCAATTCCTTAACCCCAGGAATGGCAGAAAGGGACAACTGAAAGCCAAAGAAAAGCTCCTCTCAATCAAGATAATAAAACCAATTCTGCATCCATGGAGGTGATGGCAGAGTTTAGTCCTATCATGCAATTCTTGAACATTGTAGGAATGATCAACACTACTAAATAACTAGTTAACATCACCAGGTAACTCAAAAAATAGGTAGGTTGTGAAGAAATAATTATTATCTATCATCCTAATTCCTTCATTTGGTAGTACTATTTTAACCTGCAGTAATGGATGTGGTATATCAAATCTAAGTACATTTTGTAACCTGAAATGCAGTTATTAATCTATTTTTATTACTATTACCAAAGAAAATCAGAAGTACTTTATTTTAATACAATAATATACTGACACATATTTGTTCCCCGTGCTTCCCAGTCCAAAGGCATCTTGATTATCATGATATTCATTATAAAATGATGCAAGTCTATTTCATCATTGATATTATGTTAGATCCTAGTGAACAAAAAGTGGAGAAACACTTTAACTGCCTAAAATACACCTCTGACAGCAAATCAGAGATAATCCCCAAGAAGCTACAGCAACTTGACACATTAATTAAGTTGCCAAGGCCCCAGTGGTTTGTAGTATGTTGCAATATTACTTCTAAGGTGAGAGACAAATGATGAGTCTTGCACTGCCTATCATGAAAAAGAGACCCTGTTTGGATTGTGATGGCAATATATATCTTATTTTGAATAACCTGTAAGGCCATCAGCTCTAAAAGACGCTTTCCACCTGTTTTAGCCAGAGATAGAAAACTACATTTTATATGCAGGTGTCACAGATATGCTGTTTAGTGTGTGCCAGATGCCAATATTATCTACTTAGGAATATTTATCAGCCACAGTTTTTGGCATTCTTATCCATTGTTTCAATAGATGGCTCCCCATGGAGTAATAATAACTAAATAACTACAACTCGTAGGTTTAAGAGGAACTTTTAATACTGTGCCTTCAAAATGAAGCATGCATCATGATTCTAACATTGTGAAAGTTGGAAAATAGATTGTCCTCTCCAAAACTTTGTGACTTTGCACAGACTTTTGACTCTAGAACAAATTAAGTCTAAGTCGGATTATCATCAAATGATTTAGTTTATACTCATATGAAAGCCACTTTATCCTCTTCATCATTCTGGCTGCCCTTTTCTGACCCTTCTCAACTCTATTATTTCTGTATAGAGATATGGTGTTAGTTCATCGTTTGATTGAGGGTTTATTGATTCTAGCCACTGTTATTTACTATATATGTATAGGTCTGAAAGTGAGAAAATTTAAATTCGGTGATGGAAGAGAAAGCACATGCATGACAACCACAAGATTTCTTTGATGGTTTATCTGATGGGCTGTCCAAAGAGAGATGCACCCAGGAAAAACAAGCAAGGAAATGATACAGCCAATAAACTCCAGAGGTATAGGTCTATGAATTTTATAATCCTTAATAGAGAATAGAAGACTTTTTGACTGAAACGGTATTTTTCTTCCTCCCATATGAAAGCAAATATTTGACAGAAAAAAAGCTTGTAATAAGTACATAGTTGAACATGAACTTTTTCTTACATATTTATATTCTGTTTTGGTAAAAGCTGAACCCAAAACACAGGGTATTTTGCGGATAGGTTACTTGGAAACTGATCCAAAGGAGCATGAGTGGCAAACATGGAAAAGCAAAGAAAAACAAAAAGCAATGAAGAAGAAGGCAAGGGAGGAGGATATGTTCCTCATTGAGGGTGCCGCATATGACTTGTACCTGATATGATTAGACAGTTTGAGAAGACTTATAAAATGGATTTCAGAAGCTTTGGCCTGGGAGGCAAAAAATGAAAATGCTTCATCTCTTGGCTTCAATCAATTGAAAAAAGTAGCCCCTTGTACTTTACCCCTGGCCATTTAGGTTGTATAAGCAAGAGTACTCAGCTCATTTTCTTGATGTCTAGTACCACAGAGTCATAGGATATTTGGACTGAAGCTTTACTTTCTCTGACTGGCTTATTTTACCAAGTCCATTCATGCCATCACAAAGGGTAAGATTTCTATCTCTCTCTACCTCTCTCTTTCTCTGATTTCAAAAAGGAAGATAGAGAGAGAAAGAGAGAGAGAGAGAATCATGAATGATGAGAGAGAATAACTGATCAGTTGCCTCCTATATGCTCTGTTCTGGGGATCAAACAGGCAACTCAAATGTGCCCTGATCAGGAATCAAAACATGATCTCCTATTCATAGGTCAATGCTCACCCACTGAACAACATTAACTGGGAAAGATTTCTAATGGCTAAGTAGTATTCCATTGTGTAAATGTACCACAACTATTCCTGTCCACTCATCTACTGATGAGACATGTACCATATTATTTCACTCATATGTGGAATATAATGAACAAAATAAACTAATACCAAAATAGTGACAGACACAGAGATAGCAGGCTGGCAGTTGTCTGGGAGGTGGGGATGAGGAAGCTGGAGGGATTGAGCAAACTAGTATAAAAAAAGAAATAGAAAAAAACTCATGGACATGGACAACAATGTAGTAATTGCCTGAGGCTGGAGTAGGAATTCGAGGGAGGTGGAAGAGGATATAGCAAGAGATACATGTTGATGGACTGAGATCTGACTTTGGGTGGTGAACACACAATACAATGTACAATGTACAAATAATGCATTGTAGAATTGTGCACCTGCAATTTGTATAATTTTGTTAAATTGAATAAAAATGGGGAAAAAAAGGAATAAAGTTGTATTCTGCATTAGGTAAGAGCTACCTCTGTGCAATGCTAGTTAGAGCCTTGTGGGTATTGCTTTTCCGTAATCATGGCTGGACCAAGAGTTGGACCAAAGGAATTTTATAAGCAATACTAGTAGCCCAGTGCACAAAATTTGTGCACAATGCAGAGGGTGTCCCTCAGCCTGGACTGCACCCTCTTCAATGTGGGACCTCTCAGGGTATGTCTGACTATTGGCTGCTGGATATCTCTATTGCAATCTGGGACAGCTGGCTCATAACCACTCACCTTTCTGCCTGCCTGATTGCCCCTAACCACTCTGCCTGCTGGCCTGCTTGCCCCCAACTGCCTCCCCCCTTGCCATCCTGATCACCCTCAAGTGCCCCCATCCTGGCCTACTCACCCCCAACTTCCCCCCTGCCAACTTGATCACTCCCAACTGCCCTCCCCTCCTGGCCTGATTGCCCCTAATGGCCTCTGTCTTAGCCCCGCCACTGTGGCTTTGTCTGGAAAGATGTCTGGAAGGTCTCCGGGAAGGTCTCCTGTTCTAATTAACATATTACCCTTTTATTAGTAAAGATTGTATGTGTCTAATAGAGTGTCCTTCTATTAAATTAAATATAGATTTTAGTGTTTCTCAATGTTTGACTTTGATTATCTTAAGAATCCTCTTTATACTTGATAATCTGTAGATGATATGAAAAGAAATTTAAAAGATTTGACACCTTTATTAAATATCTGTAAAGTAAATAAGAATTAATTGAATTAACCTAATAATATTTTACACTTAGGCAAGTATGAGTGAGTAGATATTTTCTTCAGTATTTAGAATACATAAGTGGTAATATTTGCCATAGACCCAGTTTTCAACTCATAAATCCTGATGGAATATTTTTAAAAAATTTGACAATGTAATATATGATAGTCAAGGAGGTATTAATAATAACTGATAATCATCAAACTGCATATTGAAATTTTTCACTATAAGGTAAATAACTTAAAATTCATTAAAAGTCATTTTATTTGAAAGGGGGATAACATATTAAACTAAAAGTCATCCTAATGGCTCTGTTTAGCACACCTGAGCATATAAATTACATAATTATATCACCCAACTCAATAAAGTGGGATAATGAAATGTTAATCTATAATTAGAGAAAGAATGTCAGTGCATTTATGATTGTTAAACAATATCTCATGCCCTCCTTTTATTCCTATCAAACTCTGCCCCATATCTCTCTAACATAGATGTCTCTTCTCTCTCTCTCTCTCTTTCTCTTGTTCTTTCTCTCTCTTCCTATCTCTATTTCCTTGAGTGAAGGTGAAAAAATGAACAAAACAAACAAAAAAAGTCTTCTGCACTATATCCTCTGATAGATGTAATACTAATTTCAGGTTATTTGTTGAGTGAATTAATTAGTTAATTGATATTTTGCCTAATAATAGAGAAACATGTAAATTGACCATACCTTCTCTACACTCACAGCCAATCAGAGTGAGTATGCAAATTAACCCTACAAAGATGGCAGTTAATTTGCATACATACTTGGGTCCTGGGAACCTCCTCAGCACCCAGGTCACTTCCAGCTGGCCATTGGACAGAGTTTTTAGGTTTGGGAAGGGGCCAAACCTGGGATCAAAGAGAAGGGGAAAAAAATCAATGGAAACATATCCTCAGATGAGGATAAAAAGGAAAAGAAAGAAAGAAATGTCATATGCTATGAAAAACACGTCTTGAAAATGCTTAAAGAAAGTTGTCATTTTTTCATGGTGAAGGGACTGGAGTTTGTGTTGATGAAAATACCTTGGTGGCTGTGGTGACTGGCAGTGGCTACAGCAACAGGGTGATGGGGCTGGTGCCTTCCCCTGGTCAACCTCTTTGCCTCTTGCAAAAGGAGGCCAGACTGCAGCTTAGGTCCTCTCCCAATGGGGAGCAGGCCTTAGCCATCAGTAGGACATCCCCTGAGGGCTCCCAGTATGTGAGAGGGGACAGACTTGGATGAGGGATCCCTCCTCAGTGCACAAATTTTGTAATTGTTTTATAATTTTGTAATTTTATATATATATATATATATATATATATATATATATATATATATATATACCTAATATTCAAATTGTCCTCCCAGGAGTACCACTGGGAGACCAAGAGTTCGATTGCTCACTACAACGTGCGCTGACCACAGGGGGCTGCAGGAATGAAGGAAGGATCCAGTTGGCAGCTGGCAGCTGGGGAAGGGAGGCTCCAGCCGGCCCTGATCGCCAGCCAAGCATAAGCACCCTCCCAGTGCATGAATTTCATGCACCGGGCCTCTAGTAGGGATATAAAATAAAATCGGGTTTGGATGATTTATATTTTGTTTGGGAGTTAATGTGAAACTAAGTAATAATTTTTCAAGGTAGAGAAATGACAACTGTTTCAAGAATCCATAGGGGAAAACTCACTTTGCTAGAGTAATAAGAGAAAACTTTGTAGAGCTAGTGGAACCTGAACTAGTTGCAGGGTCAGCAACTTATATGGAGGTATATAGGGAAGGCATCCAATGCAGATGGAATACCAAGAACAAAGCAAGGAGGCTGAAAAAAGCTGGGTGTGTTGGGAAAAGAAAAGTTTATTCTGTTACTAAGGGGCCTTAAGAGACCAGGGTGGGTTTAGGGTAGTTAAGGCTAGTTAGAGAATGGCCATACATGCCAGACAGGAAGATAAAACTATCCTGTTTGCATGAAATCTGTTGAAGAGTTTTGAATAGAGATGGACAAAATCAAAGGTATTATATATATATATATATATATATATATATATATATATATATACCAGAGTCTGAGTGCATGAATTCATGCACCTTAAAGGAACTGTGACAGGGACTGCCCCAATCATCCCTGAGGAGCAGGGGTGGTGGAGAAGCCCTCAGGAGTGTTAGGGCTTGCACCCGCCACTTACATCTGCAGGCACCGAGTGATTGGGAATGGCACCAGGCACCAGCAGCAGGTGTGAGTGGTGGCTTCAGTGCTGGCAGCAGGTGTGAACACTAGGCAGAACCGTGAAGCACGAGAGCAAAGAAATTTCAGTAACCACCAAAGGCTTACCCTGATGACACTGACCAGTACACTGCTTTGGTCTAGTGCCCCCACTCACCTGCTCCACTATTCTGCGCGGCCAATACTCTCCATTTCCGCACATGCCCCTTCATAGCGATTGTTTGTTCAGTTGTTCTGGTTGTTCCACTATTCAGTCTATTTGCATATTAGCCTTTTATTATATACTAGAGATCCAGTGCATGGGGAGGTCCCCTCAGCCCAGCCTGCACCCTTTTCAATCTGAGACCCCTTGGGGGATGTCTGACTGCTAATTTAGGCCCAATCCAAACTGGCTCCTAATTGCTCACCTACCTGCCTGCCTGCCTGGTTGCGCCTAATGGCCCCTTGCTGGCTTGGTCGCCCCCAACTGGCTCCCTCTACCAACCTGGTCACCACTAATTGCCTGCCCCCTGCCAGTCTGATCACTCCCAACTGCATCCCTGCTGGCCTGATTACCCCCAACTGCCCCCCTTGCTGGCCTGGTTGCCCTACATGGACCTCCCTGCTGGCCTGATCGTCCCATGAAGCCTGTTGTTCAGTTGTTTGGTCATCCCTCATTAACCCCCTGCTGGCCTGCTGTTCAGTTGTTTGGTTGCCTCTCACTAATCCCCCTGCCAGCCTCAGGGTGTGATAGTCAATTTGCATATCACCTCTTTTACTGTTTGTTGTTGTTGTTGTTGTTTTTGTTGTTTTTTTACCTCTACCTAGTTTACTGTACACTTACATTTGCATTTCACACCCTGTATGACAGCAACTTTGCAAAGTGTCCTCTTGCACTTCAGGATTCCTAAATGGATGTCATAGAGCTGGTTCAGACCCAGGCACCCCACCTGCCAAAGGGACCCTGCTCACTCTGTAGATGCCCTTTGAGCCACAGTCTCACTCCATGTTCAGCTGGCCTGGGAGAAACCGAGGGAGGTTGGCTTCAGGCCATGCCTGGCCCATCTCATCCAGTCCTGCCTCACCAGCCACCTTCTAATTAATTTCCTTTCAATGTGCCCGAATCCATTCACCAGGTCACTAGTATATTTACATAAAAATCTAAGTGATGTTTATGGCTGAGTGACCAGAACAACTAGTCAACCAGTCACTATGATGCACACTAACCACCAGGGGGCACATGCTCAATGTAGGAGCTGCCCCCAGGTGGTCAGTGTGCTCCCACAGCCAACCCACCCATGGCCAGACAACCTCCCTTGGTCCCTCCCCCCAGACCTTCCCCTGGTTGGAAGGCCCCAACTGGCAGGCTCCAGTCAGCCTGGCCCTGATCAGGACTGAGCAAGATGACCTCCGTAGGCCTTGATCATCAGCCAGACCTAGGGACTATACCTGTGCACACGTTTTGTGCACTCTAGTGCAAATATAAAAGTGAATATGTTTGGGTTGTTATCATAATTAACTTTACAGACTACTAATATACATACTACATAAATCAGGGCTTTCCAAACTTTAACTTTCTTACCAATCACCTATGGATCTTGTTTTAAATATTTGATCTCATACTTTGGCTGAGAACTAGCTCTATGTTTAAAGCTTTGCTCTTTTGCCCTGATATTTAAAGTCCCCCATACTTTACACATATATTTCCATCACTACATACCAAGGGTGTGATCCCTCATGACTGCTATATAAACCTTACATTTTTAAATATGTTTCAAAAGCCAGATTAAGATTTCATAACACTCATTCTATTGCAATGATAATTATATTTTATTCTATGTCCCTTTATTGATGTTTACAGTTTCTTATAAGATTTTCTTGAAAAGAGATTACATCTACAAAAATGAAAAGGACCAGAAATTATCAATATGCCTGCTAATTCTAGTGTACACCATGCTTTTTGCTTACTTTCATTTATGTATTCTGGCAGTTGTTAGGCCATGACTGAAATGAATAAATATAATAATATAGTTATTTATGATTGAAAGGTTACTTTATAATCAGTCTTAATTAAACTATGAATCAAATCAACAATCTGATAATTAAATTATGAAAAATTTTATTATGAGTTTTAGTAAAATATCTAAATATATAAATTAATTGAAAAAATTCAGTGCCCTACAATTGTAAAATTTATACTAGTAATTTTGCTCTAAATTTGAAATTTTATAATAATTAATTTTTTATGGCAAGTTTTACTTTAACTTTAATTTTTTTTGAGCTATCATTACAAACATACCAGTAATATGTAAAAAAAAAAAAAAGAAAAAGAAAAACTCAGACTGAAAAGCACTAACACTTCCATATACTATAAGATCTTTCAGTGTTGAAAGTACATTCAAGTAAAACTTGCCATTTTGTCATAGATGATTGTGGAGGAAAATTAGTTATAATAATAAAATAGTAAGGAGCTCACAGTCTCTTTCAGAATTAAATGTCTAAATTTAATGAGTGGGCTTCCCAAAAATGTTTTAGATAGACGGTAGTGGTGAGATATAAATTTTCATGTTAGAACTGTTGTACCATTAAAAGGAAAATTGCCCCTTTCTTGTCTTTCAGTTACTTAAGATCAAATTGTTGGCTCAGAGTCTCTGGTGGCTGCATGCCAGATTAGCAATATTGGGAACCTGAATCTATCAGCTCAAGGTAGCATTGCTGGCATGGGCCTCTACAGCACTTAATTTAATTAGATAAAGCTCCCATTGTTGAAACTGCTGAACACAGTATTTTTGACTGAGCCAAGGAAGAATCTAATTTATTAGACCTTTTGAAACTGTGCTGTAAAAGTGTTATTGTGGTGTCTCAGAGCAACTGCAATTGTTTTGAATATAAATTCTGAATCCCAAGGAAAGCAGTATTTCAGGGATATATTCTGTCTTGATTGGTGATGTGCTAGATGTTTTTCTTTCAAGTTATTGACTTTATTTTGATCTTGGTTATTGGTGGCCTGCAAGTTAGAAGATAGTTTCTCATTAATATTCCACAAAGAAATTTGGTGCCATTATGGGAGTAGTGAAGCAAGATTAAGGATGCCTTTATATTATTGTATCTTTGTTTTACTGTATGATGTTGAACCTGCCATTTCATTCCATCAGGCTTTTATAAAAATATACAGAAAAGGCATTTATCTAGACACAAGAATAGTTAGAAACCTTATAAAATAAATTCTGAAAGGATACTTGAGATATATAGGAAAAATGAAATTAATTTTTATAGAGCAATTCCCAAATGCTTGCTATAAAATGGCTAACAAACAGAATGAAAAGTAACAATCAAAAAACCTCATCCTTTTCCCCAAAGATATTCTACCTAGAGAGGACCTAAAATTACCAATATGCCTGCTAAGAATATACCTGTTTTGTAAATGAAACTAAGAAAAACTCATGGATTATACTAAATGTTGGCAAAAGAAGAAACACTTAAATTTTAGGCTAAACACGAAGAATAAAATTGAAATTATAGAAGTATTAGAGGCCTGGTGCATGAATTTGTACACCAGTCTCGGGTCCCTAAGTCTGGCCTATGGGAACAGGCTAAAACTAGCACTCTGTCATCCCCTGAGGGTTTCTGGATTGCAATAGGGTGCAAGTCAGTCTGAGAGACTCCACTGGTGCATGATCGGGGCTGGGCAGGGATGCAGGAGGTTGGCCAGCCAAGAAGGTACTGAGGGAGGGCTCCAGGGTGTGCTCAGTCTGTCTCGCTCAGTCCTGATTGGATGGATCCCATTAGAAAGTTAACCTATCAGTAGGAGCATCTGCTTCCTGGTGGTCAGTTCATATCATAGCGAGCAGTTGAGGAGCCTTGGCATATCATTAGCATATTATGCTTTGATTGGTTGAATGGCTGGTTGATCAGACACTTAGTATAGTAGGCTTTTATTATATAGGGTATTTTAGACTCTTAAAATCAACTAAAAGTATTTGCTTCTAAAAAGCAATGTTCTTTGCACAAGACAATGGATATACATGTTAAAGTTATCAGGATTGAGTAAGAATATTTATTGACATCACACAGCAATTGCATGTTTATGAGAAAATATCTTTGACTGAGTCATCTATGACTTAATCAGTGTCCTAATGCCTGAGAATTCTGAAAAAAAAAATGAGAAGCATTCTATTCTAAATTCCCAGTGGTATTTACAGTTTAGCAGTGACAATGATATATGCAAAAATAATATCAAGCTAATGCAAGGATCTACCCATAGCTGATGAATTCAAAGTAGGTTTTCTTAAGGAAATTATGTTTAAGCTGTTATGTGATAGACAGATAGAAATTAGCCAAGTGAGCTTTGATTATGACTAAGCTGTTATGCCTTCTCTTCTTATTTAAACTTACTAGAGGCCCAGTACATGAATTCATGCATGGATGGGTTCTGGCAGGCTGCCCCAATGGGGGCCGATTTGGGCCAGTTGGTTGTGGGGGAGGGGAAGAGATGTGGGAGGTTGGCTGGAGGATGGCTGGGAGAGGCTTCAGGATGGTTGATGGAGGTTGGCGGGGCCAATTTTGGTCCCAATCAGGTCGATTGGCCATCATAGTACATGTCATAGCGAACAGTCATTCTGGTTTTCTGTCATTGTGGTTACTTGGCATGCATGTATATATATGCCTTGCTGCATTTATTTAAAAGCTAGAATAGCTCTGTTATTCATCAAAAAAATATAAAGTATAAAGAAAAGAAATGTTAATGTAAGACTAAATGTCCATATAGATTCAAATATTTTAAGTTACTTTAAAAGAAAAAGGAATGAAAGTAAAGTTTTTAATTAAGCACTCATGCATTTTGCATAGATTTTTATCCTATATAATAAAAGCCAAGTGGCGTAATGCCCTCTTGCAATGCTCTTTTGTGACATCGTCACAAGATGGCTGCCTCAAGATGGCCATGCCCACAGCAGAGGCGGTTCCCAGTGGCCTCTCTGCACAATAAAACCTGGGGCTCCTTTGACTCTGTGCAGCACAGAGGAGGTCGGGTCCCAGTGTCTCCATTGCCTTGCATGGAGGAGGCTGGTCCTGGTGGAGGAAGCAGATTGCCTCAGGGGAGAGGAGTTCTGGGTGATCAGGCCAGTAGGGGAGGGCATTTGGGGGCGATCAGGCCAGCAGGGGAGCAGTTAGGCATAAATTAGGCCAGCAAGGAAGAGGGTGTGGGACAATCAGGCTGGCAGGCAGGCAAGTAGTTAGGATCCTGTGGTCCCAGACTATGAAAGGGATGTTTGACTGCTGGTTTAGGCCCAATACCACAGGGTCTCAGATTGGAGAGGGTATAGGCCAGGTTGAGGGACACCCCCATGCAGGATTCTGTGCACTGGGCCTCTTGTTCTAGAATAAAAGTCATTAAAATATTTACATTCTTGAGAATAAAACTCAAAGTAATTTGCCATTAAGAAAAATGGTATGATTACAAAAGTAGAACTTTTATTTACTAATGCAACTTTATTACTTTCAAATAAAAACCCTCTATAATTTTTCATTCATCTGGAAGAAAATAAAAGAATTTTAGAAGATTGGAATTCCTTGCTATTCAGTGGTTACATTGGGGCAGATGGTTCACAATAGGGCTAAAAAGAGGATGCAGAGCAAAAATCATCCAGGCCCTTTAACTCCAGTGCTTTCTAATTTCAATAAGTATCTGAGTCACCTTGGATATATATATATGACTCTATATATAGCATATAGGTATACTATATATAGATAATGACTCTATATTACTGGGATGGTCCCTGAGAATCCATATTTAGAATAAACTCTTAGGTGAAGCTGTATTTTTTATTTTTGTAGAAAACACACTTTGAGTAACCGAGTCTTAACATCGTTTTGACCAAGCATATCAAACTTAAAGGCTAACATGGGCCAAATAAGCAAGGTTTAAGTTTATGTGGGCCACAAAAAATCAAAAGCTTCAATTTTCATAGAAACATAGGTTTATTTCTATAGAGACATGCTGAATACAAAAGGATGAAATAAATGAGTATCATTAACATAAAATAATAGAACATTTTAATAAAAATTAATATTTTTTCTTGAATATTAACTTAACAGACACTAAATAACTACACAAATTAATAAGAATAATGCAAATAAACCTAATTTCTTGTTCCCCAAAAGTGAAATATTTCTTGTTGCACATACCAAACAAATCAGCCCAAGACTAATGTCATGATAATCAGCTGCTAAAATATTTGCTGCTAGTATTAGTAGAGAGAAATGGTGTGCCTGAGCATAGGGTGTGTAAGGGAATTGCACGCATAATGATTATAGTAAGTCTTTAGTGAACATTGTAGTTCCTTATTAATAATTATGTATAACAGGATATTGTAAAAATTAAGTTACGAAATTTTTATTAAAACATTTCTAATATACCTTTATATTGGCTGGGCTGCAAAAATATTGACTGTGGGCTGCATGCGGCCCGTAAGCTGCGAGTTTGACAAGCTTGGTTTAGACTCATTTTAGAACAATGGGAATGCATCAAGGTATTCTAAGCAGAGTAGTGACATGATGTGATTTTTATTTTTATACTAGAGGCCCAGTGCACAAAATTCATCTCCTAGGGGGAGACCCCTCAGCTTGGCCTGCGCCTCTCACAGTCCAGGACGCCCTCAGGGGATGTCCAACTGCCATGGAGGCAGGAGAGGATCCCACTATGGCTCACCATCCATGAGCCCAGTTTCTGGCTGAGCAGGGCTCTCCCTGTGGGAGCACTCTGACCACCAGAGGCCAGCTCCTACATTGAGCATCTGTTCCCTTGGTGGTCATTCTGCCATTTGGTCAATTTGCATATTAACCTTTTATTATTTAGGAAGATTGCTCTATGAAAAGACATTGAGGAAAATTGCAAATAGCTAAGTGAAAAATGCTAGTCTGAAAGCTACATGCTATACAATTACAATTTTATGACATTTTGGGGAAAAAACTATGGTGATAGTAAAAAGGCTAGTGATTACTAGGAGTGCAGTGTGGTCAATGGATCAATGAATAAGTGGCATGTAGAATTTTTAGAGCTATAGTGAATGATATTGTAATGGTGGAATTATGTCATTATAGGTTTGTCAAAATTAATAAAATGCACAATACAAAGAGTGAACTCTACTGTAAACTCTAGAATTTCATAATAATACATCAATATTGGTTCATCAATTGTAAATGATATTTCACACTATGGTAAGATGTTAACAATAAGGGGGACTATTAATGGTGGCTGGGAGAAAGGTTATATGAGAACTATATTTTCAACTAAATATTTTTATAAACCTAAAACTGCTCAAAAAATAAAATCTATCAAATTTAAAACCTCACTCATGCTGCAGTATGACAAAAAGTCTAGCATTTTTAAAAGCTATGAAATAAAGAAACTAAATTTACCTTCCAATTATTTCCCAATATCAAATCAGAACAATACTATCACAAGATGTCGTCAATGACACAAAATATGCATCCCCTCAATTCCCTCAGAAGAACATAGATCAGACCTCCCAACCTCAGAGGGAAGGCAGGATACAGTGGGAGGAGGGGGAGAGATCAATCAAAGGACTTGTATGCATGCATATAAGCATAAACAATGGACACAGACACTAGGGGGGTGAAGGCACAAATGGGGGGTAGTGGTGGTGTCATGCAAGGGTAATGGGTAGATAAGAACACATATGTAATACCTTAATCAATAATTAAAAAACATATTAAAAATACAAAAAAATGTGCCTTAGATAATTCACTGGGAGATAAATAAGAATGTACATAAAGTCAAATAAAAACTGGGGCTGCCACTCTTAGGAATTTATCCTAAGAAATTACAAACATCAATCAGAAAGGATTTATGCACCCCTATGTTCATAGCAGCACAATTTACAATAGCTACAATTTGGAAACAGCCTAGGTGCCCGTCAGCAGATGAGTGGATCAGAAAACTGTGGTACATCTACACAATGGAATTCTATGCTGCCATTAAAAAGAAGGAATTCTTACCATTTGCAGCAACCTGATTGGAACTGGAGAGCCTTATGCTTAGTGAAATAAGCCAGTCAATGAAGGAGAAGCATCACATGATCGCACTCATTGGGGGATAATAAAGAACATTATAAACTGATGAACAGAAGGATAGATACAGAGACAGTAAAGGTTCAAAGAGACTGTGAAATTACAGCAGGAAGATTAAAATTAGGTGAGGTAGATAAGAGATCAATCAAAGGACTTGTATCTATGCATATAAGCATAACCAATGAACATAGACACTGGGGGGTTGGGGTATGCCTGGGAGGGAGGGGGGGAATGGGGAGATATGTATAAAAAATTAATAAAAAATTAAAAATAAATAAATAAATAAAATAAAAACTAGGGCTGCTTTGGACAGAGAGTGATGGTGGAGTTAAGTAGAAAGATGGTGGTCTTTCAAGTCAGAGAGCCTGGGTTTAGATTGCAGCTCTGCCAATTATAAATTGTTGACCTTGCTCAAGGTACAAGACCATTTCCAACTTCTCTTTAACTATGGGCTAAATGGTGGTGATAATGCCCAACTTTCAGGGTTGTTGAAATTATTAGAAGTAATATACCATTACATAAATGGTAGTTCTTACTATTTAAAAAAATCTATTGAAGATATTCAACAACTCATGTCTAGATTGGGATTCTTTGAGGCGTGCCTTACTGGAGTTTTTTTTTTTTAATATGGAAACAGATCAGTAACTTATTTGACAGGTACCTGCTCTTGTTGGTTTTCTCTGTATAGCCTTTATCTACTGTAAACATAACTAACCAAATAAACATTTTTTCAGTGCTTAAAAGAAAAGAAAAATAGAAACTAAACATGAGAATTGAAGGGGAACCATTAAAAAGTTTTTCACTAAACCCACAAATATTGACCTATATTTTATTTATTTTGCATATTGTACCTGCCGTGCACATGCATGCATGTGCATATGTGTGCATGTGTGTGGTTCATGCTGTTTAAGTGAAAGGTAAGAATGGTTCAAAACACTGAGATGAGAGTATAAATAAGGAGAAATATAATAATAGTGCATTTACAAGACAGAATCGTTGGACCTGATTCACAGGGTATGAGGGACAAAGAAAATGTAAATATCCAGGATTGCTCACAAGCACTTGACCTAAATAACTGAGTACATGGTGGTGTCTTTTACAAATACAAAGATTAGGACAAAATGTTAGGGAATTACAAAGACAATAATATAAACAATTGATTATAAACACTTGCTGTCTTAAAGGAGAAAACAAAACAGTGTTAATGGATAGGGAAACAGATAAATAATGAATTTAGAAAACGAAATAAAGCTGTAGTTCTTGGTAAAGTCAGAGTTAAATTTTGTTTAAGTGTAGCTCAGAGTAGAAGATTGTAATGTTCTAATATATATCATTTAAATTATAAATTTCAGAGGTGGATGTACCTTAGCTGCTAGTTCCAGTGTATAAACATGGGAGTGAATTTTTACAAGAAAGTTAGCAGAGAAAATAGTCATAGGAAGAGTTTCCCAGAGAATTGAAAGATAATCATATTGGATGAGTCATCTGTGAGCATGACAAAATCAAATTAATGAATAAAAGTATTAAAATTAAGACTGACTCAGGTACTAATATAAAAAATAAGAGAGTGTTGGTAGGTCAGTAAACCATAAGATGGGAGGAAAAATTTCATTTGAGTTTTACGAATTTTTAAACAGTAGTATTTTTTAAATACATTTTTATTTATTTCAGAGTGGAAGGGAAAGCAAGAGAGATAGAAACATCAATGATGAGAGAGAATCATTGATCAGCTGCCTCCTGCATGCCTCCCATTGGGGACCAATCCCACGATCAGGTTATGTATCTTAATGGGGAATGGAACCATGATCTCCTGGTTCATGGGTTGACACTCTACCACTATACCATGCTGGCTGGGCCTAAACATTAATATTTTTAAAATACTATAGTAAGGGACTGAAATTCAGAAACAAAGACCCTGATATGTGTTGGGTAGGAGAATAAAAAAGTTTGCCTCCAAATAAGACTTTATACATATAGAGAAGGCTGCTACCATGGAATAAGAGTTTCAAGGCTTGGGACAGAAAATAGAGAAAATGATTTTACTTAGAGAAAAGGAAGAATAAGGAAGTTAAATTCTGATAGGAAGTGAAAGACTCTTCTATTTTGGACAGATGCAGGAAAGAGGCTTCTACTTTTGTCAGCTACAAAATAAAACAGGGTGGAAAGGCAGAGAAAATGTCATACCCACTAACCCCAGAATAATATAGATTATTCTGCTACTTTATAAAAGAATCCCTATAGTTGTAATATGAGCCTGGATGGTCTCTCTACTTCCTTAAGTGTTAGAAGCAACAGTTAATACAGTAGTGACTTCTGAGAAGAATCAGGCGATCATCATGTGATTGCCATGTTAAGAAGAGTTGGAGGCTGGGAGAACATAGGAAGACAGATTCCCAATAGTATCATGTCAGTGGTCCACAATGGCACTGCCTATTTGAATGTTGTGAGCACCAAATCTGCATTTAAAATGTAGTTTAATTGATGGTCAGTATTAAATGTTTTTGGATTTGTTCTACTTCTTGTTATAAAAATACGATTTGGAACAATTGGAGTTTACAGTTGGTCTCAATTTAATAAGTGCTTTGTAGTTTCAAACTACAGAGGTTATCAACTGTGAAAAATATTTTTGTTACCTATATTACCATAATGTTTATTTGAAAGTTGATCTTTAAAAATTTTAAATATAAAGAAGTATATTTCTATTTGTTTAAGGTGATTTTGGAAATTGCATAAAAAGTTTCTTCTATTATATGAACTAGAAATTCAGAATATTTTTAGGGCATTGAGAATGCTTTTTAGCAATTCTCCTCATGGTAAACTCTAGGCCATTTAAAATTTATGCTATGCACTCAACAGGAAAGTTATCAGGGTCCTGGGCTGTGTGAAGATTGATAATATTCATTGATCAATGATGTATGAACTGAATCTATGAAACTTGTTTGTTTGGTTTTACCTGCACTTCACTGATACTTTGATTCATATTCCTGGAAATAAATATAAGAAGTCACATACATGCTAGAAAATAATAAAACCATTTTGACACTATATCTAATTTGTGTTGTGGCCTCTGACTCAATCTGATTCAGGTATCAAATCATCTGAGTGGTTTTGTGAGAAACATGTTCATTAAAATCATGGCACAGCACAATTTTCTAGGGGTTTACTCTTTTAGTAATACAGCTATCAAAATTCTATGCATGTTCAAAAAATAGAAATATGATCTATTTTTTTTCTATTATGAAAATGTTGCCATAAATGTAAATATGTGTAATATGCAACTGAATAAAAAAAAAGAAAAAGGTCAAAGAAGTTGTGTAAAAAGTTGTTAAGATTATTATATTAGAAAAAGCGGGAAAATCTAGTAGGTTTTAGTTATCCCTTTTTAATCATGTCTGTCTTTTTATCATGTTCTGCTTGGATTCCATACTTCTTAACCTAGCAGAAAGCTTCAATGCTTTCTGGACAATTTTTGTGTCTTAGTATATATATTATTTTTCTGTTAATAGATTAATAGCTCATCTTTAACCAGGATTTGATCATCTCTTATCTTGATTTATTAGGTTTTTATAATTAGGTTTATGCTTTTTTAAAAAATAAATCTTTATTGTTGAAAGTAATACACATATCCCTTTTTCCCCTCCTTGCCCTCTCTCACCCTCCTCCCCACAAGCCTTCACCATCCACTGTCTATGTCCTTGGGTTATGCATATACACATATGAGGTCATTGGGTTGATCTCTCCTCCACTCCCCTCTCTCCTTCCCTGCCTTTCCCCCTGAGGTTTGACAGTCTGTTTGATGCTTCTGTGTCTCTGGGTCTCCTTTTGTTCATAAGTTTATGTTGGTCATTAGATTCCACATATTAATGAGATAATGTGATACTTATCTTTCTCTGACTGTCTTATTTCACTTAGATAATGCTCTCCAGGCCCATCCATGATGTTGCATAAGGAAAAAGTTCTTTCTCTTTATAGCTGCATAGTATTCCATTGCATAGATGTACCACAGCTTTTTAATCCACTCATCTGCTGATGGGCACTTAAGCTGTTTCCAAATCTTAGCTATTGTAAATTGTGGTGATATGAACATAGGGGTGCATATATTCTTTCTGATTTCTTGGGATATATTCCTAGAAATGGGATTACTGGGTCAAATGGTAGTTCCATTTTTAATTTTTTGAGGAAACTCTGAACTGTTTTCCACAGTGGCTGCACCAGCAGTGCATGCGAGTTCCTTTTTATTCACATCCTTACCAGCACTTGTTGTTTATTGATTTGTTGATGATAACTGTTCTTACAGGTGTGAGGTGGTACCTTGATGTTTTTGACTTGCATCTCTCAGATGATCAGTGACTTTGAGCACTTTTTTATATGTCTTTTGGCCTTTTATATGCCCATTTTGGAGAAGTGTCTATTGAGGTCCTTTGGCCATTTTTTTATTGGACATTTATCTTCCTTTTGTTAAGTTGTATGAGTTTCCTTTAGATTTTGGAGGTTAACCCCTTATTGGATATATTTCTTGGAGTTGGCATTCTTTTTTGATGGTTACTTTTATGCTTTTTTTTAATTAATCCTCATCTTAGGTTATTTTCCATTGTTTTTTTTTTTTTAGAGAGAATGAAAGGGATAGGAAGAGACAGAGAGATGGGGACATCATTGTGAGAGAAGCACATTGATTTGGTTGTCTCCTGCAAGCACCCTGGCCTGGTATTGAGCCTGCAACTGATGTGTATGCACTTGACCAGAATCACACCCGTGATCCTTCAGCTTGAGCTAATGCTCTAACCACTGAGAAAACGAGCTATAGCAGACTTATGCTTTTTTACCCCATAAACCTCACCTTTATATCTAAGTAGTAGTTAAGCTTCTGCTTTTCTATAGTAGTCCATCTAACATCCAAATCTATTGGTACCTAATTGCCTCACAGCATTAATGTCCTACCCCTACAACTTCAACTGTTCAGACACTGTGACTTAAATATGCCCCTTTCATTCTGTAAGGTAGCCCCTAATCTCCAGTGGAACTCAACTCAAAGTTCTGTGACTTGTAGACTGGGGCTTGGAACTTTGTACTCTGCAACAGGACTGATAGAGTTTAGACCCTTCATACCTATTTGATTTGGGATGATTTGCTGATGATTCTCTGTGTTTACACATTTCCTCTCCATAATGTTAATAAAAGTGCCTACCTACCTCTGTGAGTTGTTATGATGATTAAATGAGTTAACAATTCTAAGTGTTTGAACTGTGTCTAGTACCCTGTAAATGCTTGCAAAATGAAGAAATTATCTAATTACTTATTCATTGTTTAAAAATGGACTCCATTTTAGATTTTTTAATACTAATATTTACATTCAACCCAACACACACACATATCCACTACCACCTCTCAGTGGACTTATTTCCTCTTGTAGAACTCACCTTGAGTTTCATAACTATAAATCCTTTAAAATTTTTTCTGCAATGTCTCATCATTGGCTTTGTCTGACTGTTTTCAAATTGCTAGTGGCTTGCATAAGTTACAACTAAAGATTTTCCATGCATAAAATATATCCTATATAGCTGTTCAAGGACAAAATAGATAATATATGGTAAATACATACCAGAGTGCTGAGCACTCAGTAATGCTCAATAATTCTTACCTCGACACCCCATCGGCTATGCCTGTCTCAGCTACTCCTGCAGACCAGGATTTGCTTATAACATTTATGTAATAGTGATTTAGAGCCAATAAACTTTGGGTCAGTAATATCTGTTTGTATCTACAATTCTGACAGTAAATATGTGGGTTTTTCACACCAAGCAATTCTCTACTTCTCTGCACACACCAACAAGGTGTCCTACAAGTCAATTCAATTCTAATGCTAAGTACCTAGAGTCAGAAACAGACACTGCAGGTTAAGGGATCAGTCAGTCTAAGAAGACCTTTCCCACTTCAGGTGCCAATTATAGGTTCCAGGTTTCTCATTTTTATGATCCATTGGCTATAAATCAGGGGTTCCCATATCTCCCTCCTGGGGTTCAATAAATTTCAGAGAACTTGGAGAAAATAGTTTACTTACTATTACAAGTTTATTAGAAAGAATATTATAAAGACTATGCCGAAACCGGCTTGGCTCAGTGAATAGAGCATCGGCCTGCGGACAGAAGGGTCCCGGGTTTGATTCTGGTCAAAGGCATGTATCTTGGTTGCAGGCACATCCCTATTGGGGGTAGTGCATGAAGCGGCTGATCAATGTCTCTCTCTCATCGATGTTTCTGGCTTTCTATCCCTTCTCCCTTCCTCTCTGTAAAAAATCAATAAAATATATTTTAAAAAAATAATATTGTAAAGGCTATAAATAAACAACCAGAAAAAGGTCTTGAAAAGTCCTGGGATAAGAGCTTCTGTCCAGCACAGTATGCCAACTTCCCAGAATGGAGAATGTCTCATAAACCTGGAAGTTCCTCAAACCCATTGTTTATGACATGTTTGGAAAGTCTATTATGAGATATACTGATTGTTAACTCAGTCTCAGCCTCTCTCATTTCCCTAGAGGTCAGGTGGTGGGGCTGAAAGTTCTGACCTTCTAATCACATGGTTGGTTCCTCTAGGAGCCAGCTCCCATTCCAGAGCTATCTAGGGGTCCATTAAGAGTTTATTAGCAAACCCAGGTAAGATGGAAAAACGTTTATTATAGCCCTAGATGGTTTTGCTCAGTGGATAGAGCATCGGCCTATAGACAGAAGGATCCCAAGTTTGATTCTGGTAAAGTGTACATGCCCGGATTTGCAGTCTCAATCCCCAGCAGGAAGCAGCCAATCAATGATTCTCTCTCATGATTGATGTTTTTATCTCCCTCTCCCCTCCTTTCTGAACTCAATAAAATGTACATATAAAGATATATAATAAAGGCCCGGTGCACAAATTTGTGCATGGGTGGGGTCTCTGTAGGTGGTTTGCAGGGATGGGGCCAAAACCCATAGTCCAATGACACCTGCCAGCTCCTACCTGCCACTCCCACTCATTGCTCATCCTGATCCCCCTGTGCCTGCCATGAGCTCGTCTCCAATAAGTTCCGATCAGGAGAGGCCCACAGCAGTGCTCACCAGCCATGAGCCCTGCATCTGGTACCTTCCCAAGGGGAATGGCCCTTGGATTGGGCTGAAAGTAGCTCTCCAACATCCCCTGAGGGATCCCAGATTGTGAGAGGGTGCAGGCCAGACTGCATAATTGGGCCATGGAGGGACCACAGGAGGACTCCAGGGTGTGTCTGGCCCAACTTGCTCAGTCCCAATTGGCTGGACTCTAGCAGCAAGCTAACCTACCAGTCGGAGCATCTGCCTCCCTGGTGGTCAGTGCACATCTTAGTGACTGGTCAACCAGTTGACTGTCTGCCCCTGGTGGTCAGTGCATCTCACAGTGAGCGGTTGAGCAGCCTTATTATATAGGATATATGTAATCTATATAAAAAAGGTAATATGCCGAGACCGGTTTGGCTCAGTGGATAGAGCGACAGCCTGAGGACTGAAAGGTCCCAGGTTCGATTCTGGTCGGGGGCATGTACCTTGCTTGCGGGCACAACTCCAGTAGGAGGCATGCAGGAGGCGGCTAATCGATGTCTCTCTCTCATCGATGTTTCTGACTTTCTATCCCTCTCCCTTCTTCTCTGTAAAAAATCAATAAAATATATTTTAGAAAAATAAAAATAAATAAAAATAAAAAAGGTAATATGATCTCTGAACACATAAGAATCTTACCACTCAGTGTGTGTATGTGTGTGTGTGTCTGTGTGTGTGTGTGTGTGTGTGTGTGTGTGTGTGTATTAGAGGCTTGGTGCATGAATGCATGAATTTGTTCATGGGTGGGGTCCGGCCAGACTGGCCAGGGGGAGAGGACATGGACAGTTGTCCAGCCTGCCTGCTGGTCAAACTCCTGGTCGAGGGGACAATTTGCATATTAGCTTTTATTATATAATATGTACACTGAGTGGCCAGATTTTTATATGTTCAGAGACCATAGTAATCTGGCCAGTCAGTGTATATTTCTTATATTACAATGTCACAGGCAGTAACTTAACTGGCTACCTCATCTCTTAAATGTGATAAACATATTATTTTTGGTTTTAACTATTTTAGGGACTTGTCATCCTCCAGTTAGTTGTGTAATTTGATTACCAGTCATACTAACCATAAAAATAAAATAGAGTAGGAGTCAAAAACACAAGGTAACTGAAAAATTGCATAATTGAAAAGATGACATAGTGAATTCAGAAAATAGCTGTAGTGATAGTAGGTAGTAACATTTTACTTAAACAATCAAGTATAGAGTTGTCCTACAGAAAAAAAGAAACAAATAAATAAATCTTTATAGTTTTGCAAGAAATGAAAAATGCATTTGAAGGAGGCTGTATTGATTTTTAAATGGAAACCTCTATAGATAAAACACTCAATAAAGTATATTTCTCACCTCTCACTGAAATATGCTATTTTTGCTGTAAATCCAATTCAAATAATAAGGTAAATTTTCCATGATCTCTGTACGTATAATATATGTACAAAGAAGTATTATGGGCAATAACAATTAAGATATTAATACCTATTTGAATTCATATCAGATATCATAACTTGGTTTTAGGTATTTTAGAAAATGCAATAATTTTTTAGAAAGATTTATAGCAATGTTTTTATTTTTTCACATTCTGATTGTATATTATGTAGTACCTGCCTCATACTCACAATGGGGTTCAGGAGAGAATTCATTGATTCATTTTTAATTTAATGGTGTGAGGAGTAGAAAGCAAAACAAAACTTTTTCTCTCACTGGACTAAAAATCAAACTGACAGACAGATTAACAAGTGAAAATCAAATTTTATATGTGCACAAGAAAAACCCACATAAGAATGAAAATTCCAAAGACAGTTAGGCCAAATTGAGTATGTATGTCATTTTTTTTCCAGTTTTGAATATTTTAAATATAATAATATTACATGCAATAAACATTAACATCTCAAGAAAAACAATTTTAAATATGATAAAATTACATGCAATAAACACCAATTATGCAAGAAAATTATATATAATAATATTACATGCAATAAACATTAATATTTCAAGAATAAAATTATTTTTAAGTATAATAATATTACCAAAACTGTACTAATATAGTATGATATCACAAAAGTTGTAGAAAATATTAAAATTCTGCAAGTAACAGGAATTTTACTTCTATTATATTCTAGAATATTTGTCCCCTCTGGCTCTATTTTTGTTCATCAGTTTATGTTGTTTATTATATTCCACAAATGACTAAGATCATATGATATTTATCTTTCTCTGACTGGCTTATTTTGATTACCATAATGCTTTCTATTTTGTTAGATGTGAATATTGCTACTCCAGCTTTTCTTTTCTTTTCTATTTGCATGGAAAATTTTTTTCACCCCTTCACTTTCATCCTGTGTGTCTTTTATTTTGAAGTGGGTCTCTTGGAGATAGCATATAGTTGGGTCATACTTTTGTGTCCATTCAGCTACCCTACACCTTTTGATTGGAACATTTAACCCATTTACATTTAGGGTTATTATTGAGAAGTACTTATTTATAGCCATTTTAATTCTATATGGCTAGGTTTATCTCTCTATTTCTTCTCAACAATCCCTTTAGCATAGCATTTCTTGTCATACTGGCTTTGTGGTGATGAATTCCTTAGACTTTTTTTTTTTTTTTTTGGTCTGGGAAACTATTTGACCATCTATTTTGAATGATAGCTGTGCTGGATATAGGAATCTTTGGTCTCAGATCCTTGCTTTCCATTACCTTGAGTATTTCATGCCATTCCCTTCTGGCCTGTAGGTATCAGCCTTATGGGAACTCCTTTTTAGATAACAGTTTTCTTTTCTCTTGCTGCCTTTAAGGTTCTCTCTTGTCTTTAATTTTTGGCATTATTAATTATGATTTGGTTGGGCGTGGGTCTATTTGGGTTCTTTTTTGTTTGGGGTTATCTGTGCCTCCTGAACTTATCTAACTTTTTCCTTTACCAATTAGGGAAGTTTTTACCATTATTTCTTCAAACACCTTCTCTGTTCCTTTCTTCCTCCTCTGGCATACCTAATATTCTAATATTGTTACATTTCACATTGTCCCACAGCTCCCTTAAGCTGTCCTCCTGTTTTTCAATTTTTTTTTTGATTCTCTAATTGAGTGATATTTTCAATTTTGCCTTCTAATTCACTGATTTGACCCTCAGCTTCCCCTAATGGGCTATATATTCCTTCCAATGTGTTCCTATTTCTGTTATGTCACTGTATCTCAGACTGTTCTTTTTTTCATAGTTACTATATCTTTTCTCATGCTGTTGAGCATTTTTAACATCATTACTCTGAACTCTATTTCAGATAAATTTCTTATCTCTGCTTCATTTATCTCTTCTTCTGGAGAATTCCCTAGTTGTTTCATGTGGGGGTTCTTTGTCTCCTCATTTTGATTGTCTGTTTGGGTTTGTGAGTATGTATTAGGTAGATCCTCTACACCTCGCTAGTGCAGGACAGTGTTAAGGCTGTTTCTGACTAACTGGATCAGGCAAAAACTCAAAGCCTCCAGAGACCACTTTTGCCTGTAGACTAATAGGATTCTGGCTTGAATTGCCCTCAGGCAATCATCCTCAGATATAGTGAGAATTTTTTCAATGGGGTGAGACAGTTGCTTTTGCTTGGAGGCTGTTACTTTTAATCTCTTAGTGGCCTCAGGACAAGGTGTTTTCCAATAGGGTGAGTCAATGGTCCTCCTCCCAGGCAAAGCAAATGTCTGAGTGGGAAAGGTGTCCTCTGCCATGTGAGGGGACGACTCAGCCCAAGAAACTTGGGGTGTCTGCCTTCTGAGCTCTATCCCTCAAGTCCTCACTCCTGGATTCTGCTCTCACAGATCCAGTCCACTTCACCCTCCTTCTGCCAGAGCACAAGGTGGCTGCCTCCATAGGGAATTCTCTTGCTTTGGCTCTTTAAGAGGGTGCACAAACTTTCAGCTGCCACTCCATGGCAGACAGCATCCCACTGCTTTCACAGTTAGTTTTTATTTGGGTACCCTCCTCAGTTTGTTCTCTCTGCTGGGGAGCTCAGCTTAGAGATGAGATCCCAGAGTTCTCAACTCCCCCACAGCTGAAATAGCTCTCAGGACTTCATTTGCCATCTGTGGGTGTCCAGCTAGTCTTTTCATGCCTCTGCCCCTCCTACTAGTCTCTATTCGGTCTCCACCTTTGATCCTTGGGTATCAGGGTTTTCTCCTGTGAGTTTTCTGTTGATTATTCAGGAAGCCTTTCTATATGTGGGTTGTAATTCCAGCTTGTTCCTGGGAGCATGTCCATGCAGCATTAACCTATTCTGCCACCATTTTTAATCTCCACATGTGTCATTTTGAAGGAAAAAAAAAAGGAACTTTTGGAGTCCTAAATTTTAAAAGTGAAAATGGGCAATTTATGGGTAGTTGAGGAAGAGCACAGCATATATAGCAGAACACGCAATGTTTGTTAGGCAATTCAGGAACATTGGGACACAGAGGTTGTTCTAAGTAATTGGCCCCTGCTTGGATCCTTCCTATCTAATACTAAGATGGTTATGATAATGTTCCCTGCCTGAAGCAGATTTTTCCATCTGAATTTCTTATGAGGAAAGGGGGAGGATAAAAGCTCTTTTTGATTTTTTTTTTTTTTTTGGTTAATAAAATCAATATTCCAAAAGACAGTTTTAGAGAAATGTATCATGTGCTTATAATTTCTTATGTTTTGTTTATGATATGCTCCTTGTCATGCAAAGATTACACAATATTGTTTATATAAAGAAATAGTTATTCTGCTTGCAAAATAACTAAAATGGGAGATACAAAATTATAAATTGAGATTATAATTTATATTGTTCCACATAATCGAATCCTTACTTTGTTCCTCTTCGATAAATATAATTTAAAAATGTATCTTAATGATAGTTAAGAAAATTGTAACATAATATATAAGAAACAAAATTTTAGTGGGGGAAGAAAAGTCTTAGACTGAAATTTCTTTTTTAAAAATTAATGTAAAATTATTTAAGAATTAACTGTGTGACTTGGTAGAGATAACATTTTGTGCTTTATCAAAAATAATTATTAACATCTATATTAAATTCTACATTAAATAAATGGAAGTAAGAAATTATCATTTATGAATTTAACATTATATGAAGCTAGAAGCCTGGTGTACAAAATTTGTGCATATGGGGGTCCCCTTAGCCCAGACTGCACCCTCTCTAATCCTGGTCATCTCATGCTGTCTGCTGTTGAGTCATTTTGTTGTCCCTCACTAATCCCCTCTGCCAGCCTGGTTGCCCCATGCAGCCTGCTGTTTGGTCATTACTGTGAGGGCATCCTGACCAACTGGCATATTACCCTTTTCTTAATATAGATTATCCATATATAAACTTTTAAACCAATATGTAAAAATTGATGATTTTTCCTCTTAATGCATTAATTTATCTTCAGGAGCCATTTAATAATTTATACCAAGTGTGTTTATTTACTTATTCAATAAATACTTGAAAAATTTATCATATGCTTGGAATTTCTTATGTTTTGTTTATGATATGCTCCTTGTCATGCAAGGATTAGGTAATATTGTTTATATAAAGAAATAGTTATTCTATTTGCAAAATAACTAAAATGGGAGATAAAAAATTATAAATTGAGATTATAATATATATTGTTCTATATAATCTAATTCTTAAATCAATAAAATAAAAATAAAATATATATAGTTTTTTAAACATTGTGTTATGTATTTTAATGATTATAAAATAGCAGTGGGCTATGCTATAAGCATTAATAAGGAGCACAATTTTTAGCAATAATAAGTTTATTATGAATGAGATAGGTGTCATATATTATAGATACTAACTGCACCATATTTTCTGAAGCAATATGTCTTTATTTTTATCTTAGTTTATGAAAGTGTCAGCAAAGCTTATCTCTACCTAATGGAATCTATGGGATTACAAATTCCTAAATACTAGTGATTATATTCAATGTAGTAGTTCTTATTCAATTATTTGAAATGATTTGTAATATGCCCTTAAAGTTATAGTATGGTTGATGCAGCAGTAAACCTGAAATGATTAAAAGTATAAAACTTACTCTTTCACATAGCAAGTATTACTTAACACTTTCCATAATATAAGAATTTTGCCAGAAAGCTAGATGCAGAATTTTTTTTTTTAAGGAAAAAGTCTCCAATATTAAACAAGGGCATTTAACTGAGGATATCCCTGTGACCATCAAAAGGTTCAATTCTTCATTTAAATTACAAACCATTTGTTATTTGTTATTGCTGCTTAATGCATTTGTGCAAACAAATCCAAATCCATACCAATAAACTAAGAGACAAGGAATTGGGATTTTATTAAGGAAGCTAAGAAGATGACCTAAAGAACCATCTTAAGAAATTACAGAATTCAGGCTTCATTTGTGTCAAGAGAAGGGGAAAATGGAAGGTGCAAGGGGTGATTGATGACAGAAATTTGAGCAGCAGCAAGAGTTTAAGTATAATTGGGAAACTTATTTGTTCTTAGCCTGGTGATTCTAATTGATGGAAGTATGTTAAAGGAGTGCCTGCAAATCTTTGATAAATAATCACTGATTTTGTATATACTCCCAGTATAGCCTCAGGAGAGGCATTTTCTGAAAAAAGGGCTATTTTTGTAAAACTCAAGCTACAAAAAGAATTTCTCTAATTATTAGCATGTCTATATGTAAGACCAAGCAGAAGCTATTAATCTAGAGGCTCTGGAAACAAAGCAGTCTTGAACAGGATCAGGGGCAACTATTTTACTCGTACATAATCCTGTGTCTTTCCAATTTTATACCAATCACGTGTATAACTTGTCAAATGAGTAAGCTGCTTCAGTAAATCTGGGGTAGGGCTGATATTGAGATTATGCATTTTTAACTCACATTCAGTTGTTGTCAGTAGCAATTAGTACTCTCCATTATTGAGGTCAGATCCTTCTGTAGATTTTCCCCAAGCCCCTGAAAATATGAAGGCCTTTTTGTTTCTGGACCTAGTTTCAATTGTGTATATTGATTAGGGGGTGAGGAGGGGGCAAGGGAGTAGTATTCCCCACATCCACAATTAGTTCTCAAAACACAAGCTGAGTGTCCTATAATTTAACTCAATTCAGACACCCTTTACCAAATGAATGTATCTCTAATAAACCTCATTTTGCTTTACTTTCATTTTCGTTGACCTTAAAATCATTTCCGCATCAAAAAAAAAAAAAGAACTGAGATCCCAGGTAGTAACTCCAATTCATAATAGCACTAACAAAGGAGAACGGCAATCCACGCATTTATCTGAAAACAGAACCATCCCTTAATTGCAGTAATGGCTGGGTATCACTTTTTTTCAGAGGTTCCTTGCTGAAGTCTTCATATAAGCTTATTAAGTTGAACATTTTCACTCAAAGGGAGAATTTTATGGCTTCTCTTTATCATATCTAAATTGCAGCATCACTATTTTTGTACCTGTGTCCATTATTAAGTAAAATAAGAGTTACTTAAATACAAGCACTGTGATTCCAGGAGAGAAGTAGATCTGATAACCCACAGGGCTACTGATTTAAGGTTGGGAAGTGTATATAGCATGGACACAGTGGACAGAGTGATGACTCAGGTCCTGAGTGTGAGAGAACAATAAGGCATGAGATTTCATCACACTGCTGAGAATTACTTTCAATTTAAAATGTAAGAATTGTTTTTTCTGGAACTTTCTATTTAATATTTTTAGCCGGTGGTTAACTGTGGCTGACAAACATCAGAAGTAGAAATCCCAGGTAAGTGGGGACTACTGTGATTTACTTTATTTTCATTTCTTTTAGGGTCCTGGTAGCAAAAAGAGGGGAAAATAGAGTACTAACCAATACCAAGGAAAAATGTTAAGGATATAAGTCTCTTTATTTTTAAAACAACTTTTTAAATACCATTTCAAATTTTGTCATCTAATTTTACACACTTAAAAGATTATGATGTATAAATGTTGGTAATAAACAAAAGTGTTTTTTCTGTAATTGTCTTAGGTAACACATTTACATGTTAACTAGGTCTTCAAAATATTAACTCATGAGTATTATAGCAAAACCCAGCAGTTTTATCCTATCTAATAAAATAGTAATATGCAAATTGACCATACTTCTGCTACACGACCAGCCAAGCCCACCAGCCAATCAGGGCTATATATGCAAATTAACCTCAACCAAGATGGCTGTGGCCACGGAGAGAGCAGGAGGGAGGCGATGGAGAAAGCTGAGCTTTCCACACACTCTGGCCAGTTCAGGCCTCCACTCAGTGCTACAAAGTTTCAATTAAAGAAGATAAATAAAGTCCAACAGAAATGGCTGCCACCAAGGAGGGAGCAGGCTACACTTCAGGTTACAAAGTTTTAATTGTAGAAGATAAATGAATCCCAGATACCAGAGCCTCCACTTGGGTTGCTGAGGGGCATGGCCAGCCTGCAAACCACCACAGGCCCCTCACCCAGGCCACCCTTCATGGCAAATCAGCCAGCCCCCATCCATGCACAAGGTCTCTATCCTATCTAATAAAAGAGTAATATGCAAATTGACCATGACTCCAGCACGCTAGGTGGCTGCTCCCACATGGTCAAAGATGGCTGACCCCCTTGGACACAAGATGTCTGCCAGAAGATGGCCAGCAGGGGAGGTCAGTTGGGAGGGACCAGGCCTGCAAGGGAGGGCAGTTGGGGGTGATCAAGCCTGCAGGGGAGGGCAGACAGAGGAGACCAGGCCAGCAGAGGAGGGAAGTTGGGGGCAACCGGACCTGCAGGGAAGGGCAGTTGGGGGGAACTCAGGTCTGCAAGAGAGGGCAGTTAGTGGCAACCAGAATGGCAGGAGGGGTGATCAGGCTGTCAGGTAGAAGTGGTTAGGGTCAATCAGACAGACAGGTAAGCATGCAGTTGGGAGCCAGCAATCCTGGATTGTGAGAGGGATGCCCGACTGCCTGGGGGGATCGGGCCTATATGGGCAGTTGGACATCCCTCGAAGGGTCCCATAATGGAGACGGTGCAGGCTGGGCACAGACATCCAGTGCACAAATTACATGCACTGGGCCTCTAGTATAAAATAATAATTTAATATTTTAAGTTTTGAGAACTAATATTGTAGTTCTGAGATAATAAAGAAACTAAATTGCTTGCATCATATAAGCAATATTTTAACTCATTGAACTTATATTCTTGTGTTTGAGGCAGATGTATGTTAAATAACCAGTACTTAATTACAGACTGATACACATTCAGAGCACTGTGATGCCATATGTCAAAGGAAACCCACTCTGAAAAAGTAACATTTGAATGTTCAGATCTCAAGTTGAATGAGAGTTAGCTTGGTGATGGATAGATTAAAAAATGGATAATGCCATGCCATTAGTGTGAATAGTGTGTAATATGTGCCAATGTAAAAGCCTAGCAGAGAAAAAATGATCCTTAAAAACAATACAAAACAAAACAAAAACCCTGGTCATTGAAACACAGATAATGTAGAGTTGTTATGAGGTTGCACAAGTAGACGAACCCCATTCCATGTAGTGCATTCTAACATATTTATAAAACACTTGTGAGGCAGGATTCTATTAAAGTGCTCACTTAGAGATAATCAATTATGCAGGCCCATTTAATTAAGTTAAAATGAAGAAAAAATATTAACTTGAAAACTTTGTTTTTGCCTGGGCACAAGATATATCCATTTATTCATTTTTTTCTCCTTGATATTAGTGCCAGGAGATAATTATATGATGGTATATAATGATTTCCATATCCTTTTTATCTTACATCATTGGCACAGCATTTGCAATGAAGTATAATCTTGACTTAGTTGATCACTTACCTAGCATTTAACAACACTAGGCTATATGTCTATAAAGAAGGTCTAAAAATAGCACATATATACTTGATTTTAAACTAGATTTTCAGAGCCCCAAATACCAGGAATTAGAGCTTTTACTCCAACAACACCCTTTAAAATCAATTATAAGGGATGCCCACAGATCTTAAGTTCTCTTATATCTGACCTTTCTTCACCAAGTCACAACTGATCCTGCTTCTCAATTTTTAAAAAATTGATCCCAAGAAAGAGGCCAACTTCTATTAACAAATTTTAAGAAATAATTCCACCATGCTTGCTTTACTTTGGTGATCCACCATTACTAAGACTTTTATTTCTCTTGATTCTTTATACCTCTTATTTTATTCAAAATTTCATAACATCTCATATTGTGTTCTCTGAATCTTATGAAATGTCTTTAAGTAAAATTGCGTTCTAATCCAGTACTTGTCTGTGGAACACTGCTTTCTCTGGAGTCCTTTAAAGTGAAGACTTGATTCTCCAATGCTCCATTATGACACATCCTTCTGATAACCATTTAAAAATTATTGTCTCTTTAATCTTTCTAAAGAAACCTGTTTCCTTTAAATGTCTCTCATCAATCCAACTACTCGTCTGCCTTCTGTTATTGAGGAAACCTCTCAAACCTTCAATCCCTATTGCTTCACTGAAGAATTTATAATATAGCTCCTCATCACCACTAATATTCTCTTTATTGACAGAATTTCCTGGTTTAAGCAATAAAAAGATATCCTGTTAGTGATTTCAGTAATTTAAAAAATCAACAGATACCCAGATTGTTACTGTATTTTCATTTTGATATCTATAGGCTGCTATCTCCCACTTAATCTACTGATTGAGACTAGAAAAGGGTGTTACAGGTCAGAGTTGAATTAGCAAATGAACCAAAAAGAAATTGCAAGTTGTGTTTAACTGAATTTTGGTTGGAGACTAGGGTGTAGTATAAAAATAAAAATATGAACTGGGAAAATCAGTAAAAAATAAAATATGTATAATTATTAATGCAGATCAGGCTAATTAAATTCTATGTTGAAGGATTTATTGGAAAAATCTTTTTCTGGCACTTTTAAAAGAAATACAGGAGGAAATAAAAATAGTAGTATGAGTTTTTCAAGACTATCATATACATGATCCCTAAATTTATATTCCCAATGAAATCAAAACAGTAATTGTAATGTTTTATATAACTACTTTTCCATTTCTAAATATTTAACTTTGATTTGTTTTTTATTGTTTGAGGTCCATCCTAATTTTTTTATGATGACTTATTTAAAAAATAGAATGGCATGGGGAGGATAAAGGATTAAAAGTTCCATAAACCAAAGTTAAGATGTTTTTAAGGCAAAAAGACACACCAGATATTTAGTTTTTTATTATTTACTGATTTTTTTATTATTTAACAAAGTATTATTATTATTATTATTATTATTATTGTTGTTGTTGTTAAGACAAATGTGTCTTCATAAAGGGGGTATCAAAGAACTACAAAGATTAACAAGTCAGATTTTGCAATATCTATAATGATTTTAAACAGAAATTTTGCACAAATAAGAGAGTATTAAAAATTAACAAAATGTTTAATAATGTAAAGAAATCAGGAGGAAAAAGAAGAATTTGTAGGATATTTTGTTTATGGATGAGGTAACAAGGAACATCAAAGGCTATTGGAAATGTTAAGAAAAAAGTGACATGATAGAGAAAATTTAACTCTACTAATCTACACTAATGAAAGAGAAATGTGCAAATTGACAGTTCCCTCTGCTACACCCACTAGCCAATTAGGAGTGAGTATGCAAATTAACCCAACAAAGATGGTGGCAGCCATGGAGCTGGAGCAAGCAGGAGGCTTGGGTTGCCCCCAAATGGAGGAAGCCAAATTTCCCACCCGCCCTGGCCTCTGCTCAAGGAGGGGCTGGGGGACTGGGTCACCATGGGGTGTGACCAGCCTGAAAACAGCCCTCAGACCCTTATCCTAGCTGGCCACACCCCCATGAAGTGATGGTTCCCACTGGGGGGCTTGGCCAGCCTTCAAACAGCCATCAGCCCCTCACCCAGGCTGGCCAGGCATCCCAGTGAGACTCCCCACCATGAAAGAGATGTGGTCAGACTGAAAATGGTCCTCAACTTTTTAGCCAGGCTGGCCATGCCCCATGGAGTAAGAGTCCTTGCTGGGGGGTGTGGCTGGCCTGAAAACCACCACAGGTTCCTCGACCAGGCTGCCCCATGCTCCAAGGGAAATCCCAACCTTATCCAGGACACCCTTTAGTACAAACCAGACAGCCCCCACTTGTGCATAAGGCCTCTACTAATAAAAGGGTAATATGTTAATTAGACTGAAAGACCTTCTAGGAGACCTTCCAGATGTTCTTCTGGACCAAGCCATGGTGGTGAAGCCACAGTAGAGGCGATTAGAGACCAAGAGGGGAGGGCAGTTATGGGTGGTCAGGCCAGGATAGGATGGCTGTTGTGGGTGATCAGACCAGTGGCAGGGTGGGGGGAGGGATATTGAGGGTGACCAGCCAGTGACAGAGCTCAGGTGGAGGTGATGAGGACAACAGGGGGAATTTTGGGGTGAGCAGGCCAGCAAGGTGGCAGTTGGGAGTGAGCAAGCCAGTGGGGAGGGCAGATGGGGGTGAGCATGCTGGCAGGGGGGCATTTGTGGGTGAGCAGGCTGGCAGTGGGAGGCAGTTGGAGGAAAGCAGGCTGGCAGACAGAGTGGTTAGGGGCAATCAAGCAGAAAGGCAGGTGAGTGGTTAGGAGCCAGCATTCCTATATTGTGAGAGGGATGTCAGACTGCTGTTTTAGGCCTGATCCTTGTAAACCAGCAGTAGGACATCCTTCGAGGGGTTGCAGATTGGAGAGGGTGCAGGACAGGCTGAGGGACAGCCCCCTCTTGTACATGAATTTCGTGAACAGGGCCACTAGCCCTATATAATAAGAGCCCAGTGACCATATGGCAGAATGACAAGAAAGGCTGCTAACCTAGTCACTATGAGATGCATGGACAACCTCTCAGTTCCTTTCCCCAGCCAGCAGACTCCAATCACCTGATGGTAAACAAAGACCGGGTGGTGGTGGCAGGGGATGCAGGTGGCACTAAGCCAAGGCCTCTGTCCTGCTGGTCACCCCACACATAGACGGTGACCCATGGCAGGGGTAGAGTCATGGGCGGGCAGGACCAGACAACCTTTCAATCCTCCCCCCCCCTGTCCCCACCAGCCCTGATGGCAAAATGGGAACCCAGGTGGATGGTAGCAGGGGTGAGGCTGGTTGCCAGCAGCAGGGGAAGATGACTCTGATTGCCCTGCACACAATTTCATGCACTGAGCTTCTAGTAAACATAGAAAGCAAGACCAAAGTAGAAATATAATTTGATTAAAATATTCTTATTTATGACAAAGAAATTACTTTAACACTTAAAATATAAATAAGATGAGATAATTTGTAAAATCTGGAAAATATAATAGTCTACAAAAGAGTGAATTGAATTTATTCATACAATAAAATTGCCTATTACCTTCAAATCTAAATAAACAGAAATATCATGAGGTCTTGAATCATTTTGCAAAGGGTAAATAAATTAAGAACAAGCCAAATAATATACATTTGTTTTTTCCTTGCATATTGTTATTTCATGTATCTGTAATGTATAAAAAAACAATGATTACAGAATTAAGCAATAAATGACACTATCATTTTCTAAGTTTAACTTGAATAGCAGCAGAATAAATAAATTTGGAATAAGTGAAAAAACAGCAGCATAGCTGTTTAATATTCTTTGAATTGGTTGTGTTAAATTATTTAGTATTTGATGTGCATATAAACAAGTTATTGTTATGTGGTTTTTTATTTAATATGCATCCAGGATATTATTTTTATAGAGTAAATATTTTCTAATTTTGCTACAATTCTGTTTTTACACAAAAGTATTGATTCACACTACTAAGAATCAAGTAATCCTATGTTTGTATTAATAATTTTATCTGTTAAACACAACTGTCAGGAGTATTGTTTATAAAGCGATACAATTGCTTTATATTTACATGCTGTTAAGTACTAAAAATTATTTATATTTTGAAACTATCATGAAATTATTTCAGAAGTGTTTTTTTCCACTTTTTGGGGGGAAGAGATTTAGAAGGATTAGTGTTGATTCTTTAAACATTTGAGGAATTTATTAGTGAAGCATCTGGGACTAGAATTTTTTTGATTACTGATTTAATCCTTTTTATTTTTATTGTTCAAATATTAAAAATAGTAGTATATAACTCTCCTTTTTTCCCCCCATTCTCCTTCCCCCAGCACCCCCTACCCCCAGCACATGGCCGTACCCCGCACCCCCAGTGTCATGCATCCATTGTTTATGCTTGTATGCATGCATACAAGTCTTTCAGTTGCTCTCTTACCTCCCCTGTCCAACTCCCTTCCCACTATAGTTTGACAGTCTGTTCCATGCTTCTTTGACTCTGTATCTATTTTTGTTCAGTAGTTATAATGTTTTCTTTATCTATAAATGAGTGAAATTATGTGGTATTTTTCTTTCACTGACTGGCTCATTTCCTACTTAGAATAATGGTCTCCAGTTCCATCCATGCTGTTGCAAATGGTAAAAATTCCTTCTTTTTTATAGTAGCATAGTATTCCATTGTGTAGAAGTACCATTTTCTAATCTACTCAAAAATAACAAGCATAGAAACTTAAAATGTTAATACAAATATAGATAGATAATTGGGTTTATCTTTAGTAAATATACAAAAATGATACTTAAAGTAATTCTATAAAATTAGCATTTTTAAATAGATAAGAGTTAGTGAAATGGCTTTAAAGAAAATTTTAGTGTATTCAATTTTTGATAGATATGTGTTTATTGACATTTTATTGCTTATATTTTTCATATTTTTTCTTCTTTAAGAAGACCCTTTAACATTTCATAATAAATAAATAAATAAATAAATAAATAAACAAAAACAAAACTACAATTGCAGTGTTTTTATTTAAGTAACCTTTAGCTTACTTAATAATGGCTCCAAAGCCCAAGATTAGTGATTGTGTAAACAAAAAACTTCCAGCAAACAAAAGCCTTTCACAGGGTCGTTTTACCAAACAATCAAAGAAGAATTAAAACCTATACTTTTTTAACTATTCCAAAGAATTCAAGAGTAATTGAATTCCAAGCTCTTTCTATGAAGCCATTATTACCCAAATCCCAAAACCAGATTAAGTCATTACAAAGAAAAATAATTATAATCCATTATCCCTGATGCACATAAACACTAAAATCCTCTATAGCAAATTAGATCCAGCATTACATTAAAAAGATTATACACTATGACCAAGTGTGGTTTATTCCAGGATGCAAGTATGGTACAGTATCTGCAAATCAATAAATGTAATACACCGCATAAACAAATTGAAACAAAAATCACATAATTGTATCAATTGATGCAGAAAAGCATTTGACAAAATCTAATATCCTTTCTCAATAAAAACTCTCAACAAAGTACAAATAGAAGGATCATACGTCAACATAATAAAAACTTATATGACAAACCTACAGCCAACATCATACTCAATCGGCAAAAACTAAAAGCATTTCCCCTAAGAATACAGACTGATACAGCCACTGTGGAAAACAGGAACAAAATAGGGATGCCCACTTTCACCCCTTCTGTTCAACACAGAATTGGAAATGCTGGCCATTGTGATCAGAAAAGAAGAATAAATAAAAGGCATCCAAGTTGGAAAAAAAGAAGTAAAATTGTAATTATTCACAAATGACATGATATTTTACATAGAAAGCCCTAAAAACTCCATCACAAAACTATTAGATTTAGTAAATGAATTTTGCCATGTAGCAGGATATAAAACTAACACTCAGAAATCTATGGCTTTTTTTACACATCAACTAGAAGCCTGGTGCATTGGTGAGGTTCCTTGGCCTGGTCTGCACCTTCTCGCAATCTGGGGCCCCTCAGGGGATGTCAGAGAGACAGTTTTGGTCCATTACCTGCAGACCAGGCTGAGGGACCCCGCTGGTGCATGGTTTTAGCTTGATCCCTGCAAGCTAAGTCAAAGAATCCCACTGGCCAATTCCAGGACCTCCTCCTTTGGTTGGAGCATCTTCCCCCTGGTGGTCATTGCACATCAAGGTCAGACAGTTGCTTAGGCTTTTTGATATATAGATAATGAACTCAAAGAAAGAGGATTTAAAAAAAAATTGACCATTGCACAAAGAAATTAAGATGTCTAGGAATAAACTTAAAGGAGGAGGTAAAAGAACTGTACTCAGAAAACTAAAGGAAATTGAAAAAAGAGGTAGAGGTAGACATAAACAAAAGGAAGAATATACCATGTTCATGGATTGGTAGAATCAACATTAAAATGTCCCTACTACCCAAAGCAATCTATAGATTTAATGCAATCCCCATTAGAATACTAAGGGCAAATTTCATAGATCTAGACCAAACTCTCCAAAAATTTATATGAAATTTAAAAAGACCCCATAACAATCATAAGAAAGAAGAACAAAGTTGGAGGGATTGTAATACCAGATATCAAGCTATATTACAAAGCCACTGTTCTCAAAATGTCCTGGTACTGGTGCAAGAACAGATATATATACCAATAGAACAGAACAGAGAATCCATAAATAACTCAAGCCATTATGTTTAATTAATATTTGACAAAGGAGGCAAGAGCATACAATGGAGTCAAGACAGTTTCTTCAATAAATGGTGTTGGGAAAATTGGACTGATACATGCCAAAAAAAAAAAGAAAGAAAGAAACAAGATCACCAACTTACACAATTCACAAAAAAAAATAAACTCAAAATAAGTAAAGGACTTAAACATAAGATGGGAAACCATAAAAATCTTAGAGGAATCCATAGGCAGCAAAATATCAGACATTTCTATAGCAATATATTTTCTGATACAGCTCCTAGGACAATGTAAACTAAAGAGAAAATAAACAAATGTGACTACATAAAAATAAAATTTCTACATAGCAAAAGAAACCATCAACCAAATAAAAAAGGAGCCCACTGCATGGGAGGACATATTTGCCAATGTAATATCCAGTAAGGTTTTAATCTTCAAAATTTATAGGGAACTCATACAAATGAACAAAAGAAAGACAAAAGATCTAATCAAAAAATGGACAAAGGACCTAAATAGACTATTTTCAAAAGAGGATATACAAAAGGCTAAGAGATATATAAAAACATGCTCTAAATAACTAATCATCTAAAAGATGCAAATCAAAACAGCAATGAGATACCATCTCACACTTGTCAGAATGGCTATCATCAACAAATTAACAAAGGGCAAGTGCTGATGAGGATGTAGAGAAAAAGAAACCCTTGTTCACTGCTGGTGGGAATGCAGACTGCTGCAGCCACTGTAGAGAACAGTATGGAGATTCTTCAAAAAATTAAAAAACGAAACTCACTTTTTATCCAGTAATCTCACTTCTAGGGATATATTCCAAGAAATCAGAAACACCAATCAGAAAGGAGATATTTATCCCTATGTTCATAGCAGCACAATTTACAATAGCTAAGATTTGGAAACAGCCTAAGTGCCCATCAACTGAAGAGTGGCTTAAAATACGGTGGTACATCTACACAATGGAATACTACGCTGCTGAAAAAAAAGGGAACTCTTATCATTTGCAATAGCATGGATGGACCAGGACAGCATTATGCTAAGTGAAATAAGCTAGTCAGAGAAAGAAAAATTTCACATTATCTCACTCATTTGTGGAATATAATGAAAAACATAAACTGATGAACAAAAGTAGGTCCAGAGACATAGAAGCATCAAACGGATAGTCAAACCTCAGATGGAAGGCAGGACAGAGGTAGGGGTTAAGAGATCAACAAAGGACTTGTATGCATGTATATAAGCATAATCCACGGACACAGACAGTAGGGGGAAAGGGCATGTTGTGGGGTGGGAACCACTGGAGAAAGGTGAATAGGGGAAAAGGAGACATATGTAATACTTTAAACAATAAATAATTAAAATAAATAAATAAATAAAGTAGTGATTCTGGCAATTTAGGTATGTCAAAGAGAAGCCATAAAGTGTGTCTTTTAAGTGAAAAGCTATACGTGTAAAGGAGGAAAGAAAAACACAACAATGGATATGTGTTGGTACTATCTGTTTTCAGGTATCAGCTGGGGGTCTTGAACCTTATCCGCCACAGATAGAGAGGGCTATTTTATTATTATCTTATTTAACAGGGAATTTTGGTGGCTCAAGATGAGGCTTAGGCATTGTCCTATTGAGCTAATCCCTCCCACCATTACTTTTTTATCTTTATGTGTTGAAATATATTGCTGTAAATTATGACATGAAATAGATGATGATGATGATATTATTGATAATCTTTCATTTTAGTCAGAGACTGAGTGAGATTATGAAGGCCCAAAAAATGGAGATGACGAGAGAGTACTGATAGTCCATTCGGATTATGTCCATAGTGATTTGAAAAAAAAAAAAGGTCAGAAGAAAAGAAACAAAATGAACAGAGAAATCTGGATTAGAGTTGGGTCCAAAGAGGAAATGAATTAGATGGGGTAGAAGAGATTCCTTATCCACAAAGCCCAAAGTTATCCATGAATACCAAGAACCACTAATCCTGGGCACAAATGAATAGCAGAGGTCTTACTAAAATCATTCAATCATAGAAGCCATTCATAGAAGGCTAGAAAAAATATTGGGGAACTAATATTGAAAAATGGGGAGCACAGTCAAAAGGGAAAAACACTGAAATTTACCCTTGGTGGCATATTTGTAATTATAGCCCAAATACCTTTGGGATTTTATCAAGTATAGATTGTTTTGCAAGTCTATAAGAAATCTGTATCAAGTTAATCAGTAACAAAGACCACATCCTAAATTACAGACTTCGTTCCCACTGGGGGCATGCAGGAGGCAGCTAATCAATGATTCTCATCATTAATGTTTTTATCTCTCTCCCATCTTCTCTGAAATCAATTAAAGTATATTAAAATATATATATTACTCCAGTGATGCTTGGCAGTTTACACATTTAGTAGGAATGTAAATAATTTCAACATTTCCTAGAGGGAAATTTGAAGAAAAAAAAAAGTCTTTCAAATATCTCAAGAAGACATACTAAATAACTAGGTAATGTAAATCCTAGAAATATATAGCAATAATATAATCATCAGTAGAAACAAAACTATATAGGCAAGCATGTTCATTAAAATATGATTTAAAATTTTATTTTAGAAATATGAAAAATATCCAAAATTAATACATTTAAATTATAATTTTTATTATTCACATGTATGAAATGTTCTATGAGGCAGGAAAGTTAGCATAGGGAAGAGTGGTCCCAGGTTCTACCCCTTCCCTCCTTTTCTAAATTAGAACACGGTGGACCAAACTGGTGGCTAGATAACTGCTCCCTGATATTCACCTCCCAATTTTCTGGGAGTATTAAGTAGTTCAGACCAATAAAAACCTTTCTCAGCCTGAGATGGCAGCCATGTTGACCTACTAGTTGCAGTTTTGAAGCCACTCAGCCCTTCAGATCACCATCTAGAAAGAAGAGACTGAGATGAGCTGTGCAGACAACCCATCTCCCAGCTGACCCCCAGCATCAGAGACCAGAAATCACCCCCTGCTCCCCCCCCTGCCCATAACTGATAAAAACCTCCATACCAGACCCAATCTGTGGGACTCATTGTCTGAGTTCACCTTTCTTCAGTGCTTACTATCACTTGAATAAACTTACTGTGCTTTGCTAACCTCTCTGCTTGCTTGCTTGCTTGTTTGTTTGTTTGTTTTATTGTTTAAAGTATTACAAATAGTAGTACACATGTCTCCTTTTTTCCCCCCTCTATTGACCCCCGCCTCCAGCCTTCCCTACCCTCAGTACATGCCTTCACCTGCCCCCATCCGGTGTCTTGTATCCATTGGTTATGCTTATACACAGGCATCCAAGTTCTTCGGTTGATCTCTTACAGCCCCCCGCCCCCAACCTCCACTGCCTTCCCGCTATAGTATGACAGTCTATTCATTGCTTCTTTGCCTCTGAATCTATATGTTTGTTTGTTTTTTTCCCCTGATTCTTTTCTTTAAAAACATCTTGCCTCTGCAGGCTAGAAATAAACCTATGAGAGCAAAAATATGTTTGAGTACCAATTTCAATGTTCAATAGTTCTGAGTCCCAGTTTCAATGTCAAACAGTTCCTTATGTGTACACATCAGCAATGGTATCTGGATGGTGGACAAATAGTGGCAATGTAGGTCCGACCTTCTCTGGTTTGGTCCTAGGCATCCTGTAGCGATGCACAGCTGCTGATTGCTTACATGGCAAGGTGTCTTCAGCATCTTCCAGCTCTGGACTGTTTCTTCTCTTGTCTTCGTGGTTGGAGCAGACCTGTCAATTCCTCTCTGTTGTAGAAGTCCACTTGGTCTTGGAGTTGTTTTCTGAAAGTATATAAACATATTCTCTACCAAAAGTTAATAAAGAATTTTTTCTATAAAATTGACTTGGGGTCCTTTTTTTTGCTCAAACAATTTTCTTTTTGCTTATTTTGCCACCATGTGTGTTTTTCATGAGTGTCTTGCTGTTAGCATTACAAATGAAAATTAATTTTCTAAAGTAAAAATAGATGTAATTTACTTACAGGGTACTTTTCCTTATATGATATTATCCTACTATCCCCCCTTTTTTGATTAATGGAGACTTTTGTAAATTTTTTAATGCAATCTTAATAACTTTAAATTTTATTTTTTGCACAAATATATGACTGCTTTATGTTCACTAGCAGTCACCATAATTTTAAGAGAAATTGTTTCATGCGATAAAGATTTTTAAGTGAAACTCTCTGTAGCCTGGAAATTATTTTGGAAGGAAATAAAGAGAAGTTTCCTTCAAATGTCATAAGAATTGTAATTGAAAGTCAATATATTTGCCCTCTTGAGCTAACGTAAGTAATTTGTGTTTTTGCCTCCCTGACAAAGTTTAGATAAAATTACAAAAATAAATTTAAAGCCAGTTTGAAATTGAATTGGCATGGTCTAGAACAAAGAATATCCTTGCATGATATTATTCTACTAATGTCATTATAATTCTTGATATTTCACAACAGCATATTGTACAATTATCCCAAACAAAATTACAAACTAATTCTTTGAATGTTTAGTAACAATTTTAAAAAGGACATGGAAGGATTTAATCCCTTTCAAAAGGAATTAAGGTACTAGGAAGGCACTTGAGCATTCTATACCGGCCCCTTTTACCATTTTTGCCAAGAGGGACCCTCTTCTCATAATCCAATTGCCCTTAGCTATTACCTGAGCTTTCTATTCATGCTGAGGTTGAAGCCTCCAGGTGGCTGGTATAATGGATCTGTCTCTCACCCAATGATGTGAGCTGGGCCCTCCGTGGAGAAGAACCTGAGTTCCCCCAAATATGTGATCAGTGCAGGGGCCCGGCCAGCAGGAAAGGGGATCACAAGGCAGGTGCTGGGCATGGAGGCCATGGGGGCATAGGCTACCATGGAGACAGAAGTGAACCTCACAACACCCTGCTTGGCCCCAGAGGATGACTGGTTAGCCAGAAACGGGTAAGATTCCTCAGGGAAGGAATAACCTTATACAGGCACAGTTCCAGAGGGGCCATCAGGAGAAAATTTGGGGGTCAACAGAGGTAGGGCACAGACCCTCACCCCCTCAACCTTGCAGGGGCCTGAACCCTCACCCCTTCTGAGGGAGCTCTCCTGCCCGCATGGCTGCTTCGCTTCCCACGCCCAGCACAGATCTGGACCCAGGTAACAAACAGACAGAGACTTGGCCCAGCTCAGATTGGGACCTAGGTATCAGACAGAGACTTGGCCCAGCTCAGATTGGGATCCAGGTATCAGACAGAGACTTGGCCCAGCTCATATTGGGACCTAGGTAACAGACAGAAACTTGGCTGACACCAGCTGCCCTATATCTAAATCCAGATTAGCACCAGGAATGCTCAGGGCCTACTGAAGATTGCAAATAAACCTTTCCACTAATATTTACAGGGTAATCTAAGATTGTTGGTAGAGTATTAAATTTGATAGTAAAAGAGGAATCAAGCTTTCAGATTAATTTAAATTGGCTAATTGAAATAAGTGAATATTCAAAAAAATTTTATTGTACTGGACAAAAAGCTGTTTTAAAATATTAACTAAAATTTCTATTGTTAGTTCATCTCTGCTCAATCTTGAATTCTTTCCAGCTCAGTGACAAGAACCTGGATTGAGGCCTCCTTGGCCTCCCTGTGAGCTCTCCAGCATTAAAATGAAGTCTTCTATTTCATAATCTTGAAAGATTTCCCTCACATTAAGTATAGAAAAATAAATTCTAAGATTTTTGTATGTTGTTTGATATTATTTATTTTACATTTAAATAAAAACAAAAATAAAAATTTCTAGGACTCTAATACTGTGTATATTGTTAGTTCTTGGGTAAGAAAATTATCAATTTAAAGACATATTTTGTCTTTCACTCTACTTCTAATTTCAATTCTATTTTGCTTTATTTCTTTCTTTCTCTCTATTTCCCACATTATCTCAATTTATTTCTGTATGAGAAATAATGTATCAAGTACATTGTTTTATCATTACTTTTGACTCAGTGGTTAACCATCTAAATACTTACTCCTAAATAATCATGCCATTATTAAATAGTGTAGTTTACCTAGTTGATTGAATCTAGGTAATCAGAGTAATGATTGACTTCACTGTCTTTGATTATAAAAACACAATCAAGATTGCTTTCTTACTTCCTGTTCCTCAATTATGTGCATCACTGATTTCTTTCTGTTGACAACATTGCCCTACTATTGTATTTCTTATTTCCCAAGAGGCTCAAACCAATGTATAAACAAGTATTGGTATGTAGCAGAAAACTGAGATAAGACTTGAAGATAGTGCATAGTATTTTGTTATGACTGAGGAATCATAAACAGTTGAGACCAATTGTTACTTTAGGATGTCTTTAATTTTCTTAAACATTTTATTATTATTAAAGGGAGAACTATATAAATCTTCTTGGTTGTCTGACTCCCAATTGTCTGCCAGTCTACTTATTCTATAAATTATGCTAAAACAGTATAGGTTTATATAATATTTTATTTAAATTATCTTAGTGGCCTCCTAATATTCATCTTATCTCTAGTGTTTTTCCATCCTTCTATTCACAGCCAATTAATTCTGCATAGTTTCAAAAATTAATCTAAAATTAATAAATAAAACAAACAAAAAGATACTTTCTCTCTTTACTGCTTAAAGTAAAACACCACCATCACCATCAAACAACAAATAAACAAAAACAAAAATAGCCCCAGCTATTTGGTTTGGTTTTCAAATACCTATAAATTCTCAATTACTTCACAGTCACTCTTCAAGAAGCAATATATTGATTTCCTCCTGTCTTATAAGTTTTCATTGTACACACTGAAATTGCATGTTCATTCAAGGGCAAGCTCAAATTTCAATAGCTTTTGAGTACCTGTCTTTATTAAGTGATGTGGCCTTTTAATTCTTATTTCTCCTTCCTAAAGAACTTAGATTATACATCATTTCTTCTGAGACATATAACTTCCAAGTTGATAATTAACAGGCATTGTCTTCTTTCTGAGCTCAGAGATACTTGCATTTAGAAGTTATGTGGTACAATTGTGTGCTTATAGATAAGCCTGTCTTGCATAGGTACAGATTTATAAAGCCTTATTGACTGCTAGCTACTGCATCTTATAAGGGTTGGGCTAGGCTTTGGCATAAAAATAAGAATTTTCCCTTGCAAGAAGTGTTAGAGACAAACATAAACAAAACAATTATAAAAATTTGAAAGTAATACACTCAGACACTGGTGATATGTACTAGTATATACTTTGGTTTCACTAGCCTGCAGGGAAATTTATTAAATTGTATCAGTAGGCTTGAAAATATATATAACATGACTCATCAATTTTACTTATTTTTAAAAGGAAATGAAAATTGATTGCAAATAAAGTATTCTTATGTAATTTATATTGAATAATATTTCCAGGTAGTAAGCTGGGACAATAGTTTACATCATTTGTGTCCTGCTTCCAAGGAGTAGCACTTTTTCTTGTTTAAAGTCTAATGTCTTGAATATCTTTAGTATAGTTGATCTCTCTGTTACAGTAGTTTTAAATAATAGGGTAAATATGGTCACTCTTTTGATATCTTGGTCAGAAATTTGAGTCTATTCTTTTTATTTTTCCTCTATATGTAATGATTCTTTTTATTCTTGATAAAAAGAAGAGTTTGTATTTTTCCTCTCAGTGGTCTTCGGAAGGAAGTCTAACTCTCATGTGCCTTGATGTTTTGTTATTGTTGTCTTAAGGTAATTACCTGACTTGGGATTCTTTGAGCCTCTTCATTACTTTTTATTAATTTGGGAAAATTTTGTCTATTATCTTTTATATATTTCTTCTACCTAATTTTTCTTCTGAAACAAAAATTACGTATATAAAATATGTTATTGTTCACTTAGTTTCCCTTATCTTATTTGTTTTCTTTTTGATTTTCTCATTGTGCTTTAGTCTATATAATTTCTATTGACCTATCTCCAAGTTAACTCATTCTTTGCTCTGCTTCATCCAGTTTGTTGATAACTCTTCTAAAATAATTTCTGATATCCTGTTTTCCATTTTTAGCATTTTAATTTGATACTTTATTAGGGTTTTTATTACTCTGATAAAATTTATTGTTGTCTATCTGTGTTTTCCCCTTTTTCACTATTTCCTTAAATATTACTTAGTTATTTTTAAGACCATCTTTGATAGTTCCAAAATCTGGTTTTATCTGTTTCTGGTTATATTGACTATTTACCTATTCATAATGTGTAGTTTATTGTTGCTTATTATGTGTGTTTCACAGTAGTTTTAATGATGTGTGCAAAATAATTATAAACACTGACTTAAATAACAGGTATGATTTCACATGGGTGCACCTTTTTATTCGGGCCTCGGAGGGTTTAAATCTATCTGGATTGCAATTGATGTTGGTTTGAGTTTTATTGTTGCTATAACTACCTTACATATGCCACAGGCTTCAAATCCCTTCAGTGGTTGACAACCACTAACTGCTTTTTAATGTGAAGCCGAAAGTGCCAGATGGCTTTTCCTTAGTATTCTTGCTCTACATTAAATTTTCAGCAGGTCTTGCACATCCACTGCTCCAAGGATGAAATTGCTCTTCAACTACTTGCTCTTTCGTAGATCAAAGCAGGGTTATCCATGTCAGTAGTGCTCATCCCCCAACAGCAGTCAGATTTTGCTTCATAGCAAAGGCACCTGGTGCTGGCAGATTTTATCCCTGTTACCAGCTGGTCACTAATCTGTACTTCCACAGCGGCAGGAGCACAAATAGGCACTGCATAATTCTGTTACAGTTTTAGAACTCAGCGGCTTCCATGCCTGCACCATAAAGACTTTCAGGCAACGTTTCCTGCTCATGGCACTCATTGGAAAGTCACTGAAAAGAGCTATTATTGATTGCCTGTGGACCCCTTTTGATTATAGGGCTTCCCAGTTCAAAACTCTCATGCCAGTTTACATATGGCCTTTAAGAACTCAATGAATTTTCAGAAGTTTTCTTTCTATGCCACCTATCATGATCTGCCAAAGTTAAAACAGTTCATGTGTTCCCACTGTCCTCAGAGTAGCTCATTACTCATTGGAATTCTGTTCACCCGTTGTCCTGCAATCTCAGTGTCTCTCATGGGTTCAATACATGATTTTGTAGATTGTAAAGATTCCTCTTATTGTTGGAGTGTGAGGGACCTTGTCTTGCAGCTCTGCACATTCAAAGCTACTGTAGAATTCACACATATGTAGAAGCCATTGGCTGGAGCTTATACATTGTAAATTTTGCATTCTTGTGCTCTAAGTATTATTGTGTCCTGTAGAGTAGAGGAGGTTTTATCAGTCAGGCTGTTCTGATATTTGTTGTTTATCTGGATCCTTTGAGATTCATTTTAAGTTGCTAGTGTGACTTAAGAACAGTCTTTATTCTAGAAATAATTCAGTTTTACTAAGGCATGAGTCTTATCATGTGTCCACTAAATGCACCTGGTTTCAGTGAGGATTTTCCACTCTGACCAGTGAGCACTAGAATGAGTTTTAATACAGTATGAGCTCTGAGAATTGTTCAGCTTCCTTCTTAAAAGCCTTTCTTTGTTTTATCCTAATGGCATATCATCCTCCCACGTGCAGCTTGTTACTGCAAAATAGTTGCAAGGGGAAATCCACCCACATTTTAGAAATGCTTTATATTTTCTTCCTCTATGGTCTTTCATCTTGAAAACTATAGGTGTATCTGCTTTCTCAACCTCTGATTGTCTCCTCAATTCAAGGAGGCTGTTATTATTATTTCCTGTACTGTTACCTAAAAATTACTTTCTGACAGAAAGCCAAAAAGATTGTAGAACTCATCAGGGACATAAGTGAATCCAGTTTGCTGAGGGATTAAAGTCATACATTGCCTATTGTTTGAAAACAGAAATAAGTTTGATTGTTTTATGTATTTTTTCAGTGTTCTATTTGCTCATAGAGGAAAGTATGGTGCTAATAACTATATCATATCTATAAGTAGAAGACTTTTAAATGTCTTGCATAAGAATTTGCCCCCTCTGTTGGAATTGTTTCAAGATAGTGTGTAAACATTTTGAAAGCTTTTGTTTGACTTTGCAGGTCTACCTAAATTTCACAATTAGTCTCATGTATTTTAGAAAAGTTACTATTACCAATGCTGTGATTTAACAAGAATCTCAAATTTTGATAGAATATGAATCAGTAAATAAAAGCCACATTATGTAGACTTTTGTTTTGGAGACATTAAATATATTTACTTAACCTTTAGCTTCATAAAAGATGTAACTTTATTTTCTAAAGATTATACAACTCTTTATTATCTATAACTTTTAATACTTTTTTTGTATAACAATGCATTATTTTTGTGGGTTTGTCTTTCAATATTTGTCTACAAAGCCAAATATATTTTTTCCACTGTATAAGGCTTATATAATCATTATTTTTCATGAAAGTGTAATGGCAGGAAGCCACTCATCATTTAACAAGTAAAACTTGGTTCATGAAGGTAGTGCACTTACCATATTAAAATGTTCCTTTAAGGTATTACTTAATCAAAAAAATTGAACATCTGGAGAAACAAATCTCTGACACTTTAATTTAATTGTTACAGAAAATACTATATTAACTGCTGATCCACTGAGAAATTTAGAACAAGAGAAAATATTGCCTCTGCATAAAAGCACTGGCAACTTTCTATTGAGTTTGGAAAATCAGTATACACACCCATCAAGCAAGCATTAATTTATTGGATCATTAGGTAAAAGGCTATAGTTATTGAAGAGAGTCCTATGTTATTCATTTCAATTTGAAACAAGTCATAGTATAGTAAATTAAAGGGAAAATATCAGGTAATTGATATCTAGTAAAAAAAAAAGTTCTATATTTTATAACATGACTATTCAAGTAAACTATATTATGAAATCAATACACTGTTTGGTGAATTAAGGTAATATGGCATGACACTATGGATAAAATAAAGCTTGAAATGGAATTTTTACTATAAAGGCAAATTGGTATAAAGGTTTATTAGTGCCAATAGGGATGTAGCTATGTTGTTTATTTTATTCATGTGAATACTTTTCACAAACTTTATTTGTTTTATATCTATAACTAAAGACAATGACTACAATTAACCCTAATATATAAAAACCCTGGGTCTGTCACGACTGGAGGCTAGACCAACTGGAAGTATGTCCTGCAGTCAGCACTGGGTTGTCGAGATGACCCAGCACTGACTGCTATGGCAGCAGGCATGGTGATCCAGCACTGACTGCTGAGAGGGCCAGAAGAGATGCCTGAAGAGAGAAGCAGGGTCTGATCTGTATGTAGCCTCTGTGGCAGTTGCTGATCAGCACTTGCCTCTCTCTTTCTCTTTGGGTTTGGCCAGCAGCCATGCCTCCATTTCTCTCCAGGTTTTCCACCAGGGTTGCTGATCAGCCCCACCTTTCTGATTAGGTCCCATTGATAGGCCCAGAGACACTGACTGGCATAGAAACCAATTAATCAGAACCAAATTGGCCAGCAGAGGAAGGCAATTGGCAGTGAGATCAGGTCTGCAGGAGAGGGCAGTTGGGGGTGACCAGGCCAGCAGGGGAGGGCAGTTGGGGGCCATTGGGCTGGCAAGGGAGCAGTTAGGTGTTAATCAGGCTGGCAGAGGAGCAGTTAGGGGTGATCAGTCAGGTGAGCAGTTAGGAGCCAGCAGTCCAGATTGGAGAGGGTGCAGGCTGGACTAAGGGACAACCCCCAAGTGTGCGAATTTCGTGCACCAGGCCTCTAGTGTGTTATAAATGCCTAGAGGTCATTCAACAATTCTTTATCTAATAGCTTCCAAAATTTAGAACAGAATAGAATTCTACACTCCTGATGTGAATTTCCTCCAACTATGTTTTAATACTTAATATATATATTTTTAGAAATGCTATTCTTAAACATAATAATATATGAATTTCTAATCAATTGTTTCCCAGACCAAATTATAATGTGGATATGTCAATTATTTAAAAGTTGTGGTAGTGACTTTGTGATTTATAAAGGAACAAATCAGAAAAAGGGCTAAATAATGGCAGTGAAATTTCATGATGAGGAATTTTGACAATTACCTTCAGTTGGATAGATACCAGTAAAACCCTTAGCCTATATATTATGCTCAGGTCATCCAACATGAATATCTACCTTATCCATCACTAGCAATAGGCAAGTTTGTATGACTAATGCACAGGGACATAGATAACAATTTGTCAAAATTATCACTGATTATTACAATCTAGCATTTCCAGCAAAAATAATTGATTATAGTTATTCTATCTAAAAGTTGACCCAAGAATAAAAATCAGACTGGTCAAAGAATCCCTAAATACCAGCATTCTTCCAAGACCACATATTTTATTATTTGAATCTAGTTTCAGAGCTTCATATCCAAGTGCCGGAGCCAGCCGGCACTGCAGTTAGAACGTTACCTGAAAGGGGGGGTGAGGATTAAAGAACACAGACACCTTAGATACCGGGAGGGCGGACAGCTCAGGACTGTTGCGCCGAGTTTATTCTCACAGCTCCTTTTATAAGCAGAAACAACTTATGCAAGCATACAAGGTCAAGGTCCGATCAGCATGTTCCTTCCGTATCAGCAGTGTCCTAAACACAGTCTAGGCTACTCTCTCGGCCAGCTTCCTTATCCTTGTTTCTGTTATTGAGAACATCTGGCACTCAAGGACACATTGCTCTATTGACCCTGCTACAGTGTTACTTTCTCTTAGCTATATGAAGCAAAAACCCCAGCAAAGCAGGGAAACATAGGAGGAAAAGCATATTGCTGGATAATGTACCTAATTGCCTTTCACGGTTCCCCACATTTCCCCCTTTCCTTTATAATAAAAGGACCGGGGTGGGCCTTAACTGGCTAGGGAAGTAGAGGTCTGATTCCTCCCGTGGCTATCAGCCACCCTTTTTTGGCTCTTGGCATCTTTTGGGGAGGAGAGGCAGAGCCCATGTTTCTTCTTTATTTGATGCCAACCTCTGTGCTAATCAGACATAACTTCAGAGGAAGTCAGAGACGGTCAGTTAAAAGACCTTCCCTCGCAGATGCTTCGCTCTGCACCTAGCCAGTACCCAGTCTTGCCATACGGCGAGATGCAGCACTCTGACTATTCGTCTGCTACCGTGAAGGCAATCAAGCTCAGTAGTATCCTATACAACATGCAGAGGTCCTGGCGGGCCTGTTCTGAGTTTGACCTCGTGGAGTCCTGCTTGAAGCCGTGTCAAAGCGCTGACTCCTTTGCGCACCAGAAAAGGTAAGAGGCATATTATTACTACAATGGTGACCCCCATTAAGGCCACAGTAAGGGCTACATGCTGCAAATCAGAGGTGGAGGGGACCATACGCATGAGGTGATATAAAAAGTTCTTAGCGGCTTCTGCTGTATCTACTTTAAAGGGGTCTGTATTTTGTAGACCCTGGATTTCTTCATGCAGTTTCAGTAGGTCCATGGACTCATTAACATTATGCCAAATCCCTGTCAAATGAGCCTTCACTTTCTTCCAGCCATGAGTGGACCGGTTGTAAGGGTGAGGAGTGACACATATCCATTGATAATTTGCGTGGCATCTTAATCTGTTCCTCACCTTTAGACCATCTACCTCTTCCCCTAGGTACATAACTAGGTCATATAAGGTGTTGAGTTTCTCCTCTATCTTTCTATCGATTACTTCTTGTGTCCCTAGGGCTGTGCTAACATTTTTAGATAGTTCATTGACAAAATGCGCTGTCTGAACCTCCTGAGTGAGTGCCACTGCAAGCAGCAGCAGCTGTAGTAACCAGGGCTATCAAGGTCGCAACACCTGCTATTAATAACCCAATAAACCTTCGGGGTCTGCTGAGGGCCGAGGTTACCTCTCTCCATACCTGGAGGGAATGATCATCATACCAGGGCTCAGAGAGGTTTACCAGGACCATGACGAAAGTGGGCTGATGGAGAACAATCACCTGTTTACCCAAAGGCACATTAGCAATACAATTGGTTAACAGACAATTCACACAAGTGACATTAAAGATCTGTCCTCTATGGGAAATATTCACCCCCCCTACTAATAGGGCATAAGGCTCTGGCACACAGGCTGTTACATTCACGGCCCAATGGATCGAAGTCCAGTTTTTGTTTTTCTCACTAGTCGGATAGGTCACCGTAGCTATGACTGTGTCCAGAGCAGCAGCCAGTTTCCAAAGGAGTAGTTGTGTCGGGCCGTTACTTACACTCCAGAGTCCTTCATAGAGGCCTTGGGTCCAACTGGTCTTGTTAGCGACGGACCAATTAATGATGGATGAGTTGAAGCCGTGAATCGGGTAGGCAACAGCTCGTCAGTGTAACACCGTCCCCACGGTACTGAATGTACTCGTATATCAGAGGGTTTCTCACATGGCAGGACGTCTCGGGGAAGGGAGGTATTTAACTCAGTTCCCGATTTTCCGAGACTCCGCATGTGGATGTTCCATCCGACATTGGAGCTGTTGGCCCGAAAAGTTAGCCCGTCAAGGGTGACACAGCCCGTCACATTCTCATCTTTGGAAAAGCAGACGGGAGTGCCCTCTCCCGTAGCAGAAAAGTTATATGGGATTGGGGCGTGCACCTGAAGGTGACTATTCGAGGGCCCCCCAAGAAGTTTGGTATTATTGACATACACCAGGACGCTGCGACCCTCCCACACCGACACATGCAGCAAAGGAGGATCAGGCACATATGCCCAGTATTCTCCCGCCTCAGTTGCAGCACACCATGCTAGTAAAATGAACAGCATTAGCTCGCACTTCATTCTGGAGTAGTGTCGTTGTCTGATTCTTGTGTTGAATCTGGGCCTTTTTCTTCAGATGTGTGGATTTCTGCGTGGCGAACCAGCCTCTCAGGTAACCAGCGTGGTCCTTCGGCGTCCTGTGGGAAAACACAAACATGGCCTCACCCCCAGATTAATACAGGATCAGGTCCACTCCACTGTCCTGTCAGAGGATCCTTCCAGCGCACCTGAGCATAGGTGCGGGAACTACTGGCTCCCCACAGTCTCTGAGCCGCAGATTGTCTATTAGCATCAAAAGTTAAAAAATTAAGGATAAAGAGAGCATGATGTAAGTAATTATGTGCTGACCTAGGATATAACTCCCCCTCTTTTATTTTTTGTAATTGAATTTTAAGAGTTCCATTAGCTCTTTCGACTATTCCTTGCCCTTGAGGATTGTAGGGAATTCCTGTTTTAAGACGGATACCTAATTGATTGCAAAATATCTGGAAATTTTTCCCCGTGTACCCAGGCCCATTATCCGTTTTAATACATTTGGGCTGCCCCATAGTGGCAAAGCACTTTAGACAATGAGCAATGCAGTGCTTACTGGCTTCTCCAGTTTGGGCAGTTGCCATAATGTACCCGGAAAAGGTATCTATGGTGACATGTACATATTTCATCCTTCCAAAATGGGCAATATGAGTAATATCCATTTGCCATAGCTGGTTGGGCATCAATCCCCTGGGGTTGATGCCATAAGAGGGCACAGTAGTTATAATGGGGCAGGTACCGCATTGCTTGACTATTTGCCGTGCTGCTTCTCTGGTAATTTTAAATTGCAAGCGCAGGCTATTACTATTTTGATGATGTATGAAATGCGATTGCGTGGCTAATTGTTCTGGGCTAACCTGTGTTTGAACCAGTATTGCTTCTCGAGTGGCTATATCAGCCAGGGCATTCCCTTCAGACAGGGGACCAGGAAGGCCTGTATGAGCTCGTAAGTGACCAAAGTGACAGGAAACTTGCCGTTGCAATAACAGTTCCTGGATTTTTGCAAATAACTGCTGAACTGTAAAGTTCGATGTTTCTATAGTTGGCACAGTCTCTATTGATTGTAAAGCCTTTATTATATACTGACTATCAGAATACAAGTTAAAAGTCTGGGTAGGCAGCTGTTGTAGCACCTCTAGAACTGCTAGTAATTCTACTACCTGAGCGGATTTATATCCTATCTGAAAAGAAGTTATTTTTCCTGATATATTGGTGGCAGCGACTCTATTAGAGGATCTATCCGTGAATACAGTGAGTGCCCCTTCAATAGGTTTTTTATAGACTATCCTGGGAAATACAAAAGTATGAATGCTAGCAAATTGTAATAATTTATGCTGAGGGTAGTGATTATCAATTTCTCTAGTAAACTGGGCTAAGGCTATTCCCCAACTGTCACTATTTTGGAACAACCAATTGACTTGCTGTTTAGTATAAGGAACAAGCAGTTTTGGAGGCTCTATTCCTAATATTCTTCGAGCTTCCATTCTGACGGACTGAATTAGGGAGGCCACCGCTTCAAAGTAAGGAGAAAGAACTCTAGAGGGAGATACGGGAAGATGGATCCACAAGAGTGGATTATTTTGCCATAAAACTGCGGTCGGTGTATGAGTAGTGGGTAAAATGTATGCCTCCCAGGGTTGAGTATAATCAAAATAAGTAATCTGTTGCTTCTTGATAGCCTCTTCTACCACAGTCAGGGCCTGCTGGGCTTCAGCTGTTAATTCTCGGGGAGATGTGGGCTGTGCCTCTCCTTTAAGGATATCAAACAAAGGCTTCAACTGTCCTGTGGTTAACTTTAAGTAGGGCCTTATCCAATTAATGTCTCCTAGTAACTTTTGAAAGTCATTTAAAGTTTTTAGCTTATCTCTTCTAATTCTAATCTTCTGAGGAGTTATTTTTTTCGGGTATAACAGATACCCCAAATACTGAAAAGGGGGCTTTCTCTGTACCTTCTCCGGGGCAATGACCAGCCCTCTTCTGGCTAAATCCTGTTGTAATTGGGCATATGCAGCTAAAAGTAGACTCTCATCTTTACAGGCTAAAAGGATATCATCCATATAATGAATTATGTAAACTTGCGGGTGGCGCTTGCGAGTGCCTTCAATAGCCTGTGCTACAAACTTTTGACATAAGGTAGGGCTGTTAGCCATTCCTTGCGGTAGGACCAACCAATGATATCTCTTCATGGGCTCTTGCAAATTAGTGGATGGGACACTAAATGCAAACCGTTTGCAATCCTGGCTGGCAAGAGGAATAGTATAAAAACAGTCTTTTAAATCTAGAATTATTTTAAAGGTGCCAGCAGGTATTGCTGAAGGCACAGGCAGTCCAGGCTATAGAGCCCCCATTAGTTCTATAGTCTCATTTACTTTTCTAAGGTCTTGTAATAGTCTCTATTTTCCTGATTTCTTTTTTATAACGAAAATTGGGGAATTCCAGGGTGAATTAGATGGGGCTATGTGGCCGCGATCCAATTGCTCCTGCACCAATTGGGTGGCTGCCATAATTTTGTCTGTGGTGAGGGGCCACTGATCCACCCACACAGGATCATCAGATTTCCAACTGATGGGATCTGCATGAGTGGCAGGAGCCTCAGTGACCCCCTCTAAAAATACCCTAGCCCGGTCCTTTAGGACCTGGGGCTAAGTATTAATGGCTTTGTTATACCCTGATTTTGCTTTCCTAGTCCTTGTGCCAGTAGGAGCCCCTGGTCCAACATCTGCTGTGTTACTGTGGCACTGGGACTGTATAAATATACTCCCATTTCCTGCATGATATCCCTTCCCCACAAATTGACAGGTAGGCCTGCTACTATGTAAGGCTGAAATAACCCTTGATGTCCTTCCTGATCTCTCCAGCGCAGGGACCCACTGCTCTGTTCGGGGGCAGCTGCTTGGCCAATCCCTTGTAGCTGGGTCATGACTAACTGTTTAGGCCAATTCTGAGGCCAATGTCGTTCAGCAATAACCGATACATCCGCCCCTGTATCTAGGATACCCTTGAATTTTTTCTCATTTATGAATAATTCTAGTTCAGGCCTGTTCTCCTTTATTTCTTGTACCAGTACGCATCTGAGGACCCAAATCCTTTATTTCCCCTAGAAGCATAAGATCTAACCTGGCCTACTTCAAGGTAAGGTATTAATAATAATTGAGCAATCCGTTGCCCTGCTTGCACAACGGAAATGGTGGCAGGGGAATGAGCCATAATTTTTATTTCCCCAGAAAAATCCCCATCTATTACCCCTGGGGCTATATGTAACCCCTTAATTGTGCTGCTACTTCTTCCTAAGATTAAACCCATGACTCCTTTTGGAAGAGGCCCAAATACCCCTGTGGGTAAGGACTGGACCCCCATCTCCGGGGTTAGTACTGCGTAGGTGGAGGTACAGAGGTCCAATCCTGCGCTGCCTGGGGTTGCCCTGCACAGCTCTTGAATGGATTTCCCTGCCCTAGGTTGACTTGTCCCCCCTGGGTGGACTGCTCCTGAATCGCCCCGTAAAATTGCTGCGGGGCCCGGGGCTGGCCCCTCCATCCGTTTCCCTGTTGTGGTGGTAGCACCTGGCCTTGAGCATCTTTCTTAGACTTACATTCATTAGCCCAATGAGTACCTCTCCTGCATCTAGGACATAGGCCAGGCTGCTTTCCCGGAGATGCCGTAGCCTGCCCTGGGGTCCGGCTTGGCTGTCTCAAAGGGCAATTGCGTACCCTGTGGCCCATTTGTCCACATCCAAAGCAACTCCCAGGAGGTCCAGGGGTTCTTTGATTTCTCCTTTTTCCTGTCTGCTGCTGTTGGAATAAGATGTCCTTGAGCGTTTTTCCCTGCAGTGCCGCAGCAATTGTTAGCCCCTGTACATAGGAAGGTCCTATGTCTGCACATAACCTAACATAGTCTGAGAGGTTTCCCTTTCTCCTATAGGGTTGGATGGCAGCTTGACATGCAGTATTGGCATTTTCAAACGCTAATTGTTTGGCCATGATCATCCCAGGCTCACCATCTCCTATTACCTTCCCTACGGCCTCAAGCAGCCGGGATACAAAGTCCTGAAAAGGCTCATCAGGGCCTTGTCTAATCTTAGATAAATCCTCTACTTGCCTTCCAGTACTAGGCAGAGATCTCCATGCCTTCCTTGCAGCAGCGTTAACTTGGGCATATACTGCAGGATTAAATTGTAACTGAGTATCTGCATCTTGGTATGGCCCCTCTCCTGCTAGCATGTCAAAAGTAATAGGGATCTGCTGGGCTCTATTCCTTGTGGCTGTATTCTCACATTGTTCTGTAAACTCTGCCTTCCATAACAGATACTCTCCCCCAGCTAATGTAGCTCGTGCTAGTTGTTTCCAGTCACTAGGAGGCAAAGCATCTGTTGACATAGCTTCCACAAGGGCCAGCGTAAAGGGTGCATTGGGCCCATACTGTGCACAGGCAGTTTTTAACTCCTTAAACTGCTTAAAAGGTATGGGCTGGTGAATTCTGCGGACACCTCCCTGGCCATCAGGTACCTCAATTATTGGACATAGTAATAAATCACTGGTATCCTCCCCTCTACGAGCAGCTTCCGCCGCCATTGCTTGTAGGGGGGTTTCTACCTTATAAGTCTTCCCTATTTTTTCTATCGATGGCATGGCCAGCGGTTGCCCTTGGGTAATTTCTCCCTCTCCCGTCACTCTTCTAATGACCGGAGCAGTTATTTTAGACACATCCTTATCTTTTTCCGCCAGGTGGCACTGGATCCCAGTTCCTCCCAGCAGTATTTTTCTGGTTAATTCAGTACATAGTTGTTCAAGTGTCTCTACTCTATTCTGCATTGATTCAATTTCCTTTTTATCTGCGAGCCCGGAAGAGACAGGGTGGTCGGGCTTCGCATTGACCATCTCTTCCCCTCTATCCCTTTCTTTCAGGGACAGTACAGACCAGTCATCTCTCCAGCTACATTCTTCCTCCCACCCGGCCTTATCTTCCCATGACTCTGTTGCTTCCTCCGAATCCCACCCAGGCTCTGGCGGAGGATAAGGCGGCGGTGGCAATTCAAGCTGTTCCTCCCCTTCCTTTTTAAGGGCTGCTGCTTGACCTACTTCTCTCCACTTCTGCCCTTCATGCTTTTCTACTAAACTGTCCCTCACCAGACTCCATAAAGTGAAGGCATCTACCGGTGTCCGGTGAGGACCGTGGGCTTGAAAATGGCCCTGAAGTCTCTTCCCTACCTGCTCCCAAGTTTCTAAACACACGGTTCCCTCTTCCGGAAACCATGGGCACACTTCCTTGACAAAAGTAATGAAGCGCTCTATTTGCTTTTGACTTGTGAATAAGTTACTGCTAGCTTGCCCCATTTTGACTTATTTCTCCCGCTGTCTGCCCTGTCACCGCGTCCCACTACCACTGCGAACGTTCTCTTACCTTATTACCGCGGTGCTCCTTCACCGAATCCCCCGTGTTCAGGTCCCTGTTCGTGGCGCCACCTGCAGGAGCCAGCCGGCACTGCAGTTAGAACGTTACCTGAAAGGGGGGGTGAGGATTAAAGAACACAGACACCTTAGATACCGGGAGGGCGGACAGCTCAGGACTGTTGCGCCGAGTTTATTCTCACAGCTCCTTTTATAAGCAGAAACAACTTATGCAAGCATACAAGGTCAAGGTCCGATCAGCATGTTCCTTCCGTATCAGCAGTGTCCTAAACACAGTCTAGGCTACTCTCTCGGCCAGCTTCCTTATCCTTGTTTCTGTTATTGAGAACATCTGGCACTCAAGGACACATTGCTCTATTGACCCTGCTACAGTGTTACTTTCTCTTAGCTATATGAAGCAAAAACCCCAGCAAAGCAGGGAAACATAGGAGGAAAAGCATATTGCTGGATAATGTACCTAATTGCCTTTCACGGTTCCCCACATCCAAGGAAGACTTTTGAATAAAGATATTCAGCAAATATTAGATATAGCCAATATTTTCAATGTGGTCTAAAAAAATCATTAGGATATTTTTCTTCTTGCATGTATTTTCTCAGCATCTTAGTTATAGATGAATTGATAGCGTCAGTAATTGAAACTTTAGTTACTTAATGTCCCCAAAGTTTTGTTAAATTAACACTTCACAATTAATTAAAAATTCTAATCTATTAAGCTATACATGCAATGCACTATTTATTATTTTAACAAGCCTATTGAAAATGTATTAGTATCATTATATATATATATATGCCTAAGTGACTGGAATGACTGAAACAACTGTAACGACCAGTCGCTATGACACTCATTGACAACCAGAGGGCAGACACTCATTACAGGAGCTTCCCCCTGGTGGTCAGTTCAATATACTCCTACCTCCCCTCAGCCAGCAGGCCCCGATCACCCAATCAGCGCCGGGCCCTGGGCTGGGATGAGGCCCCTTTTCCATGGGGGCTGAGGGATGGCTCCCACGTTGGAGGCAGTGACTAACTTTCTGTGTGCTATCTCTCTTCCCAGCCGGCAGGTCCTGATTAGCCTGCAGCCTACCTGCCATGGTGGCTGGACGATAAGGAGGAAAAAGGAAGACGTAGGCGGGGAATTGCACAATGGTGGTTCCTTCCATGCCTGGCCCAGGAACTGCTGCTTCTTCTCCAATCAGCCCTGTTCACCAGCCAGGCCCAGGGAACCCATCCATGCATGGATTTCATATACCGGGCCTCTAGTTATTAATATTATCATTACTATTTTAAAGATGATGAGATAGGAGCATATAGAAGTAGAACTTGAGGAAAATTGCACAGATAGTGACAAAATCAAAGTCTGTCTGGCAGTAAAGACTTGCAATTAATCCTCATTATATATTGCTTTTGATTTTTTTTCAATATAAACATTTTACTGAAATTAGTGTTATAAAGTGCTAACTGGTGCAGAGTAGACACTCAGTTCTAAATAAAATATCCATTGCTTTCCACTGTTGTTATAGTTATTGAATTCTTATGCATTAATTTTTACTTTTTTATTTTATTTTTTTGCTTTTAAGTAGGTATATAATGACACGGACAAAAAATATCATATCAGGAATAGCATCCAGCATCTTCATTCAGGCAAAGGCAAACAGGAGGATGTCCTTGGATGCTAAGGAGATGCCTACATAGAAGATTGACAGCAGCTGGACTAAATGTTTCACTGCTGAACTGATTCCTCAGGTATCCTGGCTCTGGCAACTGCTATGGGATTGGATGACAATTACAGATCCAGAAAGCAAAAATATCTCTCAATATACCTCAGAAACAAAGGTGTCTCCATCAAGTCTATATTCACAAAAAGTGCTCTGTTCTTCAATACCTTTATTGAAAAATGTGCACAGTTTTCTCAGTGCCTTCTGCACAGAAGAGAATATTGAACAAAGTATCTCATATCTTGATCAGGAATTAACTACTTTCGGTTTTCCTTCACTGTATGAAGAATCCAAAGGTAAAGAGAGAATTAAATATAGTTGCTGTTTTAAACTGTATGAATGAGCTACTTACTCATCAGCGGAAGAACCTTCTAGCTCAGGAAAATGTGGAAACACAAAATCTGAAACTGGGAAGTGATATGGACCATCTACAAAGCTGCTATGCAAAACTCAAGGAACAACTGGAAACCTCCAGGAGAGAAATGATTGGGCTTCAGAAAAGAGACAGACAATTACAATGCAAGAACAGGAATTTGCATCAGTTACTGAAAACTGAGAAAGATGAGGTACAAAAATTACAGAATATTATTGCAAGTCGAGCTACTCATATAATCATGATATGAAGAGAAAAGAGCGTGAATATAATAAACTAAAGGAACATCTACATCAACTTGTTATGAACAAGAGGGATAAAAAAATAGCTATGGAAGTTTTAAATTATGTGAGAAGAGCTGATGGAAAAAGAGGCTCTTGGAGGACTGGTAAAAATGAAGCAAGGAATGAAGATGAAATGTATAAAATTCTCTTGAATGATTATGAATATCGTCAGAAACAAATCCTAATGGAAAATGCTGAACTTAAGAAGGTTCTTCAGCAAATGAAAAAGGAAATGATTTCTCTTCTTTCTCCCCAAAAGCAGAAACCTATAGAAAAAGCTGATGATAGTACAGGAACCGGTATCTCTGATGTTGAAGAAGATCCTGGGGAACTGAGCAGAGAGAGTATATGGGACCTTTCCTGTGAAACTGTGAGAGAGCATCTTAAAACAGCATCAGGAAACAGTGGAGAATTTTGAAAAGTCATGTAGAAAAACTTGATAACCACATTTCAAAGGTAAACTTAGAAGGTTTTAACGATGAAGATGTAATCTCACGACAAGACTGAGGAAGAAACCGAAAAACTTGAGTTAGAAATTCAGCAGTGTAAAGAAATGATTAAAACTCAACAACTTTTACAGCAGCAGCTTGCTACTACATGTGATGATGATACCACTTCACTGCTACGAGACTGTTGTTTGTTGGAAGAAAAGGAGTGCCTCAAAGAAGAGTGGTCCCTATTTAAAGAGCAAAAAAAGAATTTCGAGAAAGAAAGGCGAAGCTTTACGGAAGCTGCCATTCCCCTAGGATTGGAGAGAAAGGCATCTGAAGAAGAAAGAGCCAGTTGGTTAAAGCAACAGTTCTTAAATATGACTACCTTTGACCACCAGAATTCAGAAAATGTGAGACTCTTCAGTGCCTTCTCAGGAAGTTCTGATCGGGACAATCTTACAGTGCACTCAAGGCCACGACAGAAGCCTTACAGGGTGTCTAACGGGTCTCCAGTTTGTATCTCTAAACTCACAAAATTTCTTCCTGTTCTCCTTCAACTTCAGAATTTTGCCAGGCACGTTCCTGTGTATCTGAACATAGTTTAATCAGTCTGAATATGACTCCAGAACAGACTAGACCAAATCAGGTTGGAGGAGAATGTGCAAATCAGAAATGGAGCGTGGCATCAAGACCTGGATCACAGGAAGGTTGCTGTAGTGAGTGTTCCTGGACCTCCACAAATTCTCATGTAGAAAAAGATGGCTTACCTTAGCCATGTGGACTGGAACTTTTGTCATTAATATGTTCATCAAATTGCCCATCTAAATTGAAACAGGGTGTATCATAAAGTCAGTCATCTCTAATAATTTAAGATGGTCTGAGTTGTTTGTTTGGAATTCCTGTTCTTCCCCCAAAGAACTAAAATGTTAAATCTATTTAAAAGGGTATATAGGTTTGGATATGTATTTTTAGTAACAGAAGCATCTGGTTCTGCGAATAAAGGAATGTATAGCTGTTTGGATGGAAACAAAAGCACTAGAGTGAGTTTCCTTGTATAGGTATTAAAATAGCACTTTTAGTAAACAGACTGTTGTAAATGTTTTACTTTTGTCCCATATAGAGTTGGCATTGAGAGTTTAGCCTTTACTTGAATGTATACTGTAGATTTTTAACAAAGCGAGTTCTATATTTATTATGTTTAGTGTGGTTTGAAATTTGCTCTTTCATGTTTTAAATGAAGTGAAATTTATGTTTTGTACATAGATATACATGATTATGTTAAGAGGTTTTAAGATCGAAAAGTTTTACACATTCATAATAATAGTATTTCATGCTAATAAAATTTTTATTAGTGGGATTTTGAAAAAAAATATCATATCACGGTCTACCATGGTATTTGGTTAGCTCAACTATTATCAGAAATCAAGACTTGCTTTTAAAAAAAATGTTGATTATCCACCAGTATAACTTGAGATAAAGTGTAAAAATAAGAAATAACTGTTTCTTGCTCAAGTAGTAACTGTCTTATAGCATGCAAGGTATCTTATAGATCCTTTTATAGCTGTGTGTGTTACCTACCTTTGAAATATTATTTTTGAGTAATCTCATTTGAATTTGAGATTATGTATCCTTTCTTTGGATATATTGATAATGAGTTAAAAATAATAGTCCACTTGATCGATGAATCCTGTTGTATTTTATTACGCCCTTGTGAAATTATAGTTTATGGATTGAAACATACTACTATTTTAATGTGGCTATTTTAATGTCCTTTCTAAGAATATTCCTTTTGACCTTTATCTCTTTGCAAAATATGCACAGAATTTTAGACTTATTTTGTATCCTGGTTCATATTTTATTCTCTTTAAACTGCCTTACTTACATAAATCACTCTTCTTTTATTGAGTATTAATAATTTTGTATAAGACAGGAACAATTTGATGAATAATTCAATCTTATATTTTCACAAGGTTAAAAAAAAGATGTCTTAGAAATGTGTCTGAACTAATTTAAATCATATGTAACCCAATAAAGGTTCTTCTATGTTACTAAGTATCAAAATTCCAAAGTCTGTTTTTCAGCAAATATAAATATTAATTGCTGTTGTTAGTTTCTCCCAGCCAAATGTAAATCTATTACCCTTGATATCTCACCTATTCTTGCCTTATATATTAGCATGCTTAAATGAAAAATATATAGAGCCTATTCTCACAGTGATAAATATAATGTATTTACAAGAACTATAAAAGTAAAAAGGGAAACATGATACCTATAAGAACAAAGTTTGAAACCAAAACGTAGCAGACTTAAAGCCAAAATTACTTCTTAAAAATCTTATGATATTGGATAGCTATTGATATTTTTAAGGCACTTTTTCTTCATATAAAGTAGAAAGCATTATTGTACCTAAATATTAATAGGCAAGATAAAAGTATAATAAATGAGATTTTGGGAAAAATATTCAATATAAATTATTTTGTTTGACATTGATAGAACAATCTATGGTATGTTCTATTCTTTCATTTGTCTTTATTTGTAAAAAAAGGGATTTCAGAGACTGAGTCAAGCTCATAGCAAATTTAGTTTGACTCACTTTATCTCTGTTATTTTTCTTTTTAATATATTAAATATATATATTTCTGAAAGGAAGGGAAAGGGAGATAGAAACATCAATGATGATAAAGAATCATTGATCAGCTGCCTCCTACATGCCCTCTACTGAAGATAGAGCCTCCAACCTGGGCCTGTGCCCTGACTTGAAATCAAAACATAACCTCCTGGTTCCTAGGTTGATGCTCAATCACTGAGCTACACCAGCCCCGCTTGAACAGGGTTCCACAAAGTGAAATGTTAAATGTACAGAGCATAAGTACTTCTTTCTTGTATTTAAGTAAAAGTTTGTAATTTCATGTTTGCTTTTTCATACTTGACAAGATCATAAAGTAGACACAACCTTAGAAAAGGGAAAACAGTCTCAGCAATAAAGTCATGAATAGTTTATTTTTGTCATATGTATCTTTAAATGCCTTGACAATTTTATTTTCAGAGAGAGAAGAAGGTAAAAGGAAAGAGAGAGAGAAACATCCATGTGAGAGAGAAACATCTTTCAGTTGCTTCCCATACACACCCCGATTACGCTAACCTGGGATCAAACCCACAAGCTTTGGGTGTATGGGAAAATGACCCAACCAATTGAGCTGTACCAACCAGGGATGAATGTATTGACACTTTAATTAGAGTTATGAATTCCTAATTATCATTAAGGTAGAGAAATAGATTTTACCAGCCCATATGCACATAATAAAATATTATGAAAGTACATTAAAAGTAAAAAGGGAAACATGATAACTATAAGTACAAAGTTTTTATTTGTCAGTACTTTAAATCACTGAACATACTGAGAAATGTAGCTGTATTCACGTAAGAAAAACTAAGTGTTTTGCAATATTTTCTGAGATAATTATACTTATCACATACTAGCAGTTCCTTTAAAAGGTTTGGCCTGATATATATTACATAATTCATTTTTAAATATCAGTATTGTTTAAAAGATATTTTTATCACCCATTACTAACGCCACTATAAAAGATATTATTTTAAATAATGTTGACATTATTTTAAATAAAACATTAAAAGGTAATGTTTATAACATAATTAATATTTTTAAAAATAGATATATCTATATCTATCTAATACAGTAGTTCTCAACCTTCCTAATGCCACAACCCTTTAAGATAGCTCCTCATGTGGTGGTGAGCCCCAACAATAAAATTATTTCCATTGCTACTTCATAACTATAATTTTGCTACTGTTATGAACTGTAATGTAAATATCTGATATGCAGGACGTATTTTCATTGTTACAAATTGAACATAATTAAAGCATAGTAATTAATCACAAAAACAATATGTAATTATATATTGTGAAATATTTATTTCTAATTACAAATAAATGAAATTTTGTCTTGAATCATGGTGTAGCATGGGTAACAGTCTTAATATGACAACAGTAAACTATATTGCTACATTTTGCTACACCAAGGAGCTGTGTGTTGGTTCCTAAGACCATGGGAAATAGGTGTTTTCCAATAGTCTTAGGCGACCCCTGTGAAAGGGTAGTTCGACCCCCAAAGAGGTCACGACTCACAGGTTGAGAACCACTGATCTAATAGTAAGGTAATATGCAAATTGGTTGCAACGTCATCACAGTAACAACTGATCAGCAGGCTGAGAGCACAGCAGGTGGGTGGGGACTTGCAGTGTTAGGGACGCAATGGCCACTGCTGCTTGCCCCAAGCCAGTCTTGGGCAAGTGGCAATGGGGCTGGGGGAGGGGGAGGCAGGGCCTGGTGGAGGGCAGCTTGTACTCCCCACATGGCAGTGGCAGCTGTGAGCATGCCCAGTGGCTGCTGCTGCTTCCAGGCCCAAGGCTCAGGCAATGAGGGCCAGGAAAGGCTCAGGAAAGTTGCAGTGGCTACAATGGCTGAGGCTCAGGCAGCCTCATGGCTGACAGTGGAAGCAGCAGAGCATGATTGGGGTGTCACCTTCCCCTAATCATATGGTCACCTTCCACAGAGGGAGACCAGAGGCAGCAGCAGTGAAGGGTGATGGGGACTGTACCTTCCCCTGATTGGCAGAGGGAGACCAAACTGCAGCTTAGGCCTGCTCCTGAGGTAGGACACCACCTGAGGGCTCCCAGACTGTGAGAAGGGACAGACCGGGATGAATGACTCCCTCCCCAGTGCATAAATTTTGTGCACCAGGCCTCTAGAGTGTTTATATTATGATATAAACAAATAATTATAAATTATACATGTTTTTATTTTATAAATCACAACAATATAACCATCAATAAATGAAGAGACAAAAATATAAAATAATGATTGCTATCTCTATTACTTTACCAACTTTCAGTCACATGAATATATGTATGAATATAAGTATATGTACTATATACAGATATATATCAGTTTATATATCTTATATGCTCATGCATATACTTTTAGAATACATATATTCTAAAAGGTTCTCAAATTTGACAATATATCTGAATCTGATATATGTGTGTGTATTATATACATATATATATACATATATATATGCTGAAAGCTTTTTAAATTTGACAAATAAATCAAACCACAAAGTTAAGAATCTCAGAAAACTCTGCAAAAGATTCCCAGAAACATCACATCCAGAAACATCATAATCAAAAACCCCACAAAAATATCCCCAAAAATACACATTCAGGAACATCCTAGTCAAAAAGATAAAAATTAAAGATAAAATAAAAAATTTGAAAACAGTTACAGAACAACAATACAGTAATACAGCATGTGATAAGGGAATGCTTTTTAATGAGTATGCATTTTTTATCAGAACCCATTAAAGCTAAAAGAAAGTTAAGAGACACTTTCATATATAAAAATGAAAATAACTTTTACCTAGAATGTTACATTTTGGAAAAACATCCTCCCCCTAACCGGTGTGGCTCAGTGGATAGAATGTCAGCCTGCGAACTGAAGGGTCCCATATTTGATTCCAATCAAGGGCATGTATCCTGGTTGCAAGCACATTCTCAGTACGGGGTGTGCAAGAGGCAGCTGATTGATGTTTCTCTCTCATAGATGTTTCTAACTCTTTATCCCTCTCACTTCCTCTCTGTAAAAATCTCAATAAAATATATTTTTTAAAAAAGAAAAACTTGTTCATGAATAAAATTTGAGGGGGCAGAAGGAAACTGGCAATCAGGGACTGGAATGTGGAGAGTGGGTGGCGGTAGTGGAGTATTGCGGACCCAGGCAGAATGTAGCTTGATGACTGCACCACAGAGACAAGCAAAAGGATTAGAACTGAACCCAGCTAGGTGGGAGTTGCTAAGACAACCCAGCAGGATGGGGAAGGGAAGGTGCTAATGGAAGAAGTGAGCTTCAAAATGTATGGATGTTGCTAAAACAGGCAGCTTGAAATAGCCAATCACAAAGTAGTGAGGCATATAACTAATCCTTAGGGATGTTGCTAAGGTAGAATTCTATGAAAAGAAACAATCAGGGGCTAGGAAAGCATAAATCTATTTCTTTGTGGCCTGAGGGGGGCGGGAAAAACTTTACCTATAACGCACCTTGGGCCCCCTTCCTATTGCTCCCTACAGCAGAGAGTATCCAACTATCAATAAATTTGCTTCCACTAACTGTTTCAATCTGAGAATTAATTCTTCAACTTTGTGAGACAAGGAACTAGACCTGAACAGAAATTTTGGCATAAGATTGAATGAAGAATAAGGTAGAAAAGTAAGAGAATTTCATGCCAGCTGACCTGTTTTATAGGAATTGCTAAAAGGATTTATTCCGAAAGAATGAAAATGAACCCAGAAGGTAACTGAAAACATAAAAACTGAATAAAGGGCAAAGAAATGGTATACATCTGGTCAAATTTAATTAAATGTTCCTCTTCACTTGAGCTCTTTAAAATATGTATGTTGCTTGTAAGTAAAATTAAAACAATTTTTATGGAATTTTCAATGAATAAAGAATTAATACATAAGGCAATTGCAATATAAAGGGGTGTAAAGAGACCCATATGTTGTTAATATTTCTACATTTCACTCCACACTTTAAAATAGTGATTATAAGTAGATAGATGTAGATTAAATATGCATACTGTAATCTATGGATCACTACAACAAACATATGCAATATACAGAATTATATATGCAATATATAAAACCTGAATGTATTAATAAAAATGAAATGCAAACATGTGTATATACACGAAAGATGGCTGAGAAGTGACAAAGAAAAAGAATAAATTGGAATTAAAAATTAATGGTATATATAAATTAAAACATATTTATAACTACATTAAGTGTAATGTAATGTGCTTACATATGTGAATTAAAAGTGAGAAATTGCCAGACTGAATTAAACATTATAACTCAGCTAAATGCTATTTAAGGAAACACTTCAAATACAATGTGGTAGGTAGGAAAAAAAAGTAAAAGAATAACAAGTGCCATAGCATGCAAACACAAGTCAAAAACAAAAAGTTGTGGAGGCTATACTAATGCCAGACAGAGAAGACATGAGAGCAAAGTTGATTATAAGGAAAAAGGGTGTTATTAAATAATGATACAATTGTTAATTTACTAAGAAAGCACATAATCTTAAATGTGCATATACCAAAAGAAATAATAATTTTAAAATACAAAACACAAAAATGAAAATAAATAAATAAATAAACCCACAGAGGAGACTTCAACACTCCTCCTTTAATCAATGGAACTAGTAGACATAAAATAAGCAAGATAGACAAAAATGGATGAAAAATGTCAACTTGGACTTCATTATAATTATGAAACACTCTACCCAACAGTAATAGAATATATATTCCTTTCAAGTGCATAAATAACATTCATTAAGGAAGACCATATTCAATGAATATAAAACAAACCTTGAGGGCACAACAAAAAAAAAAAAAACTTTGATGAATTTTGTTAAAGTCAAACAAGAATTACCTTTGATCATAATGAAATTAAAGTGGAGTCAATAACAGAATAATAATAGAAACATCTTCATATATTTAGAAATTAATCAACACTGGGGAAAATATTTGCAAATAATATCTGATAAAGTTCCTACATCTAATATATGTGATGAGTGTTCCTTTTTTTTGACATTCTCACTAGCACTTGTTCGTTGACTTACTGGTGATAGACTTTCTGGCAGGTATGAGATGATATCTCATTGTCAACTTAATTTGCATCTCTGTGATGATTACTGACACCAAGCATTTTTCATATGTCTGTATGTCCTCTAGAGAAGTGTTTGTTCAGGCTAGTGGATTGCAAACTTCTGGAAAAATGATCAGTAGTTTCTTATAAAGTTAAATACACACTTACCCAGTAATTGTGTTCCTTGGTACTACTGAAGAGATATGAAAACTTATATTTCTACAAAAGCCAGTACACAAATGTTTATAATAGGTCTATTTATATTTGCCAACAGCTGGAAATGACTAAAAGTCATTCAGTGGGTGAAAGGAGAAACAAACTTGTGTATATCCATATAATAGAATACTACCTTGTAATAAAAGTGAATAGGAAAAAAAAAAGTGAATAGGCCATTGATTCATACAGCTTCGGTGGATTTTAAAGTCATTATTCTGAAAGTAAAAAAAGTCAGTTTTGATAGGGGGACTTATAATCTGCTAGATGGAACATCTGAATTAATCTGAAAAATAATCATACTGTTTTAAATATTGGAACACATATACTTATGTGAATAGAAAATTAAGTTTTTGTTGTTGTTGTTTAGTTCCTTTTTCAAGGACTGTGTGAAGCTATTGGGGGGTGACTCAGCTGTGAATCCAGCAAGCATAACCAATAAGCAGGGTCAGAATGACTTACCAGGAGTCAAAACATAATCTCATCAACATCATCTCATGGCCTGATGATTAAGGATAATAGCTGACATTTGCAGACCCCAGGATTACATGTAGCTGCATTCCATTCCCTAGCCACTTCCCTTTATAATACTGTCCCCTACACCTTGCTGTAAGACAGGATTTGAATGCTTTTAAGTGCCCTGACTTCTTGGTTGAATAGCCTTCTCAGCAAACACCTTATATGAGTCAACCCTGCCTTCGTTATTGGACACAGTGATAGGCAGCCCGAGCCCACCAGGGTTTCCCAGTAACAGTGTCAAGAAGTCAGAAACTGCAAACCGGTTTTGCTCAGTGGATAGAGCATCGGCCTGCAGACTGAAAGGTCCCAAGTTCGATTCCGGTCAAGGGCATGTATCTTGGTTGCAGACACATCTCCAGTAGGGGGCGTGCAGGAGGCAGCTGATTCATGTCTCTCTCTCATCGATGTTTTTAACTTTCTATCCATCTCCCTTCCTCTTTGTAAAAAAAAAATCAATAAAATATATTTAACAAAAAGAAAAAGAAAAGAAAAACAAGAAGAAGTCAGAAACTATATAACTACATTTCTATAATTGCCCTCAAAAGAGAAAACTATGCTGGGGGAGAAAAAATCAGAGTTGTTAAGAATTAGGAGTATGTGAAAATTATCATTAAAAATGGACAGAAGAGAGGAGGCTTCAGGGAGTGAAATAGCTATTCTGTGTCCTGGCTTTGTTGGGGATCACATGGATCTCTTCATGTGGTAAAATTCATGGACCTATATACAAAAAACGTCAACTACTGTACATTAATTTAAAATAATAAACATCAACTGGTAATGCTAATAGTAACAAGAAAAATACTTTTGAGGAGAATTTCTAAAACTATTTCTCCACATGAACAGGAAGTCTTGAGTTTCATTTAAACAAAACTCTCTCAGATTAGTAACATTTTAAAAAATGTAATAGTTGCCCAGCCAGCATGGCTCAGTGGTTTGATTCTCAGTCAAGGCACATGCCCAGATTGTGGGCTTAATCCGCAATGTGGGGTGCAAGAGTCAGCCAATAAACGATTCTCTCATCATTGATTTTTCTGTCTCTCCCTCTCCCTTCCTCCCTGAAATCAATAAAAATATATTTTAAAAGTACTTCTGAAAATCTCATTTAAACTGACTTCTTGCAGTTACTGTCAATTCATGCTATGCATTTCATTCATACAGTTTAACATCATTTGTAATACTTGAGTTTTAATTACATTTATATTTATTATGTCACTAGAGGCCCAGTGCACAAAATTCATGCACGGGGTGGGGTAGTATCCTTCAGCTTAGCCTGCTCCCTCTCAAGTCAGATTGATGTCTGACTGCCCATTTAGGCCTGATCCAGGTAGGATTGTGCCTAAATGGGTAGTGGGGCATCCCTCTCACAATCCAGGATTGCTGGCTCCCAACTGCTTGCCTGCCTGCCTTCCTGATTGCCCCTAACCACTTATGCCTGCCAGCCTGACTACCCCCTAACCACTCCCCTGCCAGCCTGATTGATGCCTCACTGCTCCCCTGCCACCCATTTGCCCCTAACTGCCCTACATTGTGGGCCTGGCCACCTTTAACTGCCCTCCCCTGCAGGCTTAGGTCTCCCCCAACTGCACTTCCCTATAGACCCAATGCTCTGCCAGCCTGGTCATCCCTAAATGTCCTCCCCTGCAGGCTTGATTGCCCACAACTGCCCTCCTTTGCAGGCCTGGTCCCTGCCAACTGCCCTCTCCTGCTGGCTGTCTTGTGGTGGCCATATTGTGTCCATATAGGTGTTGGATCTTTTGACCACATGGGGGCAGTCATCTTGTGTGTTTGAGTGATGATCAATCTGCATATTCCTTTTTTATTAGCTAGGATAGAGGCCTGGTGCATGGGTAAGAGAAAGCTGGTTTGCCCTGAAGGATGTCCTGGATCAGGGTGGGTGTTCCTTTGGGGCATGGGGTAGCCTGGGTGAGGGGCCTGTGGTAGTTTACAGGCTGGCCACACCCCCCCGCGACCCAAGCAGAGGCCCTGGTATCTGGGATTTATGTATCTTCTACAGTTGAAACTTTGTAGCCTGGAGCAGAGCCAAGCCTTCTGCTGCACAGCCATTGAAACTTTGTTGCCTTAAGTGAAGGCCTGCCCGCCAGGGTGTGCAGAAAGCTTGGCTTCCTCCATTGCCAAGGGCAACCCAAGCCTCCCTCCTGCTCCCTCTGTGGCCATAGCCATCTTGGTTGGGTTAATTTGAATACTCGCTCTGATTGGCTGGTGGGAGTGGCTGGCAGGCAAGGCTTGTGGTGTAGCCCAGGTATGGTCAATTTGCATGTTACTCTCATATTACTCTTTAATTGGATAGGATTTCTGTAAGAATATAAGCTTCATGATGTCATTAATAGTAGCACTAAGAAGAATGCCTGGCACAGAGAAGAGGGATCTTTGGAGCATTATCTTTTTTTTTTATTCCATTCACCTTTAATTTTCTATCAGATAGCTCAGCATGCAGTGACCAAATATATGAGAAAAAATAAAAGGAATGAATCACAATTTTTAATAGTGTTTGTAACCCAGGAAAATAGTTAAGTGATTAAAATATGCTCACTCAAAGTTGATTTCTTTATAAATATCAAAAGGAATACAATTTGAATTCAGTGTGAATTTTGCCATACTTAATACATGCTAGCTGACATAAGTTTATTGATTTTCTTTCCTTATAACCTATATAGACCCTCATGTCTAAGCCTCAATATTCAAACACATCTAAATTCTCACTGCAATAACATATTTTGTTTTGCAAAGAGATAATAAAATTCCACAATCAGTGACATAATTTTTCTTATAAATATGATTTTTCTTTAAAATATTCAGCTCATTATACTACAAATGGTTTAATCAGAAAAATGATTCAAGGAATTATCTTCACAGACAAAATATATCAAATTAATTATTTGCTTAGAATAAACTGTTTTAATTTTTCTTCCTTAGGGGTTAAATTTTAATAAATAAAATTTACCAAAGGGAACTAATTCTCTTGGTATTCCATTGCTTCTATTTTTTCCCATGAGCTTTCTAAAGATAAAGGTTTTCTCCTCCCTATCTAACACCCAGATGAATCTGTCATCTCTTTTTATTTAATCAAGTGACATCAAAGATTCTTAACAATACCTCTGACCCCTGAGAAACAGGATATACAGCAGACCATTAATTAGATGTTTAAAATGAAAGGATGTGGCACATTGAACCATGCCTCCCTGCTCCATTGCACGGTATACCCACATCACGTTGTCCATTTATATTTCTGACGACTCCCAAAGAGCCAATACCCTTGAGAAACATCGTAAGTTAGCAAGCTTGATTGATGTACATTAAGCAGTCAATGACTTGTTCTATCTGGAGTATTTCTCTTTTTGCATGAGGGAAAGATGGTCAAAATATGTATCAGATCTTGAATCAAATTAAAACCCAGAAGATTGCATTGCAGTACTGCTTTTTGTTTCATACATAAATTTACATAAAATTGAGTTACTTAAGATTTCTTATCTGTTTCAATTTTCCTTCCATTCTAGACATTCTGAAATGAAAGTAGTTTCACAGAATACCACAGTAAATTGTTTCAGGAGAGTAACACAGTCAGCTTGGCTATTCTCTAATTTAAGTTTGGGAGAGGCTATTGTTCTTTTTGAATTTTCTCCATTTACACATTTACAAATTATTCACATTTATAGTCAATAAAAGAAACATAAATGAGTATTATCAAGAGACAACAAAACAACAACTGAGATACCTGCCTCTCATTTGGTATTTCTAGTGATCATTTAACCTTTGATGAAGAGAATTTCCCTTAAGTTGATTCATTCCATAAGAATTAATAATTATAATACTAAGTACCTTAAAGAGAGGTATTTTTAAGTCATCTTCTGGGGTTGTATTAAGCAGTAAAACTATTTGTGCTGTCAATTCTTTGCTATATTAAGAAACATATAATTTATTAGAGAAATTTAAAATTTGGAAGCTAAGTTAGTTCTTAAGGATGTTTATAAAATACCATGTTAATTCAAATTAATCGCCTACATCAAAAAATATAGAAATGTGGCAGTCCTAGGAAAATTAACTGCTACTCTTAAAATATAATGTTTATTTTCTAGTACTATATAAGAATAATGTTACTAAGAAATAAAAATACTGTATAATTGTAGCTTTTGTCTTAAATGTTTTATGCTAGTCTGCTAATCACATATAGTTAAAATTTAAATATCCCTGTTGCAGAGGGGTTGTTGTCTAAAGAATTAACTAGTTTGGTCTATGACTATTTGCTGTTCTCTTCCATCTTAATAGAGTAATTTGATCAATTTCTATTCAGTATTAGAAATTAACTGTCAAAAGTTCTTGATATCCATTAATTGTTGCATTTTTTCCTTATGCTAATTTCTAAATTCGTTAATACAACTCAGTCTTCCTATTTGTTCTGTAATACATTTCTCTCCTACAGATATGTTTGACAACTATTTTTTTCTTTTCCCTGTAATAATTGTGCATTTCTGATTCTTTAATTTTGATGTTTGGAGATCCCTAAAATTCCTTTGGATGAGATGGGTGCATATCTTTTCTGTTGAAACATAACAAGGTAGCAAATGTACATTTTTAATTATTCAAAAAGTTAGTCTTATGAGCTGCCAGCTCATTATCTGTTTCATTCTATTCTGTCCTTCAGTTGAACTGAATAAAAGATGTTTGAAAAAAATGCACCTTAAAAAGCAGATTGGTATCATTTCAAGCAAATGGAATTCATCTCACACTTTACTACAAGCTCTAAAAGATAATATAGCATCCAAATTATAATCTACTAAAATGTTCTTCTCCAATATTTAAGAATTAGAAAGAATCTTTAATGTACTATAACCCATTCACCAACTATTTCTCAAATGGTTAATACAATGATCCTGGTTAATGGGGATTGGGAGAGCAAGAATAAAACAAAACAAATTAAATAAACTAAGAAAGCCTGAGTTACTTATATTGGAAGTATATAGGGCCCAATACTGAAAGTAGGACTCCTGAACACTGGATCTCTTTTCTCAGTGACTAGACATAAGATCTTAAAAAGAAGTAATAGACTACTCTAATAATAATTTTTATATATTGTGTATTTTTTTCCTCCTAGATTTTGATAAGTTCTAAAGCAGTTTTTATATCATATTTATCTTGGTAGCTTTGGGCCTTAATGTAGTGCCTTGTTCTTTATATACTGACTGAAAAAATAGGAGCAACAATGAAAGAGGACGTATAATAGGAGGCAGGGAGAGAGAGCAGGAAGAAACAAATTGGCACAATAGCTTACCTCCTTCACAAAGCTACCATGAAGATAAAATTACAAAATCAATGTAAAATGCATGCCACCAGAAAGCATTCTAGTAAAAGTTACTATCTTTTTTTTAGTTTTTGCATTGTGATGGACAGCACTTAAACATATATATATCCTATTTAGTCTCACAATACCTTTATGAAGTTAGTATTGCTGCCTTCATTTACTGTAAAAGGAAATTGAGTCATAGGCAGGAAAGTTAAATTTCCCAAGATTACAGAGCAATGAAGTGGCAGAGATAAGTCTATCTTACTGAAGAGCATATTAATTGAACACATACTCTAAAAATTATTTCTATTGTTTGAGTTGATTCTGAGAAAAGTATATACTCATATTAGTCAAAATGAAACAAAGAAATTAAAGTGCAGACTTACCAGACTTACTTTTCCCTTATACCTCTCTATGATTCAACAAAAAATATAAGATAGATGATAGATAGGTAGATGATAAATATAGATATTAGATAGTTACAAAGAGAGATAATAGAGAAACATTTCTCCCATTTGAGATCAATTTCATTGTCTATCTACTGTTTTAAATATTTAGTTTTTGACCATCACAATGTCCCACATGTCAAACTTGCATCATGAAACTTCTGATTTACTAGTTCTAGCAGCAGTTATTATTTTTAACTACCTATTATTCTTTCCTGGAGTATGACTCAAATTAATTATTTTGGTAGAGATCATTTCCAGTGTAGCAAAAAAAAAAAAATAGTTTCAGCATATCCTAAAGAAACTGGATATAAATCTCCAAATTTGGTAGTTTTGTTCTTTTATTTAACTACTAGAGGCCTGGTGCATGAGATTCATGCATTGGTGGTGGTGGGGGGGGTGCTTTCAGGAAAGTGTCCCTTTCACATTGATGTTTCTTTCTATCTCTCCCTCTCTCTTCCACACTAAAAAACGAATGGAAACACATCCTCAGGTGAGGATAAAAAAAAAAAAAAGAAATGTCATACCCTATGAAAGACACATCTTGAAAATGCCTAAAGAAAGTTATCATTTTTTCACGATGAAGGAACTAGAGTCTATGTTGATGAAAATACCTTGGCAGTTGCAGTGGCTGGCAGTGGCTGAAACAGAGGGGTAATGAGGCTGGCACTTTTCCTTGATTAGCCCAGTCACCTCCCACAGAGGATGGCCAGACTGCAGCTGAGGGTCTCAGTTGGACATATCCTGAGGGCTTCCAGTCTGTGAGAGGGGGTAGGCTGGGCTGAGGGAACTCCCACCATGCACAAATTTAATGCACTTAGTCACTAGTGATTTATAAAAGCCTAAGTGACCTTTATGATTGATTACAAGTTGATAGGCTGGTAGTTATGACACATACTGACCACTAGAGGGCAGACGCTCAATGCAGGAGCTGCCTCCTGATGGTCAATGTGCTCCCATAGGCAACCTCCTGCAGTCCTTCCCCCAGCTGGCCAGTCCCAATTGCTGGCGAGGCCAAGGGATTCTACCCATGCATGAATTCTTGCACAAGGCCTCTAGTATTAAATATTTGGTAAGGTGTTTTTGGTATTTGCTATCACCATACATTCACTTCCAACTTACTCTACCTGCACTGGTCAGCTTTTACTAAGGTTATCTATAACTTTTACTGCATTCAAGGGATAAATATATTTCATTTACCTGACTTTTAAATGATTCTGACTGCTTTCTTCTTCAGACATTCTCCCCCAATCAGCTTTCATACTTTGGTTTACACAGATACTTTGGATTTTGAACTATATCTTTAAATACTTGGTTTCTTTCTGTTTTTTTCCCCTTTTTAGATAATCACAGATTCCCTAGAATAGGCACTATTTATAGTAATCCCTAACGCAAAATAATGGTTGGGATTATGACCAAATTTCCAAAGCTCAGCGTTTCTTTTTTCCCACCATTCAGATATTTCTGCTGGGACATTAAAACAAGGGATCTTTAAAAAAATCAATAATAATCTATTCAAACTGTTTTCCACTTAAAGAAGTCTATTAAAAAGCCTATTATTAGAGAGTACTATTAAAATTTAAATTTGGATGGTAGATTCAAGTGCTTCTCTTCAGATTTTTGGCTTGTATCATATATTTAGTGACATAAACCCATCACCTCAACCTCAATACATTAGACCAGAAGTCAATGTAAGACTTTAACAAAAAATATAGGGGCCAGATTTCAGTGAAGTCAGAACCTGTGAGATGACTTGTAGAAGAATGCTAACAGCACCACTAAAAGGCAGCCCAATGGCAAGGCAGCCAAGCTAGGAACACATATTATCTCTTTTGAAAAATATAAACACTTGGTTAAATGAGCAGACACATCAGTACTCAGTGAGGATATGGTTTTATTCAAAATGAAAATGCAAAAAGAGTTAGTGGTATAGAATGTTTACCTCTTCATGGCTATGCAATCTTTGGAAAAGAATCCATCTTCTTTGAGCCTCAGTCTACCTATTGGTAAAATGAAAATGACAGTAGTATTTATTTTGTTGCTATATTGAGAGGGATTATTAATTTCAAACATGTAACTGTTTGCCCAATGCTTAAATTATAATAAACTAATAATAAATGCATACTCATTATTATTTTAATTTGGAAAAAAAATGATAACATAACTTCCCTGGGTAGGTAAAGTAATAATATATCATGCTTTCCAAAATTGTTGTTTATCCTTAAAATAATTCAAAGTATATTATAGCTATCTTTATTCTGTGTAGTCTTACAAAGCCATGTGAATAAGAAGTCATATATGAAATCAAACAGGATTCACCCTCATACAAATAAAAGCAAGTCAATAAATGCATCCTTTAAAACAGAGTAAACACAAACAGAGAGACAAACAAAAATTTGATCATATTTTTTCTTATGTAAGAGATTCCTCTTATACTTAGATTTGTTTTATTTAAAAAATTTTGTTTCTCTTTGTAGTAATAGCACTAAGTAAACACAAATTAATATATAGGCACCAAACATTGTAGATTCTGCAATAGCTTGGGCTCAGGCTTTCTTTACAAAACAAAAACACAGGGCCAGCATGGCTTAGTGGTCAAAGGTTGAACATTGACCTATGAACCAAGAAGTCATGGTTTGATTCTTGGTCAGGGCATATGTCTGGGGTTGCAGGCTCGATACCCAATGTAGGGTAGGTATGAAGGATGTAACCAATCAATTTTTTCTCTCATTATTTCTGTATCTTTCTCCCTTCCTCTCTGAAAACAATAAAAATATTTTTAAAAACAACTAATTGACCAAGTACCTATTTTAAAAAAGGAAAAAAAAAGAATCAATTTTCAATACAGAACAAGCCCCAGAGAATTTACTTTGGAAATACTACAAAACTTCTTTGATTTACTTAGTTACATATGTTGATTATAGTTTTGCCTGTATGATTTACAACAAATAACATTGCAAACAATTCAAGTTATTGCAGAAGGTTACTTTCTTAGATCTTCTTTTCATATTTTATTTATTCAATAACTTCCCTGTTATGGGGTATTTTCTGACATTTTCAAATTGGTAAGCAATATCTTCCCTTATTCAGATAGAAATTCATTGAGATTGGTATCTCTTTTCCATGTCTGAGCTCAGTTATCTTGAAAAATAGACACTCATAACCTGGAATTATGCCAATAAACAAACATTTCATATTACATTAACAAGTATATTTAGAGAGTAACTTTCTAATATATTCACATTTTTATAATATGTATGTTTATGACATATCTGAAGAAACATCTTATTTTTAGCAATAGATGAAAAAGGATTTTATTGCCCTAGCCAGTTTGGCTCAGGTGATAGAATGTCGGCCTGCAGACCAAAGGATCCCAGGTTCAATTCCAATTCCAACCAAGGGCACATGCCTGGGTTGCAGGCTCAGTCCCAAATAAGGGGTGTGCAAAAGGCTGCCAATCAATGATTCTCTCTCATCATTAATGTTTCTATCTCTCTATTCCTCTCCCTTCCTCTCTAAAATAAATAAAAATTTTAAAAAAAGAGAAAGGATTTTATTGCATAGTTCTAACCATGTGTACTTTAAAGTAAGAACCATCTCAATATGTCCACAGCTACTTCATCAAAGAAGTTTTCTATTTTACATTTTTCACTGTTTACATACTGATAACTATTAATATTTTTTTCCTACTAAACAGTAGAACACTAAAAGAAAAGATTATGTTCTATTCGATGTTTTGTGCTTAGGAAAGCATGGCTGACAGTATTGTGCTTATGCTATGTTCCTATTTATTTTCATTTTAGTACAATCAAAATTCATTGGGGCAGTTGGCAGGTACACACACACACAGAGAGACTCATTAATATCACACAGTCTCATTAATATATCTTGAATTTGGGTGGTGCTTCTCAATCAATAGATAGACTCTGTTGGAACCTATGGAGGAGATGAAAACTGAAACATTATGAATGACCTGGTGCAAAGGGGCTAACAGTGGTAAGGACAGTAGCATGGGCCCTCAGGCTGGTTAACCAGTGCAGGCAGCCAAAATTAGGTTGTGCCTTGATAAAAGGTCACCAGTTCGACTCCCTGGATGAGAGCTTGATCACATGTCCAGGATGAGAGCTTGATCTCCAGTAGGTGACGTGTAGCCAATCCATGTTTCTATCTCTCTCTTGCTCTCCCTCTCTCTCTAAAAAAATTAAAAAATAAATAAAAATAAATCAATAAAACATAATTTTAAAAATGAAGTTTAGAAAGTTAAGTTATTCTGCTGAACCAACCTATCTTGAGAAACTGGCTAAACTAAATTCTTCCACATGCATCCTCCCAGGACAACAGATTAACCTAAGCATATCTTCAAAGCCATGCCAAAAACACATTGTAATGGAATTCCACTCAAACGAAAATCTTCAGAAGTTTAGGATTAGAACTTTTATTTCTGCTTCAGGCTCTTAAGCAAAGCACACATATGTCCACACCCAGAGCTGAGGGACAAACAAGGCCATTCTGATCGTGAGGGAAGATACTGTCATTTATTGGGCAAAGAGTGTAGCTACACACCAGAGAAATGTTTTAAAAATTAGGTTAATTACTTTCTTGACCATTACTTTCTATAACATTCTCCAGCATTTCTTATTTTATAAAGCTAACAAGGGTTAGTTCAGAAAGCATACTTTAGAAAACATGGATCTTGATACCTATGTTAGAGTTACAGCTATCCCTATGGTCTAAGTGTGTTCCTGTTCTCCAAATATTTATAAGTTGAACTCCTAATCCCCATTGTAATGGTATTAGGAAGTGCAGTCATTGTGAGGTGCTTAGGTTCATGAGGGTAGAGTCCTCATTAATGGGATTAGTGCCCTTATTAAAGATGCTTCACAAGCTCTTTAGACCTTCCACCAAGTGAGAGCACATGAGGAAGTCTGCCCTCTGGAAGAGAGTCCTCACCCTACTATGTTGACACCTTGGTCTCAGACTTTCAGTTTCCAGAACTGTGAGGAATAATTAAGGTTGTTTATAAGCTATCCAAACTGCGATAATTTGTGATAGCAGCCCACACTGACTAAGAATCTCCATTGACAATATACTAAATTATGTTAGAAATACATTTTTCAATCCCAATTATCCTAAGCTTTGCTAGTTGTAAATTATTTTTTCAGAGTTGTATGATTAAGCTATTATAGGCTATTAAGTGGTTGAAAACAATGTATTAGAGTAAACATTATCATTAGTGCAAAGGAGCCATAGATTAAAGATTAAACCATTATATAATTGATTTAATAAGCTGTTCGTAGAAAAAATATGACAATCTTCACTTTACTAGAGTTTAATAATTACACCTAATTTTATAATCTTACTCATTTCTAGGAAAATGTGTGCACAAGGCTCTGAGACATGTAGTTTCAATATTCTGTATCTCTACTTTTACATAGTAATCTCTAAATGGTTAAATACCTTTCACCAAAATGAAATCTTTGACACACTCCAGAACTAAGATCTATGATTTATGAAGCATGATATATACTAATTTCTATGTGATGTAGTAAACAATATTGAATAATCAGACTAGAACCTAGGCACAAAATATTTTAAATATCATTTAATTTTAATTAATATATTCTTTAAAGTGTTTTTAGAAAAAGATTTTCCAAAAAAGAAAACAATGATACATAATACTATTAGGAAAGAAATTTTAGTCTTCAAGCCTGTATTCATTATTCTTTATCTAATAAAAGAGTAATATGCAAATTGACCATCACACCAAAAGATGGCCCCCCCATGTGGCCAAAGATGGCTGCCCCCGTGTGGACACAAGATGGCCACCAAAGTTGGCTGGTAGAGAAGGGAAGTTGGGGGAGACCAGGCCAGTAAGGGAGGGCAGTTAGGAGGGACCCAGGCCTACAGGGGAGGGCAGTTAGGGGGGATAAGGCAAGCAGAGAGGGCAATTAAGGGTGACGAGGCCAGCAGAGGAGGACAGTTGGAGGGGACCTAGGCCTGCAAGGGAAGGCAGTTGGTGCTGGGGGTAGGGGGATCAGGCCTGCAGGGGAAGGCAATTGCAGAGGACCAGGCCTGCAGGAGAGAGCAGTTGTGGAAGGACCAGGACTGTAGGAAAGGTCAATTGGGGGGAACCCGGCCTTCAGGAGAGGGCAGCTGGGAGGATCAGGCATGCAGAGGAGGGAAATTGTGGGCAATTAGGCCAGGAGGGAGGGCAGTTAGAGTGAATGGGACAGCAGAGGAGGGCAGTTGGGGGAGGACCAGGCCTGTAAGGGAGGACAGTTGGAAGGGACCAGTTCTGCAGGGAAAGGCAGCTGGGGGAGGCAGGCCTGAAGGAGAGGGCAGTTAGGGGTGACCAGGCCAGCAGGAAGGGCAGTTAGGGGTGACTGGGCTGGCACAAGAGGGCAGTAGGGAGAGACCAGGCCAGCAGAGGAGGACAGTTGTGGGGGGCCAGTTCTTCAGGGGAAGGCAGTTGGGGGAGGCCAGGACTGCAGGAGAGGGCAGTTAGGGGTGACCAGATTATCAGGGGAGGGTTGTTAGGCATGACCAGGACAGCTGGGGAGGTCAGTTAGGGGCAATCAGGCTGGCCAGGGAGCAGTTAGGCTGGTAGTGGAGTGGTTAGGGGGTGGTCAGGCTGACAGGCAGAAGTGGTTAGGGGCAATCAGGCAGAGGCAGGCAAGCAGTTGGGAGCCAGCAGTCCTATATTGTGAGAGGGATGACCGACTCACAATCAGACATCCCTCAAGAGGTCACAAATTGGAGAGGGTTCAGGTTGGGCACCCCTCCCACATGCAGGAATTTCATGCACTTGGCTTTTTGTATGAATCATAAAGGGAAAGAGAACCAAGAAACTTTCAAATAAGTATGTAAAGAACAATACTTCAGGAATGTGCTAGTATAGTGTTTAGCAAACTCATTAGACAATAGGACCAAATATCAATAGTACAATGATTGAAATTTCTTTTGAGAGCCAAATGTTTTAAACTTCAACTATAGGTACATTATTATTAATTGAATTAGGGTACTCCTAATTTTGTGGAAGAGCCACACTCAAGGGGCCAAAGAGCCACTAGTATATACTCTAGTATTCCTTTGAAAAAAAATATATGATTCTAATATCACTTCCTACTATTTTAGTAAAATTTTCACCATAGAGAAGGTCAGTTATTTTTTCCTTTGGCCAATACAGAAATTAAGACAGCTAATTAAAGCAAATAAATTAGATTAGGTATCAAAGTAAAACACATAATTATGCATATAGCAGTTGAGTTCTCTTTTAGTTTTGATAAAATGTACTTCATATGGTATAAGTTCATAAAACTGCGTATGAGAGGCCCAATGCATGAAAATTCATGCACTGGAAGCAGGGGCCCTCACCCTAGCCTGCCCCACTCACAGTTTGGGAGCCCTCATGGGTGGGAGATGACCCAGAGATCAGGGGAAGGTGACGCCACCATCACACCTCTGCTGCTGCTGCTGCTGCTGGCAGCAAAATCCTTGGCCGGCCCGGGGTTACCTGAGCCTTGGGCAGCCCTGAGTGGCTGGGCAGCAACCATTCAAGGCTTGCCTGCACCTCAGGCCAGCCCTGGGTTGCTGGGAAGCTGGCAGCTGAGGCTTACCTGGTCAGCTGGGGGGCTGAGGGGCCTGGGGGACTCTGGAAGTAGGTGCCTGGCAAAGCCAGGCCCACCTGGGGATAGATACAGCCTTGCTGTGTGCTTGCTACCCCAGCGGGGCTGAGAGGACTGGACACCACTGTCCTGTGGCTGTGGACATAGCCATCTTTAAGAGTGGGGCAGTCAATTAGCATATTCCCTCTTTATTAGATAAGAGAGTAATCAAACAGTATGACATTGGCACAAAAAACAGACATATAGATAAATGGATCAGAATATAGAGTCCAGAAATAAACCCATGCTGATATGGCCAATTAATTTGTGAGTCAAGATATTCAATGGGAAAAGGATAATCTCTTCAATAAACCCAGTTCAGAAAACTAGCCACGTGCAAAATTATGAAACCACACCATACACAAAAATCAACTTAAAATGTATTAAAAACTTGAACATAAGATCTGAAGTAAACATACAGGGTACGCTTCTTTAAAATAACATTTTTTTTGAAAATATTATGTATGTTCCCTTCATTTCATTCCCCCATTGACCCATTCTAGCCCAACTCATATGACCCATCCTCATCCCCCTGCCCAGGCCTTCACCACTTTGTTGTCTGTGTGCATGGATTATACATATATATGCATGCAAATTCTTTGAATCAACTCTTCCTACCAACCCACTCACCCCCAACTTCCCTCTGAGATTCCATAGTCTGTACCCTGCTTCTATATCTCTATATTTATTTTGTGCATCAATTTATTTTATTCATTAGATTCCACATATGAATGAGATCTTATGATACTTGTTTTTCTCTGACTGGCTGGGTTCACTTAGCATAATACTCTCCAGGTCCCTCCATGCTATCTCAAAAGGTAAAAGATCCTTCTTTTTTACAGCTTCATAGTATTCCATGGCATAAATGTACCACTGCTTTTTTATCTACTCATGTATTGATGGGTACTTAGGCTATTTCCAAATATTAGCTATTGTACATAGGGGTTCAGATATTATTTCTGATTGGTATTTCAGGTCTCTTAGGATACATTCCTAGAAGTGGGATCACTGAGTCAGATGGCAGTTCCATTTTTAATTTTTGAGGTAACTCAAAATAAACTTAAAATGGATAAAAGACTTAAATGTAAATCATGAAGCTATAAAAATCAAATGTATAGGGAACTTATACAACTTAACAAATGAAAGACAAGAAAGACAATTAAAAAATGGACAAAGAACCTAAATATCCACTTCTCTAAAGTGGACATACAGAAGGCCAAGAGGCATATGAAAGAATGCTCAAAGTCACTGATCACCAGAGAGATGCAAATTAAAACAAAAATGAGGTATTTCCTCACACCTGTCAAAATGGCTATCATCAACAAATCAACAAATGATAAGTGCTGGTGGGAATGTGGAGAAAAGGGAATTTCAGCACACTTTTGGTCGGAATGCAGAGTGGTGCAGCCATTGTGGAAAACAATAAACTATATCAGCAACATTTGGATATTAACCTTTTATCAGATGGATCATTGCCAAATATGTTCTCCCATACAGTGGGCTCTCTTTTCATTTTGTTGATGGTTTATTTTACTGTACAAAAGCTTTTTATTTATTTTCTCCTTAGTTTTCTTTGCCCTGGGAGAGATATCTGTAAACATACTGCTATGAGAGATGTCTAAGATTTTGCTGCCTGTGGATTCTTCTAGGATTTTTACAGCTTCATGATTTACATTTAAGTCTTTTATCCATTTTAAGTTTATCCTTATATATGATACAAGTTGCTGATATAGTTTATTTTTGGGCATGTATATGTCTAATTTTTCAACACCATATACTAAAGAGATTGTCTTGAGTCCATTGTATTTTCTTACTTCCTTTGTCAGATATTAACTGAGCATAATGGCTTGGGTCAATTTCTGGGTTCTCTGTTCTGTTCCATCTATTTGCCTATTACTGTGCCAGTACCTGTCTGTTTTGAGAACAGTGGCTTTGTAGCATAATTAAATGCCTGTATTTTGATCCCTCCAACTTTGATCTTCTTTCTCAAGATTACTGCAATTATTTAGGGACTTTTTTTTTCTCCAAATAAATTTTTGGAATATTTGTTCTGGTTCTGTAAAATATGCCATTGGTATTTTAATAAGGATTGTATTGAATCTATAGATTGCTTTGGGTATTATGGAACTTTAATGAAGTTAATTCTACCAATCCATGAACAAGGTATATTCTCCCACTTGTTTATATCTTCCTCTGTATATTTTTTTCATAATCTAGTAATTCCCCAGTACAATTTTTTACCTCCTTGGCTAACTTTGTTCCTAAGTATTTTTTTTTGTTGTTATAATGGCAAGTGGGATTTTTTTTTTCTGAAAAATCATTATTGGTACATAAAAATGCATTGATTTGGGGTGTTAATTTTGTATCCTGCTACATTGTCAAATTCCTTTATTAAATCTAGTAGTTTTTTGGTGGAGACTTTAGGATTTTCTATGTAGGATATAATGTCAATGGTGAATAATGAGAGTTTTATTTCCTCTTTTCCAATTTAGATGACTTTTATTTATTTTTTTTTTATTTTCTGATCACTGTGGCTAGGACTTCCAATACTATGTTGAATAAGACTGGTGAGGGGACATTCCTATGTTGTTCCTATTCTCAGAGGAAATAGTTTTAGATTTTACCCTTTGAATATGATGTTGGCTCTAGGTTTGTCATATATGGCCTTTATTGTGTAGAGATACGCTCCCTCGATTTCCACTTTGCTGAGAGTTTTTTGTTTGTTTGTTTGTTTTAATAAAAAAATGGATGTTAGCTTTTGTTAAATACTTTTTCTATACCAATTGATATGATCATGTGCTTTCTGACTTTCAATTTCACATTTATTGGTTTGTGGATATTGTGTCATCCTTGTGAGAATAAATCTCATTTGGTCATGATGTATGATCTCTTTAATATATTGCTGTATCCAATTTGCTAATATTTGGTTGAGGGTTTTAGTATCCATGTCCATCAAGGAATTGGGCCTGTAATTCTCTTTCATTGTAGTGTTTTGGAATTAGATAATGCTGGCCCCCCAAAAAAGCTTGCAACTATTCCTTCCTCTGGGACTTTTCAGAATAGTTTGAGAAAGATAGATGTTATTTGTACTTTGAAGCTTTGGTAAAACTTCCATATGAAGCCATCTGACCAGCGCTTTTGTTTGCTGGAATTTTTTTGATTAATGCTTCTATTTCCTTTTGTTATTAGCCTATTCAGGTTTTCTGATTCTTCCTGTTTTAGTTTTTGAAGATTGTAATTTTTAGAAATTTTTTCATTTCATCCACATTATCCAGCTTGTTTGAATATAGTTGTTCATAGTATTTTCTTACCATCTTTTGTATTTATGTGATGTCAGTAGTTACTTCACTGCTTTCATTTCTGATTTTACTTATTTGGGTTACACTCTGTTTCTTGATATGACTGGTCAATAGTTCATCAATATTTTTCCCAATATATTTTTATTGATTTCAGAGAGGAGGGTAGAGGAGGAGAGAAATAGAAACATCAATGATGAGAGAGAATCATTGATTGGCTGCCTCCTGAACCCCCTACTGAGGATTCAGTCTGCAACTTGGCATGTGCCCTTAACTAGAATGGAATCTGGGAGCCTTCAGTCTGCCAACCAATGCTTTATCCACTGAGCCCAACTGGTTAGGGCCAGTTCATTAATCTTTTTTTTCAGTGTTGTTTAATGTATTATATGAGTTTCTCTCCCACCCCCCACCCCTATTGACCTCTATTTGGCCGCCTATTAGCCTATTCAGGTTTTCTGATTCTTCAGAAAATTGAAGATTGTAAAAGTCCCTAAATAATTGCAGTAATCTGCTTGTTAAAGTCCCCTACTATGAACTGTATTGTCAATCTCTCCCTATCTGTGTCCATTGGTTATGCTCATATGCATGCATTCAAGTCCTTTAGTTGATCTCTTATCCCCTCACCTCCCCCATCTTCCCCCATCTTTCTACATAGGTTGGATAGTCTGTTCCATGTTTCTATGACTCTGGTTCTATTTTTGTTCATCGGTTTATGTTTTTCATCATATTCTACAAATGAGTGAGATCATGTAATATTTATTTTTCTCTAACTGGCTCATTTAGCTTAGCATAATGGTCTCCAGTTCCGTCTATGATGTCACAAATGGTAAGAATTTCTTCTCTATTACAGCAACTTAGTATTCCATTGTGTGGTAGTACTACACTTTTCTAATCCACTCATCTGCTAACAGGCACTTGGGCTGTTTCCAAATCTTAGCTATTGTAAATTGTGTTTCTATGAACATAGGGGTGCATATATCATTTCTAATTGGTGTTTCTGCATCCTTGGGCTATATTCCTAGAAGTGGGATCACTAGGACAAATGGGAGTCCCGTTTTTATGAGGAAATGCCATACTGTTTTCCACAGTGGCTGCACCAGCAGTGAATAAGGGTTCCTTTTTCTCCACATCCTCTCCAGCATTTGTCATTTGTTGATTTGTTGATGATGGCCATTCTGAGAGATATGTGAAATGGTATCTCATTGTTGTTTTGATTTGCATCTCTTGGATGATTACTGACTTTGCGCATGTTTTCATGTTTCTTGGCCTTCTGTATGTCTTTAAAAAGTGTCTATTTAGGTCCTTAGCCCATTTTTTTATTGAATTGTTAATCTTCTTGTTGTTAAGTGGTATAAGTTCCCTATAAATTTTGGAGATTAAACATTTATTGGCTATAACATTGGCAAATATGTTCTCCCATGCAATGGGTTTTCTTGCTGTCTTGCTGATGGTTTCTTTTGCTGTGCAGAAACTTTATATTTTGATGTAGTTCCATTTGTTTATTTTCTCCTTAGTTTCCATTGCCCTGGGAGCTGTATTGGTAAAGATATTGCTATTGCAAATGTCTGTTATTTTGCTGCATATGGCTTCTTCTAAGATTTTTATGGTTTCCCATCTTATGTTTAAGTCCTTTATCCATTTTGAGTTTATTTTTGTGTATGGTGTAAATTGGTGGTTTAGTTTCTTTTTTTTTTTTTTTTGCATGTATCTGTCCAACTTTCCCAACACCTTAATATTTGACAAAGGAGGCAAGAGCATACAATGGAGTCAGTTCATTAATCTTGATTATCTTTTCAAAGAATTAACTCTTGGTTTCTTTAATTTCTTGTTGTTGTTTTTTTGCCTCAATGTTATTTATTTCTGCTTAAATCTGTAAAATTTTCTTCATTCAACTTACTCTGGGCTTTTCCTTTTACTTATTCTCTATATGTAGGGTTAGATAGTTTATTATAATTTTTTCTTGTTTTCTGAAGTAGGCCAGTGGTGCTATGAACTTCCCTCTCTGAACTACTTTTACCTTGTCCCATAGATTTTGAGTTGTTATTTATTCATTTTAATTTGTTTCCAGTAAGTTTTTCTTTTCTTTCTTGATCTCATTGGTAACCCATTCCTTGTTTAATAACATGCTATTTAGCCTCCACATGTTTGAATTTTGAGTGTTTTTATTGTAGTTGATTTCTTATTTCATGCTATTGTGATCTAAGAAGATGCTTAAAATTATTTCAGTCTTCTTGAACTTGTAGAGACTTGTTTTGTCCTAACATATGGTCTATCTTTGAGAGTAACCCATGTGTACTTGAGATGAATGTATACTCTGCAACTTTCAGGTGAAATGTTCTATCAATGTCAATTAAATTAATTTGATTCAGTGTATTATTTAGACTCTCTGTTTCCTTGTTTATTTTTTGTCTGGTAGATCTACCCAGTGAATTCAGGCAGATTGTTAAAGTCCCCTACTATAAACTGTACTGTCAATCTCGCCCTTATTATCTGATAGAAGATTTTTTATATATATAGGTGTTTCTATATTGTATGCATATATGTTTACCAGGGTTATATACTTTTGTTGGATCAATCCCTTTAGCATTATGCAATGACCTTTATTGTCCCTTGTATGATCTTCATTTTGAAGTCTATTTTATCAGATATGAGTATTGCAACCTCAGCTTTTTTTTTTTCTTTGCATGGAAATTTTTTTTTCATCCCATCACTGTCATCCTGTGAGTTTTTTTGTCCTGAGGTAGATCTTTTGTAGACAGTATATATATGGGTCATGTTTTAATATCCATTCAGCTACACTATGTCTTTTGATTAGCACATTAAATTCATTTGCATTTAAGGTTATTATTGATAGGTACTTATTTATTGCTATTTTAATTATTTATGCCTATGTTTCACTCCATATATATTTCTTCTTCTCATTACATCAGTTTCTTTAGCATTTATTGCAGTGCTGGTGATAAACATTTTTAGCTTTTTTTTTGTATTGGAAGCTTTTTATATCACCATCTATTTTTAATGATAGCCTTGCTGAATATAGTAATCTTGGTTTCTGATCCTTATTTTTTATTACCTTGAATATTTCATGCCATTCCCTTCTGTCCTTTCGAGTTTCTGATGGGAAATCAACTGACAGCCTTATGAGAGCTCCTATGTAGGTAACAAATTGCTTTCTCTTGCTTCCTTTAAGGTTCACTCTTTGTGAACCTTAGCAATAATGTGTCTGGGCATGAGCCTATTTGGGTTCTTCCTTGGGACTCCCTGTGCCTCCAGAACTTGAGTGACTTTTTCCATTAGTAGGTTAGTGAAGTCTTTCTTCCATTATTTCTTCAAACACATTCTCCATCCCTTTCTTACTTTCTTCCTCTTACAGCATATCTATTATGTGAATATTGTTACATTTCATGTTGTCCCACAGCTCCCTTATGCTGTCCTCCTAATTTTAGTTGTTTTATTAATTTATTTTTTGGTTCTCTGTTTGAGTGATATTTTTATATTCTGTCTTCTAATTCACTGATCCAATCTTCAGCTATCCCTAATCTGCTTAGTATTCCTTCCACTATATTGTTTATTAGTGCTATGTCATTCTTCATAGATACTATATCTTTTCTTAAGCTGTTGAGCATCTTTGCCATCATTTTTCTGAACTCCATGTCTGATAAATTTCTTATATGTATTTTATTAGGTCGTCTTCTAGAGAATTCCCTTTCATGTGAGACTTGTTTTTCTGTCTCCCTATTTTGGTTGCCTGTTTGAGTTTGTGTTTGTGTATTAGATAGATCTGCTATGAGTCCTAATCTCTAGTGCAGGACAATGTCAGATGCTGTTTGTGACTGATCTTGAGTACCTTGTTGGAGCTATCAACAATCCACAGTTTGTGGCTCCCTCTGCTGGGGCTCAGTGCATTTGGAAAGGACCAAGATGTGCTTTTCTGAGCCCCAGGCCCAGGATTAGGTCAGGCAAAGACTCAAAGCCATCTCTGCCTATAGTTCCTTTGACACTCAGACTTGATTAGCCTCAGGCTATCAACCAAAGGATGGGGCTGACAGTCCTTCCAACAGGATGGGGCATCTGTCTTCCCCCCAGGCACAAACTGCTTGGTCTGCCAATGCAGAAACATGTACTCTGCAGTATGAGGAAATGACTCAGCACAGGAAACTGAGGTGGTTGCCCTCTGAGCACCCACCTCAGGGACCACAAGCCTGGATTCTGCTCACACATCTCCAGTCCAATCTGACCTTTCTATGCTAGACATAAAGGTGAGTGGCTGCACATGAAATTTTGTACATTGGCCCTTCAAGAGGGTGCCTGCATTTCTAGCCATCTCTGGCTGGTAGACACCAACTCTGCTGCTTTTCACAGCCAGATATTTTGTGGGCACCTTTCTCAGTTCTAGTGCTCTGGACTTGGGAGTCTAGCTTCAGGGTTAAGACCCCAGAGTTCTCAGGGTGAACCACCCTCCCCTCACCCCCATCCCCTAGTAGCTGAGATATCTCTCCAGAACCTCAGCTGCTATCTGTGAGAGCCCAGCCAGTGCTTTTGCATCCCTGCACTTCCTATCCATCTCTATGCAGTCTCCACTTTCCATTGTCGGTTATTAGTGTTATATCCAATTAGTCTTCAACTGATTTTCCAGAGTCATTCTTTATTTTAGTTGTATTTCCAGTTTGGTCCTGAGAGAGTATCAGTGTAGCTTCCACTTATTCTGCTACCATTTTGGAATTCAGAGTAAGCTTCTTGACATCTGTTTTGGAAAGTATTTTTTTTTATTTTTACCAAAAACCAAGGCAACAAAAACAAAAGTTATCAATATGATAATGTCAAAAAAAAAGTTCTTCTTTATAGCAAAGGAAACTATCAATAAAATGAAATATTTGCAAATTATAAAACTAATACAGGATTAATATACAAAATAAATAAAGAGCTCATACAACTTAATAACTGAAAAACAAACAAATCAAATTTAAAATGGGCTGAGTATATGAAGATATTTTTCCAAAGAAGGCACACAAATTGCCAACAAATACATTAAAAAAGTGCTGAGCATCATTAATGGAGAGGAAAATGCAAATCAGAACCAAGATGAAATATCACTCACACTTGTTAGGATGGCTATGATTTATAAAAAGACAAAACATAACATGTGTTGATGAGGATGTGGAAAAAAGGGATCCTGTGCCTTGTTGGTAGAAATATAAATTGGTGGAGCCACTATGAAAAATAATATTACCATTTTATTATGTTATTAAGTGTCTTTTTCTGAGTAAGCATACAAACCATGTTATATTGTGAAAATCATAAATAGTGTTGTAGGGAGATTTATATTCCTTAGCATAATTAATAATATTTTTACTAATGTACTACATTGATGGACACTTAGGTTATTTTTATGTCTTCACAATTGTAAATAATTCATCAATGAACATTGGATGTGAATATTTTTTAAAGATAGTAATTTCAATTTCTTCTGATAAGCACCCAGAAATGGAAATTATGAATCACATTGTAAGATATTTAAATATAGTATCACTATTTGAAACTAATATAATATTACATGCCAACTACCTATATATATATAAAAGGATAATATGTTAAGTGTCCAACCATTAGACTGGTCGCTATGATGTGCACTGACCACCAGGTGGCTGCCATAACACACATTGGCACTGCTGGATCTGGCACTCAAAAAACAAGACTCAGCTTCCTTCAAGTGGGATACAGGCCCTGCCACCACTGTAGAGCTACACCCTACCAAATTGCAGCCAATGCTGTTGAAACCCCATGGTGCAAAATGTGACCCAGAGCCCAGCTCAGGCTGGAAATGATGGCTGCCAAGTAATGACGTCACATAGCAATGCCCAGCTTCCTCTCCCTAGTGACAAATAGCCTGTTTAGAGTTCCTTAAGCCCAGGAACACAACTTGCTTTATAGCCAGGTACAAACATTTCACACTTTAACCAAATGTCTGTGAAGTATTTTTCCGTACTTCATCTCATTTAATCCTCACAGAAGTTCTGGAGTAGGTAGATAGGTGACTTGATATTTTTTCTAATTAATTTCCTTTCAATGTGCACAAATTCATGCACCAGGCCACTAGTACATTAATAACAAAACAAATTTAAAAAGAGAGAGGCATTAGTCTCTTTTCCCTTAAGGCCTTAGACTGATTGAATGCAGTCTACCTACATTATGGAGGGTAACCTGAATTAGTCTATTTTAAATTTATTATCATCTAAAAATACTTTAGAGCTACTTATCAATTAGTGTTCAATTAAAAATCTGGGTTCCATGGCTTATTCAGATATTTACCAATAAAATTAACCCTCTATTCTATTCCATTGGTCTATATGTCTGTTCTTATGCCAGTACCAGGCTGTTTTGAGAATAGTTGCTTTGTAATATAGCTTGAAATCTAGTATTGAGATCCCACCTACTTTATTCTTCTTTCTCAGAATTGCTGTGACTATTCGTGGTCTCTTTTTTGTTCCAGATGAATCTATGAAGAATTCTTTCTAGGTCTCTGAAATATGCCATTGGTATTTTAATGGGTAGTGCAATGAATCTATAGATTGTTTTGGGTAGTATGGACATTTTAATGATGTTGATTCTCCCAATCCATGAGCATGGTATGTTCTTCCATCTGTTAACATCTTCTTCTATCTCTTTTTTTCAGTGTCCTGTAATTTTCTACATATAGGTCTTTTACCAATTTAGTTAGGTTTATTCCTAGGTATCTTAATTTTTTTGGTGCGACGCTAAATGGGATTGCTTTTTTAGTCTCTCTTTCTATAATTTCACTATTAGTGTATAGAAATGCCACAGATTTCTTGGCATTAATTTTGTATCCTGCTACATTGCCAAATTCATTTATCAAGTCAATTAGTTTGGGGATGGAGTCCTTTGGATTTTTTATGTACAGTATCATGTCATCTGCAAATAAGGACAGTTTTACTTCTTCCTTTCCAATTTGGATGCCTTTTATTCTGTCTTCTTGTCTAATTGCAATGGCTAATACTTCCATTACTATGTAGAACAGGAGAGGTGAGAGTGGGCTTCCCTGTCTTGTACCTGTTCTTAGATTTAGTTTTTGCCCAATGGAATAGAATAGAGAATCCAGATATCCACCCAAACCACTATTCTCAACTAATATTTGACAAGGAGGCATGAACAATGGAGCCAAGATAGCTTCTTCAACAAATGGTGTTGGGAAAATTGGACAGATACATGCAAACAAATGAAACTGGACCACCAACTTACACCAAATACAAAAATAAACTCAAAATGGATACAAGACTTAAACATTAGAAGGGAAACCATAAAAATATTAGAGGAATCCACAGGCAGCACAATCTCAGACATATGCCGAAAGAAGTTCTTCACTGACACTGCTCCAAAGGCAATGGAAGCTAAATAAAAAATAAACAAATGGGACTACATCAAAAGCAAAAGAAACCATCAACAAAACAACAAGAAAGATCACTGTATGGGAGAACATATTTGCAAATGTTATCACTGATAAAGGTTAATCTCCAACATCTACAGCCAACTTATACAACTTAATAAAAGAAAGATAAACGATCCAATAAAAAAATGGGCAAGGGATCTAAATAGAACCTTTAGGAAAGCCAAGAGACACATGACAGAAGGAAAGCCAAGAGACACATGAATACATGTTCAAAGTCACTAATTATCTGACAGATGCAAATCAAAACGACAATGTGATACCATCTTACACCTGTCAGAAAAGCAGTCATCAACAAACCAAAAACGACAAGTGTTGGCGAGGATGTGGAGAAAAAGGAACCCTTGTGTACTGTTGGTGGAAATGCAGACTGGTGCAGCCACTGTGTAGAAGAGTATGGAGTTTTCTTATAAAACTAAAAATGGATCTCCCATTTGACCCAGCAATTCCACTCTTAGGAATTTATCCTAAGAAATTACAAACACCAATCAGAAAGGATGTATGCATCCCTATGTTCATAGCAACACAATTCACAATAGCTACAATTTGGAAACAGCCTAGGTGCCCATCAGCAGATGAGTGGATCAGAAAACTGTGGTATATCTATACAATAGAATTCTATGCTGCCGTTAAAAAGAAGGAACTCTTACCATTTGCAGCAACCTGAATGGAACTGGAGAGCCTTCTGCTTAGTGAAATATGCCAGTCAATGAAGGAGAAGCACCACATGATCTCACTCATTTGTGGATAATAAAGAACGTTGTAAAGTGATGAACAAAAGGATGGATACAGAGGCAATAAAGCATCAAACAGACTGTGATGTTATAGCAGGAAGATTAAGGAGAGGTGGGGTAGATAAGAGATCAATCAAAGGACTTGTATCTATGCATATAAGCATAACCAATGAACATAGACACTGGGGGGTTGGGGTATGCCCGGGAGGGAGTGGGGACAATGTGGAGATATGTGCACATGTAACACAATTAAAAAAATGGCTCTCAAAAGAAATTTCAAAAAAAATACAAAAAAAAATGAAATGAAAAAAAAATTAACTCTCACATACTAAGTCTGAAGAAGGTTTGAATTATGTTAGATTCTTTGGTTAATCTCTTGACCAATTTTTTTGGGTTCACTCTTTTTAAAACTAAATAAATAGAAAGACACAATTTGGAAAAATGACATACCTGGAATTAAGCCTCTTACCTTTATCCCCTAATGGAGAATCAGTGGTTAATTTTGGTGTTATTATTATTGCTAAAATAAGAATATTTTTGTTATATTTTGCGATTAGGGAAGATGGTGGCATAGGTAAACACCTACACTGCTGCCTTGCACAACAATTTCAAAACTACAACTAAAAGACAGAACGGACATCATCCAGAACCACAGGAAAGCTAGCTGAGTGAAAGTTCTACAACTAGAGGGAAAGAAAGGGGCTCACAGAGACCCAGAGGAGCTGCAAAAAACTGAGGTACGGAGATACGCTCGCGGAGAGAGCGGGTGCCGGAGAACCTGGCTGGCTTTCTCTGGAGGGAGGGAAACGGAGACTCTCAAAGGCATTGAACCCCTTATCCTACGACACTAAACCCCAGATCCAGCCAAAACTCAAACGGGGGGAGTTTGGACTGTGAAAAGGGAGAAGTGCAGGGAAATTTATGGGAGTCGCAAAAGATCCAAGGCCTGGTGGCGCGCGGCACTGCGCACAGGACAGATTGCTGATTGTGCCACTGGCTTTCTCGAGTGGGCGGGAGACAGACCCTCCCAACTGTGCCACTTCTGACTCCACTAGGCCCCTGTTTCAGGCGAAACCCTGGGGACCTAGACTGGTGTGGTCCTTGTGCGCAGAGGAGCCAGAAAGGCAGTGGTTAGAGGCACTGCAGGCTCGTGCACAAGGACCGCTCCAGCGATTACCCAGTCACGTGAGACTCGGGGGCCATGGAGGGCAGGGCCGACTGGAAGGCAAGGCGGTCTCTTAAGCCCTGAGACTCCACCCCTCCCAAGTTCAACAGAGGCTTCTGGGCTTTGCACGTCTGGTATCATAAAGTTGAATTCAACACAGAAGTTTCCCCGGCATAGTGAAAATGTCGAGACACGGGAATGGATTACAAACAAAAGAAATGGAGGAAAAAAAATGACTGGATATAGAGTTCAAAACCACGCTTATAAGGTTTTTCAAGAATATGCTAGAAAAGTTGGATAAATTTAGTGAGACCCAAGAGGAGATGAAAAAGGACCAACTAGAGATGCAAAAGATTCAACTAGAGATGGAAAAGGTCCAACTAAAGATGAAAAAAGACCAACTAGAAATTAAACATACACTGACTGAAATAAAAACTATTATACAGAGTCCTAACAGCAGACTAGAGAAAGGCAAGGATCAAGTAAAAAATTTGAAATATAAAGAAGCAGAAAGCATTCAACTGGAAAAGCAAGAAGAGAAAAGAATCCAAAAATGTGAAGATAATGTAAGGAGCCTCTGGGACAGCTTCAAGCGTACCAACATCAGAATTGTGGGGGTGCCAGAAGAAAAGAGAGAGTAAGATACTGAAAACCTATTTAAAGAAATAATGACTGAAAACTTCCCACATCTGGTAAAAGAAATAGACTTACAAGTCCAGGAAGCACACAGAACCCCAAATAAAAGGAATCCAAAGAGGACCACACCAAGACACATCATTAAAATACCAAGAGCAAAAGACAGAGAGAGAATATTAAAAGTAGCAAGAGAAAAACAGTTCATTACCTACAAGGGAGCACTCATATGACTGTCAGCTGATTTCTCAACAGAAACGATGCAGGCCAGACGGGCGTGGCAAGAAATATTCAACGTGATGAATAGCAAGAACCTACAACCAAGAATAATCTATCCAGCAAAGCTATCATTCAGAATTGAAGGGCAGATAATGAGCTTCACAGAGAAAAAAAAGCTAAAGGAATTCATCAACTCCAAACCGGTATTATATGAAATGCTGAAAGGTACTCTTTTAGAAGAGGAAGAAGAAAAAGGTAAAAGACAAAAAAATTATGAACAACAAATACATATCTATCAACAAGTGAATCTAAAATGTAAGTGAATTAAAAATTTGATCAACAGAATAAACTGGTGAATATAATAGAATCAGGAGCACAGAAAGGGAGTAGACTGATAATTCTAAGGAGGACAAAAATCATAAAGCATCAAACAGACTGTGAAATTACAGCAGAAAGATTAAAGTTAGGTGAGGTAGATAAGTGATCAATCAAAGGACTTGTATGCATGCATATAAGCATAACCAATGATCACAGACACTGGGGGTTTGTGGTATGCCTGGGAGGGAGGGGGGGCAATGGGGAGATACGTATAAAAAATTAATAAAAATTAATTTAAAAAATTAAAAAAAATGAAATTATTTGTTATATTTTGCCAGTTAAACCAGATTTTCAGATGATATAATCAACAACTTCATACTTCCTTATAGTCCAAAAGTTTGAGTCTAAGTAATATATATCACTAGTAAAGCAATTCTAATAGTATATTCAGTGAATTCTTAGGTACTCCAAGATAGTCTTCAAAAAATCTACAGAAAAGTAAATGAAAACTAATCATTAAAATTGTTATAAGCTTGCTGTGAATATAAAATAAAAGGTGCTTGTAAAATATTTGGACTAGTTTATGGAAGATATAACCTCACAATAAATAATATTGTTTTAATTACTATATTGTTTTTGTGTTTGTAAAGCAGGAAAGTAATCTATAATAATAAAAGCATAATATGCTAAGTAGACCAAATGACCTTCCAGATGACTTTCCAGATGATGAGCTATGATATCTACTGGTGCCAGGCCAGCCAAGGGGATGCGATGTGATTGATCAAGACCCGGCCATTCCCCCATTATATCCTCAGAGAGGGAGACCCAGGCCACCATGGCAAACCCTGGTCCCAGATGCCAGAGTGAAGCCAGTGCCAGCATCAGGGAGAAGGAAAGCCTAACCTTGAACAAATTTCATGCATTCGGCCTCTAGTAGAATAAGAATATGAATTAGATCAGTCTGTATTAAGCCCTATCTTTATCCAAGCCCATACCTAACCAATGTTTAAAATGCCTTTACACTTTCCAAGTTCTTGAATGAAGGACCCATCTATATATATATAAAAGCCTAAGAGACCCTCACACCGAAACAACTGAATGAATGACCAAACAGGCTACATGGGGCGACCAAGCTGGCAGTGGAATTAGTGAGAGATGACCAAAGGACTGAGCAGCAGGTTATGTGGGGTGACCAGGCCAGCAGAGGGGCACAGTGAGGGGTAACCAGGCTGGCAGAGGAGGTAGTTAAAGGTGACCAGGATGGCAGAGGGGGTAGTTAGGGGTGACCAGGCCGGCAGTGGGGGCAGTTAGGGGCAATCAGGTAGGTAGACAGGTGAGCAGTTAGGAGCCAGTGGTCCTGGATTGTGAGAGGGATGTCCTGGATTGAAGAGGGTGCAGACTGGGCTGAGGGGAACCCTCACCCATGCACAAATTTTGTGCACTGGGCTTCTAGCCTATAACAATAAAAGGATAATATGCTAATTAGACTGGACAGCTGAACGACCTTCTGGACAATCTTCTGGATGAAGGCTGGGTTGTGAGGGCCAAGGAAAGCTGCCCTGGTCACAAGGGCCAAACTTTTGCAGGAATTTCGGGCTTCAGGCCTTTAAATATAGTATCAAAAAATTAAAAACAAATTGCAGCAATGACAAAAAGTCAACAAAATAAGCTAAATATTCCTTTTAGGGAAAGAAATTAACTTCTAAATAAGTGCCAACTTCAATGGATATGTTAAAATTATATATATCTTGTCAAGTAGAGTGATTCATAATGATACAGCCACATATAAGTCTAACTTTTCATTGTGATATGCCATCAAAGGGGAAAAAGACTATTCGGGGATATGTTAGGTAGAAAGCTCTGTAGATGACTTTTTGCTGATCAGTTGATCAAGTTCCCATTAGCAGCAACCCTGCTGTTTGCCCTCAATAAAAGATAACATCCTGCTGTTAACATAATTTCCATTTTGTGATTAATAATACAATTATATTAAAGATACTTTTTAAATGGATTAGAGTTTAAGTGAAGATAAAAGATGTTTTTATAAATTTTCATTCTTTTTCCCCCAAACCAAATAATATTTTTTACTTTGTGACTATAGAGGATAAATATGACAAAAAGGTTGACATTATTCAGGTGATATTTTTATATATTTGATACCAAGAGAACAATTATTTGCTAAACTATTACATATACTTAATAACTTTCTAACATTGCTCATAGAAGCATCCATTTAATTTCTTTTCACGTGAAAAATATTACATCTCTTTTGTTGAAACACAGTGAAATTTTAGTAATTAAATTAAATGCTGATATTATAGGAGTTTGTCCAGGAGCTATATTTTCTGAAGGAAAGAATCCTTATGAAAAGAGGAAATACTTTGAAATGAGGAAATACTTTGAAATGTCAGATCTATGTTTATATTTTTGCTTTACCATTTAATACATATGTGACCTTGAATAAGTTATATCTTCTCCTGAAACAATATCATATTTTGTAATTCAATTAAGTAGTGAATGGAATATTAGATAATAAATATAAAACACATGGCTTATTATAACTATTGCCAAAGCATAGATTTTTTTTAACTTGGGACCTCTAATGGTTTAATAAAAGTGGCCATTAAGAGAAAAGTGATTCTTTAGTAATTGATTCTCTGAGTTAAATTGTAGAATATTTAAATAATCTGTAAATTATGATACATGTATTTTTCCCCCTATGGCAAGCATTTACTTTTATTGTCATTTATTTTCCTATTTTTTATTGTTTAAAGTATTACAAATAGTAATACATATGTCTCCTTTTTCCCCCTATTTAAAATATTATTCTATAAAATACCATCAATATATATTTAAGTGGCATTGGCCAATTTGTGAGAAAAAGACCTAAAGAAAAAGAAAAATATAAAATATGCCAATATCTAACAGATATTTAAGAGTATTGAGTCCCCTTAATCAATTATATAAAATAAAGAAGAAGCCACTATTGATCTGTCTTCCCACCAAACACATAGACTTTCCCAAAGACATGAAGACCTGGAGAAGAAGTCACAGCCAACTTGGGCAGGGACTGTAGTCAGAAGAATAACATGAATTCCCAATATGCCAGACACTCCAAAGCAGGAGTGGTATTCCCTGCAGAGAACAGAAAAGCTGGATTTTACTGGTGAAGAGTACTGGAGTTCTGGGGGATTCAGATTATTTTATGACTCAAAGCAATTAGGTATCAATCAGACTGGCAGGCAGAAGCAGTTAGGGACAATCAGGAAGGCAGGAAGGTGCTATCTGAATCGGGCCTAAATGGGCAGTTGGACATCCCTCTCAAAATCCAGGACTGCTGGGCCAACTGCTCACCTGCCTGCCTTCCTGATTGCCCCTAACCTCTTCTTCCTGCCAGCCTGATCACCCCCTAACCACTCCCCTGCCAGCCTGATTGACACCTAACCGCTCTCCTGCCAGCCTGATTGCTTATAATTGCTCTCCCCTGCAGACTGGTTACCCCTAACTGCCCTTCCCTGCAGGCCTGGTTGCCCCCAGTTTCTTTCTTCTGGCAACCTGGTCATCCCTAACTGCCCTTCCTTGCAGGCTTGATCGCCCCCAACTGCCCTACCCTGCAGGCTTGATAAACCCCAACTGCCCTTCCTTGCAGACCTGATCACTCTCAAATGCCCTTCCTTGCTGTCGTGATCACCCACAACTGCCCTCCCTTGCAGACCTGGCACTTCCCAATTTCCCTCCCCTGCTGACCATCTTGTGGTGGCCATGTTGTGTCCATATGAGGACAGCCATCTTGTGTATTGGAGTGATGGGCAATTTGCATATTGTTCTTATATTAAATAGGATTATATTTGTTTATAATACTAACAATGCAAATAACATGCTAATGAATTAAACATTTGCAAAATAATTCATAATGAATTTATTCATGTTTAATTATAACTAATAAATTGTATAATTAATCAAGGTATATATTAAAAAAAACAGAATGTACTGTTCTATATGGTATATTAGAATGGTAAAAATGCATATTATATAGGAAAGTTTAATACTGTTTATAAATATACTTATTTATATTAACAAATAAATGAACATTCCTCGTTATGAATCAATATGTAAAGTTATTTTTTCATTTTTTAATTCTTTACAGTAATTTTAATAAGAATGTGAAAATATAAATAATCCCATTGTATTAGAAAGTTAAAATAAAGTTAGAAATTCAAAACATATAAATTAAATTCTACAGAAAAAATATTACAGTAATTTACTCTGTTGGTCATAGAATTATAACTTTTTTAGAAGTATATATAGAATAGTGGAAATAAATTTTAGAGACTTAGATTAGTGTTTTATCCTAAATTGCTTTTCTAATTAATGGCAAAAGGATGTAATTTAAAAATCAAGTCTGCTGTCCCCAACTACTATTCTTTCTAGAGTTAACTATATTAAATATAAATATCATAGTCATAACTCTATGATTTTTCTTCCTTATTTTTAAATTTACCTTCAAGTGTTTTCTTTTTGGTATTCTGGGTCTAATGCATTCTCATTCAATCTGCATTTATTATTACTTAATTGGAATTTGAGGTTTGAAGACATGGCTTTGATATGTGCTTGGAGTGTACATTTGAAAATATAAAAATACTAGTGGCCTGGATTCATGCACATTGAAAGGAATTTAATTAGAAGAAATATTTTAAGATCACTATTCACCCTTTCTTTATAATAGAAGTTTCAACCAAATTTATGATTGACAATGACCAATCGAAACACATGCATGCATGAGTCAAATTAGTCTTTTACATATATATAGAATAAATTTGCTTAATTAAACCTGCTTTCTGATGTAGCTAAACTTTTTCCAGCACAGTTAAGCACCTCAACTTCTCTTTTAGGTAATTGTCAGCAACACAGCAGTAAATATCAACCAGAAGCAGATTATTATTGTAGATCATGCAGGAAGAACAAAGGATAAAATATTTAACTGTATCAGTGTTGGACTATTTTTTCTGTGTAGTGGGAAAACTTGAAGTCATTTTCAAGGTCCACCATTTCTTACTTCTTTTCAGTCAGGTCAAGTTTCTAAGCTTCTTAAATCTCCATTTTCTGGCTAAAGAAGAGAAAATAGGATTCCACTGAGTCTCCTATCTACCTCCTTCAGAACTTCTGTGAGGATTAAATGAGATGATGCACAGGAAAATTCTTCACAGATATTTGGTTAAAGTGTGAAATGTTTGCACCTGGCTATAAAGCAAGTTGTGTTGCTGGGCTGAAGAAACTCCAAGGAGGCTTCTTGTCATTAGGGAGAGTAAAGTGGGCATTGCTATGTGATGTCATTACCTGGCATCCACAACTACCATTCCCATGCTGGGTTGGGCTATGGGTCACATTTTGTGCTATGGGGTCTCAGCAGCATCAACTGTGATTTGGTGGGATGTTGCTCCACGATGGTGGCAGGGTCTGTGTCCCACAAAGCTGAGTGTTGCTTTGTGGGCACCAGAGCCACAGTGCCAATGCACATCACAGCAACTCCTGCATTCAGCATCTGCCCTCAGTGTTCAGTATGCATCATAGCAACCAGTTGGATGGTCAGACACTTAGGATATTAGTCTTTTATATATATAAATATACATATATCATTTTGATTATGAGTGGTTTATTTTCTTTGAGAAAAATAGCATTTTTTAAGTTAAATAATCTAAAAGAAATAAAAATTGCAATAGTATAATTACAGTTAAAGATAAAACAAAGAGAAATATAGTTTTTAAAAATGTAAACCTCATAGACACAGACAACAGTATGATGATTACCAGAGGGAAGAGGGATGGGGAGATAGAAGAGGCTATAAAGAGATAAATGGTGATGGAAGGAGACTTGACTTGGAGTGGTAAATACACAATATAATATACTGATGTTGTTTTATAGAATTGTACACCTAAAATCTATATAATTTAATTAAACAACTCGAGGCCCAGTGTACAAATTTCATGCACATGTGTGTGTGTGGAGGGGGCGGGGGTGTCCTTCAGCCCAGCCTGCTTCCTCTCCAATCTGGGACCTCTTGAGGGATGTCCAGGTAGGATCAGTCCTAAACGGACAATCAGACATCCCTCTCACAATCCAGGAGTGATGGCTCCCAACTGCTATCTGCCTGCCTCCCTGATTGCCCCTAACTGCTTCTGCCTGCCAGCCTGTTCACCCCCTAATCACTCCCCTTCCAGCTGATTGATGCTTAACTGCTTCCCTGCCAGCCTGTTTGCCCTTAACTACTCTCCACTCTGGGCCTGGTCACCCTTAACTACCCTCCCCTGCAGGCTTGATCACCCCCAACTGCCCTCCTTTGCTGGCCTGGTCCCTGCCAACTGCCCTTTTCTGCTGGCCATTTTGTGGTGGCCATCTTGTGTCCACATAGATCTTTTGACCAAATGTGGGCAGCCATCTTGTGTGTTGGAGTGATGGTCAATCTGCATATTACTCTTTAATTAGATAGGATAGAGGCCTGGTGCACTGGTGGGGGCCAGATGGTTTGCCCTGAAGGGTGTCCTGGATCAGGGTGGGTGTTCCCTTGGGGTATGGGGTGGCCTGGGCAAAGGGCCTGTGGTAGTTTGCAGGCTGGCCATGCCACCCGGTATCCCAAGCAGAAGCCCTGGTATCTGGGATTTATTTATCTTCTACAAATGAAACTTTGTAGCCTGGAGCAGAGTCTAGCCTTCTGCTCACACAGCCATTGGAACTTTGTTACCTTAAGTGGAAGCCTAGGCTGGCCAGGGTTTGTGGAATTCCTTCAATGCCAGGGGCAACCTAAGCCTCCCTTCTGCTCTTGTGGCCATAGCCATCTTGGTTGGGTTATTTTGCATACTCTCTCTGATTGGCTAGTGAGCGTGGCTGGTGGGCATGACTGGTGGTTGTAGCAGATGTATGGTCAATTTGCATATTACTCTTTTATTAGATAGGATGTTACCCCAATACATTTAATAAATAAAAATATAATTTTTTCTTGAATAAAATGAATTTTTACTTATGCCCTCTCATTTTGAAATTTTAAAAAAATGTAACCTATACTAATTGCCATTTGTAGACAAGGTACTTTTCTGGGCAATGTGTAGAGTCAAAACATGAGAAAAATATTGGTATTTGTGAAAAACATTGATGATGCTCACCAATTACCACTTATTTTCTCCTTAAGAATAATAGACACTATAATTCTCTCTCCAATTCAACTTAAGCAGTTATATAACTAGTTCTGTCTAATGAAATATGAGTGTAATTATATCCTTTCTAGTTGAGATTGGGTAAAGCTCATATGGGATTATCTCTCTTTCATCATTATTTAAAAGATTCAAAGCCTTTGCTACTGCATCAATATAAAGTCTATACTGACTGTTACACTGTTAGTCCTAATTTCCAACATATGAAATAATTATGCAAAACATAGTGAAGACACTCGTGGCATAGAAGTTAAAACCTGGCAGGACTTTTGCCCACCTAAATACAGCAATGGATAGTAGAACTGCCAAAATCTACACAGTGGCTCCTGTGCCAGCAATAGTTTTGAATGAGGCTGTTGCTGGCAGCAGGTCTAGATATTAGTAGAATATTAGGAAAACACACACACATAGATTATGTAAAATGCACACATGATTCTACTTCTGATCAGCACGAGTGTTTCCAATAGGATGATGTCAAGGATAAGAACATCAGAGTTAAAAAAATCAAGAGAGCAAAATAATAGTCACACAGAAGGTCAATGATTTACTGTAGTGTCTTACCTTGGAAGAATTATTTTGAAATCATCTATAGTTAAAAACATTTAGCCCTGGCCTGTGTGGCTCTGTTGGCTGAGCATTGTCCCATGGACTGTAAGGTTGCTGGTTCCATTCCCAGTTAGGGCACATGCTGTGGTTGTAGGCTTGCTCTCCCGTAGCAGGTGTGTAGGAGGCAGCTGACCCATGTTTCACTTTCACATCGAAGTCTCTCCTCGCTCTCACTCTTGCTCTCATTCTCTTGCACTCTTGCTCCCTCGCTTTCTCGCTCCCTCACTCCATCTCCCTCTCTCTTTCGCTCATTCTCCTTCTCCCTTCATCTTTCTCTAAAACTCAACGTAAAAAGATTTAAAATATTCAAATCCTGTAACATTATAAATTATACCATATTCCAATTCTCTATGAGTAAAATTCCCAGTTTTAGAAGAGAGAAGAAAATACTATTACTATTACATGTATAAGCTTATCCAATTCTTTCCATTTTGAGTACAATTTTACTCTACTGCCTTGATGAGTATTATGTGTGATTTGGCACTAGTTTCTAGTTCATGAGTACCACATCATCTGTTTTTTGGGACTTGCTATCTAGGTATTATAAGTTCCTTTAATTACTTGAGTAGTATATAATTTTAACTTCCAGAGAATTAGATTCTACATTTATGCTTTAAACAAGCATTGATATCCCATATTGTTTCAATTTATGTCACTTTATTTAAAACTACTACACATGCATATGTGTGTATGCGTGCACGCGTGCGCGCGCACGCACACACACACACACACATACACACACACACAAATTAGATTATCCCAGGTTTTTTAGTTTGCTTTGACTCTTTTTGAAAGAAATTACTCTAGCATTGAAAGGTGGATGAGAAAGTTGGAATCACCAAACTGGCATGTGAGAGAATACGAGATAAAATAGGCAAGAGCAGAAGATCTGCATTAGAATATAATGAGCCAACCTGCCAATCTTGGCATATAAGGCTTCTCTTTGCAAATCCAAGGTAAATAATGATATAAAATACTTCAATTTGATATATAGATTATGATAACACTAGGGTCCCAGTGCACAAATTCATGCACCTTGAAAAGAACTGTGGGCTGCAAAGCTGCTGTGACCATAGGGGCAGATCTTGACCCATCCTCCATGCCCCTGCCAGCCCCTTCCACCACAGCCCCCATCCCATCTTTTGGTAGCCCCACTCCTGCAGCTGCCACTCCCACATGCTGCTAGTGCTTGTGCCACTCACATCCACTAATGGCAAGGAGTGATCTGGACAGGCACCAGCAGTGGATGCAAGCAGTGACTCCTGTGCCAGCAATAGTTGCGAATGTGGCTGTTGATGGCAGCAGGTCCAAGAGGTGGCTGCTGGCCCTGTTTGCCCGGCAGGAGCAGAGGGAGGTGCAGAAGGTCTGAGGGGCAATTCAGGCCAGCAGCTGCCACTCACACACACTGATGGTGCTGAGTAATCCAGGCCAGCGCCAGGCTCTGGCAGCAGGTGTGAGCGACCAGCAGGACCACAGCACACTGGAACAAAGAATTGTTAGTAACCACCAGAGGCTCACCCCACCTTGGTCTGGCACCCCAGTTGCCTGCTCCACCACTCCCCCATGGTGGATGCCCACCATGTTCCATGCTCTGCCACCTACTGCCAACACCCGCCATTTTCCATGCACACATCATAGCGACAGGTTGTTTGGTTGTTTGGTTGTTCAGTTGTTCCGCCATTTGGTCTATTTGCATGTTAGGGTTTTATATAGAGAGATTTTTTTAAAAAACACTTTAAAGTATATTCCTTTCCTAACCATAGGGGATCAATCTCATATTTAAGCTTCCATATAGTTACTACTAATACAAAGAAAAGAGAAAAAGAAAATACATTTTTAACTAAAAAAAAAAGGGGGGGTGTACTTTGTTGAGAGCTCTATAAGTAATTTTTCCATTGAACCCTTCTTCTTTCTTTGCCCCTAGGTACATAAAAAGAAATAGTTATATGTTAAAACAATGGTTCACATTTTTATGTATTATTGCCAATCCCTTAATATGGGCTTATGTATCATTAGTTGTCATATTATAACAATATATATTAGCTATCCATTTTTCTATATTTCTTAAGCTATAAGGGGAAAATAATAAAATAAACATCAGTGCTGCTTTTACAGAATCTCATTCTCAAAATTATGAAGATAGACTTTTGAAAATTATATGATCTTATTAACCGATGACACAACAGTAAATTTAGTTGTTGTTTTTTTTTTAAAGTCAGCCTTAATGGAAAAGAAATGAATATTGATATGTTTAGAGTTAAAATATATTTGGAGGTTCTGACAAATTTCAAACATTTAGGTCACAGATAAAATTTTTATTCTTAGAAGTTACTGTATAAAGTATGGCAATGTTTAAAACATTTTAAAGGAAAGGGGGTTGGGGTCTGGGTTTAGGGATTAAAGGGAAAGAAATGGGGGACATCTGTAATGTCAAAAATAAAAATACAAAAAGAAAATACCCTGTATGATACTATAATAGTGAATACATGATATGAATTTGGTAAAACCCATAGATGTGCAACACGAAGAGTGAACCTTAATATATACTGTGAACTTTAGTTAATAATGTATCAATATTGGTTCCTTAATCATCAATATGCTATTTCTAATTCAAAATGTTAATGATAGGGAACCAATGATAGGAAAAGATAGATGGGAAGGCTCTGTACTATTTGACTAATATTTTTGTAAATTTCAACGGTTTTAAAAATAAAGTATTAATTTAAAAACACACACATTTGAACAGTAGCTGTAACACTGTTATTATGAGGCACAACCTATACCTATTTGGCACATTAGAGAAAACAATGATCTAGGCTTAAAATATAAACCAGAACCATATAATAATAAGACAACCTAAGAACAAGGAGAGCAGTATGGGGGTTTGATGAAAGGCACCATGGTGAAGAGAACAAGAGGAAGGCTGTCACAGCAGACTTATGGATTCACCTTCTATTTGGCCCAAGACAGGCTAAGAAAAGCAGCACAGAGTGTTGTTTTAGTTTTGTTGTTGTTGTTGTTCTTGTTTTCATTACAAAATCATAGGAGAGAACTCTCCAAGGGAGTATAAAATTAATTACAAATAATTAATAAACCATTATATAATCTGAAGAACAGAAAGAAAAAGGAATAAAGCCCCAAAGAAAATTGGCTCTCATACCAACATACCCATAATAGGAGTATCAAAAGGAAAGAAAAATAGAAAGGGGTAGACAAATATTTGAATAAATAATGGCTGAAAATGTACAAATTTGATTTTAAAAATTAGACAACTAAAAGCTCAAATGCAAATTAGTCTTGTGCATCCAGCTCTAGGATAATAAAAATACTGAAATACAAAAATAAACTCTTAAAAAAGAGAAAGTAAAACAACTTGTCACATGTAATGAAACTAAACTAAGATTAAAAACTGACTTTTTTTTCAATAACAATGGAAGTCAGAGGACAGTGAGATGACATATTTCTAAAAATAAGAATGATATAAAACATCTTATGACAAAGTCGTAAAAATAAATAATTAAATAAATAAATGACACTGAAGACAGTTCTTTAGGCTGAAATTTCCTGATACCAAAAAGTAGTTAAACACCACATTTAAAAAAAAACAAAAACAAAAAAAACTAAAGGACAATACAAGTAATTATTTCTGTAAATATGCAAAACATTATAGTTGCAATTATTTTCTCTTCTAGTGACAGATTTAAAAATAATATAATAGGTATAAAAGTATACACTTAACTTCTAATATACATAAATGTAATAAGTTTTATATTATTAGCACAAAGGATATGAATGGAAACAGAGCTGTATTAGAATAAGGAAATAAAACCAAATGATAACTTGAATCCATGGGGACCAATGAAAAGAGTCAGAAATTATACATAAGAAATTTTATATTAAAAAATGTATATATATATGTGTGTGTATATATATATATATGTATTTATATATACACTGACTATTATTTCTTCTATCAGTTTTATTTAAAAAATTATATAGAGAAAATATAAATATATAAACTTTTCTCATTTTAACTATGTATTGTTAGGTTTTACATATATTGATGGAATTCTATATAATAAAAGCCTAATATGCTAAGTGTCTGGTCATCCAGTTATCTGTTCAATTGATCAAAGTGTAATATGCTAATGATATGCTAAGACTGCTAACCCACTTGCTATGATGTGCATTGACCACAAGAGAACAGATGCTTCAACTGTTAGGTTAGCTTGCTGCTGCAGTCTGAGAGATTGAGTAAGAGAACGATTTGCTGGACATACCTGGGGCTCTCCTGCCATCCCTCCCCAGCTGTCCAACTTCTTGCATCCCTCCCTGGCCCCAGATTATGCACTGGTGGAGTCCCTTGGCCTGGCCTCTCACAATCTGGGCTGAGGGACCACCACCAGTGCAGGAATTTTGTGTACTGGGCCTCTAAGTATAATAATAATAGCACAAAAAGAAAAGAGAGAATAGAGCTTTAATGAAATAATATTTTCCATCTCATTGGAATTAAGTTAGTATAAGTTTGAAGTAATATCTCACAATTAAGATATTCATTTTATTCCATAGAGCAACCATGAAGAAGTGAAAAAAACTATACTTAAAAAATATTAAAAGTATTAAAATGTTACAAAAGGAAAACAGAGGCTAATCACAAAAGGTTATGTATTGCATGTATGTATAAATAAGTGGATCTATATATTAGCATATAAAAACATTCAAATCTGTAAAGAATTTTTGTGAGTTTATTTCACCCAAACTGTTGACAACTTCTGGGAAGCAGAATTTTAATTGCTTTGGGATAATGCTTCAAAAATGGTAGTTTTTCATCTATTTTTATAAATTATCATCAAAGGTAGAAACATAAATAAGATATATGAAATACATTGGTGGTAGATTAGGGAGGTGGGAGAAAGTAAAGTGGGGGAGGAAATAGCTGTCTACCTCCTCCTTGGTCAGTGGCTTCTCTTCCTTGAGATGGAGAGTGTCAGAGATAGGAGTAGATGTCTAATTGTGGTCAGTACCTGCTAAGGTAAGGTCCCTTTAAATACTGTATTTTCCAACAGACAAAAATCTCCAGGTTGTAAGCTATGGTCTTTGAATCTTTGTCTCCTGGGAGTACTATGAAATGAATGTTACTAATTTATTTGTCCTATAATGTAGAATGTCTGATTTTTACTTTTTTCTTATTTGGGAAATAAAAGATTTAAAAAGCAGCAATGTTTTAAGCAGAGTCATAAGAATAATAATTATTCTCAATTCATTTAGTCCCATAACTATGTTTGCTTATCCTGATTATTTCCCAGTATTGTCTATGAATTCAGGTATTCCTTGATGTTCTATAAATCTTCATCCAGTTCAAAGATATGACCTGCTTAGAAAACTGTAACTCTAAGTAAGTCTGAGTCATTTTTATGAATTTTTCTAAAGATATAATATATCTGTAAATACAGCAGAGTAAAACAATGACCATCTATGAATGAAAAACTTAAAGTGACATTGTTATAGATTTTACTATAATGTAATTTACAAAGAAAACCTTTACTTTTCTATCCTATATCCTATATAATAAAGAGGTAATACACAAATTGACCCTCATGCCCTCACACAAGATGACTCCCATGTGGACAAGTATGGCTGCCATAAGATGGCCAGCAGGGGAGAGTAGTTAGAGGTGACCAGGCCTGCAGAAAAAGGTAGTTAGGAGTGACCGGGCTGGCAGTAGGGAGCAGTTGAGGATGATTGGGCCAGCAGGGGAGGGCAGTTGGCAGCAATTGGGCTGTCAAAGGCTTACAGTCGGACATCCCCAAGGGGTCCCAGATTGGAGAGGATGCAGGCTGGGCTGAGGAAATCTCTCCTCCCAGTGCATGAATTTCATGCACCAAGCCTCTAGTCCTATATAATAAAGACTAATATGCTAAGTGTCTGGTTGGCTGGTCATTCAACCAATCAAAGCATAATATGCTAATGATGTGCTAAAGCCACTTAAACACTCACTGTGACATGCACTGACCACCAGGCGGCAGATGCTCCTACCTATAGGTTAGCTTGCTGCTGGGGTCTGGCCAATCTGGACTGAGTGAGACAGGCCAAACAATCCCTGGAGCCCTTTCGCAGTCTTTCCTTGGCCCTGATCTTGCACTGGTGGGGTTATTTAGCTGCACCCTCTAACAAATTGGGGCCCCCTGGGGGATGTCAGAGAGCTGGTTTCAGTCCAATCTCGCAAGCCAGGCTGAGAGACTGCACTGGTACACGAATTCATGCAGTGGGCCTCTAGTAATATAGAATAGTCCAAAACAACAATTTCTTGGTAAATGGTAATTATTGTAAAATGAAATAGAAAATAATATAAACACTATGTGTATTTATATTCAATACATAAGTTCAGCATATAGAAAACAAATAATATGAAGAATTTTATTTTATTTGCTAGAGGACTGATGCATGAAATTAATGCATTTGGGGAGTCCCTCAGCCTGGCCAGCACCCTTTCGCAATCTAGGATCCCCTGGGGCAATGTCTGACCCTCTCCGACTGCCCTTTCCTGCAGGGAATTGGTCCTAAACTGGCAGTCACGCATCTCTTTCACAATCTGGGACCTCTGACTCCTAACTACTGGCCTTTCTGCCTGGCTGATCACCTCTAAACACTCTATATGCCTGCTTGATCACCTCTAACCACTTGCTTGACTGCCTGATTGCCCCTAACCATTTCTACCTGCCTTCCTGATTGCTCCTAACCACTCACCTGCCTGCTGGGTAACCCCTAACTGCATTGACCTTGTCCCCAATCACCGTGGCTTTGTCCAGAAGGATGTCAGGAATGACATCTAGAAGGTCACTCGGCTGTCCAGTTCAATTAGCATATTATACTTTTATTATTATAGACCAGAGGCTCAGTGCACAAAATTTGTGCATGGGAGGGAGGTGTTCCTCAGCCCAACCTGCACCCTTTCCAATCTGAAACCCCTCAAGGGATGTCCAACTTCCTGTTAGGCCTGATTCTGGTGGGACTGAACCTAAATGGGCAGTTGGACATACCTCTCACAATCTAGGACTGCTGGCTCCCAAATGCTTGCCTGCTTGCCTTCCTAATTGCTCCTAGTCACTTCTGCCTGCCAGCCTGATCACCATCTAACCACTCCCCTGCCAGCCTATTTTCCCATAACTGCTTTCCCCTGCAGGCCCAGCCACCTCTAACTGCCCTTAAAGTCTGGTCACCCCTAACTGCCCTCCCCTGAAGGCCTGGTCACCCCCAACTCCCCTTCTCTGCCAGCCTGGTCACACTTTTTTTTTAATATATTTTATTTATTTTTCACAGAGAGGAAGGGAGAGGGATAGAAAGCTAGAAACATCAATGAGAGAGAGACATTGATCAGCTGCCTCCTGCACGCCCCCTGCTGGGGATGTGCCAGGAATCAATGTACATGCCCTTGCCTGGAATCGAACCTGGGACCTTTCAGTCCGCAGGCTGACGCTCTATCCACTGAGCCAAACTGGTTTCGGCAACCTGGTCACACTTAATTGCCATCCCCTGCAGGCTTAATCACCCGCAACTTCCCACCCTTGCAGGCCTGGTTCCTCCCAACGGTCCTCCCATCATGTGGTGGCTATATTGTGTCCACATGGGGGCAGGATCTTTGACCACATGGGGCAGCCATCTTGTGTGTTGGAGTGATGGTCAATCTGCATATTATTCTTTTATTAGATAGGATAGAAGCCTGGTGCATGGGTGGGAGCCAGCTGCTTTGCCCAGAAGGGTGTCCCAGACCAGGGAGGGGGTTCCCTTGGGGTATGGGGTGGCTTTGGCGAGGGGCTTGTAGTGGTTTGCAGGCTGGACACATCCCACAGCGACCCAAGTGGAGGCCCTGGTATCTGGTATTTATTTATCTTCTATAATTGAAACTTTGTAGCCTTGAGTGGAGGCCTGGGCCCGCCAGAGTGTGTGGAAAGCTTGACTTCCTCCATCACTGGGGAAACCCAAGCCTCTCTCCTGCTCACTCCATGGCTGCAGCTATCTTTGTTGGGGTGAATTTGCATACTTGATGACTGATGGGTGTGGCTGGTGGGCATGGCTTGTGGGTGTAGTAGAGTGATGGTTAATTTGCATATTACTATTTTATTAGATAGGATTTTCTTTTTTAAATATATTTTTATTGATTTCAGAGAGGGATGGAGAGAGAGAGAGAGAGAGAGAAACATCAATGATGAGAGGGAATCATGGATCAACTTTCTCCTTCACACCCCACACTGGGATTGAGCGCAGAACCTGAGCATGTGCCCTGATTGAGAATTGAACTATGCTCTCCTGGTTCATAGGTTGAGTTCAATCACTTAACCACACAAGCTGTACAATATGAAAGATTTTAAAACATTCCACATGGCTTATCAGAAATATTCACTGAGCATTCAGAATAATTCATAAACTCCCAGTATATAGAAGACAAATATCCAAAGTACCACTGCCAGACAACCCCCACAGGGGTGTTTTCAAGGCTGCTAGGAAGGCCTTCCCTGATAGTTAGGTTAACCTTGGCCCCTTTTCATCCACATATGGATACAGAAGTACATTTGTGGTTGCATAGGACTTGAGGAAGAGGTCTTTAAGGATATAGGTCATACCACTAATTGATACAAAGTTTCTTCATTAGAGACTGGTGATAATAGTTCCCAATCTCTGATAATATACACAAAGCTATTGATTGTATACTTTAAATGAATAAATGTCATGTTATGAATTATATATCAGTAATGTTATTATAAAATAATACAATTTGCATATTTGTCTTTATAAGTTTTCTATTTTATGACAGAATTCATGTTAAAAATTGACTTCATTTAAAACAGAACATAAAAATAAAATTTAGGCTGTGATGAAAAACAATGAACCAATATAAAAATAAATCTGACTTTCAATTGCATGCATATATATATATCATTTCAGCATTTTAACATAGTGTTTAATTTATTTATTCAAAATTAAGGAAATAAACTCACATTAAATGACAAAGAACACCAATCTTTGACTAAATGTAAAAAGATATAGCAGCTGCAGCAAAATGCATCAGTGCACACATATTAATGTCATTTTACTCTGGGTCAGAGAAGAATACAAAATAGAACACACCAACATTTCTAGACAACTCTCTTAAATCCTTCTGTGGTTGAACTAATCTAGAGAAGGGGTTTACTAACTGTTAACAAATGGAGCTCTTACAATCTAGCTGCAAATCATCTATATGTAGAGATTTTTATGTCTCCTTTGTGGCCAACAAAGGTGAATACTATTGAAAGGTCAGGAGAATGAATTTTTCCAGACAAAGAAAGTTGAGAACAGCAGTGTCAATACTTTTGATAACTGTGTAAGAGATAAAGAAGTGAGAAGTCATTAAAGGCCTGGATGTAATCTCCTCATGGGACTACTTTCAGGTAGAAAAACAAATGAATAACTTTATATATAAAGGTATTTGTCCCAGGTATATAAAGCTCTTAAAATCCTTCCTCCTGTATTTCAATTTGAAGAGTCCATTATTCCTCATGTGGGACTTTAAGATGGTTCTGCATATTTCTTAGTTATCTGTCAATATACTTAAATACCAATAAATCTTAATAAAGGAGATTTTAATAATAAAACCACCAATAAACTTAAGGTTATTTGTCTTTCAAATGGGTTTTCTCTAGCTAAGAATTTTATTCAGTTTTTACTGAAAGTGGATTAGAAATTAACATTGAAATCCAATTAAATATTAGTTTCTTTTAAGTGTTTATTCTTAAGTAATCTTATATTAAATGCATATTGCTCTTTCAATATTTAGTTTTTCTATTTTTTTATTTCCAAATCAATAGTAATAAATCCAATTAAAACTCTGTGTGTGTGTGTGTGTGTGTGTGTGTGTGTGTACATATGTAAATATAAGGGACATATCACTTACACCTTTACATCACAAACACAGAGATAACCACCTTTTATAATTTGGTATATGTTCATGGATCTAGTCAATGATTATAGCCTACTGATATGTAAGATAAATTTGTGTGTTTTTTAAGTTACTACAGTCTTGCAAATCCTATCTAATAAAAGAGTAATACAGTGGTACCTCGAGATACAAGTTTAATTCGTTCTGTAACCTTGAGGCGTGGGAAATTATGAGACGCTCAAGTCGCAATAAACTGGTGGGTCATGTGCAGCCGGACAATCCACGCGATGACTCCTATCTCAAATGTTGCTCGTATTTCAAAGCAAAAATCGTTCGCTCAAAGGCTCATATCTCAAAAATCTCGTATGTTAGGGCACTCATATCTCGAGGTACCACTGTATACAAATTGAATGTCACTCCAACACACAAGATGGCTACCCCCATGTGGACACAAGATGGCCTCCATAAGATGGCTGGCAAGAGAGGGCAATTTTGGGTGATCAGGTCAGCAGGAAAGGACAATTTTGGGGAGACCAAACCTGTAGGGGAGGGAAGTTGGGGGCAACCAGGCCTGCAGGGGAGGGCAGTTGGGGGAACCAGGCCTGCATGGGAAGGTAATTGGGGGCGCCACGCCTGCAGGGGAGGGCAGTTGGGGGAACCCAGGCCTGCACGGGAGGGCAGTTGAGGGAGACCAGGCCAGCAGGGGAGGGCAGTTGGGGGAACCAAGGCCTGAAAGGGAGGCCAGTTGGGGGGAACCAGGCCAGCAGGGGAGAGGAGTTAGGGGGACCAGACCTTCAGGAGAGGGCAGTTAGGGGGGACCAAGTCTGCAGGGGAGGACAGTTGAAGAAAACCAGTCTTGCAGGGGAGGTCAGGTGGGGTTAACCAGGCTGGCAGGGCAGGGCAGTTAGGGGCAAGGAAACCTGCAAGGAAGAAGTTAAGCATTGATCAGGCTGCCATGAGAGTGGTTAGGGATGAATAGACTGGCAGGCAGAAGTGATTGGGGGCAATCAGGGAGGCAGGCAGGAGAACAGCTGTGAGAGGGATGTCTGACTGCCTGTTTAGGCCCAATCCTGGTGGGGTCCCAGATTGGAGAGGGTTTAGGCTGGGCTGAGGGACATCCCCCCATGCATGAATTTCATGACCAGGCCTCTAGTTTATTATAGTAATAGTAGAAAAATAACATGCAGGTGACAAGGTTTTTCTTCTACCATGATTAAGTGTGATCCCCAAACCAATGAGCTGTTCTAAAGACTTGGTGCTCACTGTTCTATATTTCCTGACTGAGTTCCAAAAACAGAACAGGTATAAGTTATTTGCAATGGGCATCATACAAAATATGAAGATTAGAGGATAGTGGTAACAATTTAATGTGAATTTCAGCTTTTAGCAAATGGGCTTTACAATCTTAGTTATTTTTAATGCATTTTCAAATATTCATTTGTGTCAAATTTGATTGACCTGTGAGAAAATATTTAAGCAGTTTCAGTCAGCACATTTTTGTTGTTAATCTTCACCAGAGGATTTTTTTAGAGGGAGTAGAAGGAAGGAGAGAGAGAGAGAGAGAGAGAGAGAGAGAGAGAGAGAGAGGCTATAAGAGAGACACATCCATTGCTTGAATCTTGAAGCACAGACCTTGACTGGGGCTGAGATAAAACTTGCAACCCTTTGGTGCATGGGCTGAGGCTCCAACCATTTGGCTGCACTGCCCAGGGCACAATCAGCACATTTTAAATATTAACATATTTTAATGTGAATAAATGATTAATATCATCTCTTGAAATTTCAGAAGTCATAAATGAGAAAGGATCATAATGATGAAACAAAAATGTGGGGCTTTTAAGTCTGAGTTCATTGTCTCCCAAAATAGAAGAATAAAGTCGTAGACAAAAACGGTTAGTGGAACCAGAGTTTATTGAGTGAAGCCAGTCCTGGAACAGGTGCAGCTGAGGATCCAGGAGCAGGCTAGTGTCCAGAGCTTACTTTTCAAGTTATAGTTGGGAGAAGTTCAGTATCCAAGCTAATTAAAGTCTATTAGTCCATGGGTGGAGGCCCATAAAGCCATAAGCTATGTTGGCACAGGTAATACATCTCCTGATCTTAACCCATGATTGTAGCACTGGGGAGCAGGAGAAGAGGAAGTGTGATCACTTGTAATTCAAGGGATGGAAACAGCCTTGTTAGCTCCTGACTTGTCTTTTCAAAGAATTCTGCCTTAGCAACATCCTAGAGATTGCCTTACTATCTTGCCTTACTATCTTGTGATTGGTTTTCTGAAAACTGACTGTTTTAGCAACATTCATACATTTTAAAACTCATATCTCTGCACCCCCCTTTCTCTGCCAGTTGGGGTGTCTTAGTAACATCACCTAGTTGGGTTCCCCAATTCTGCTTTCTACTATGGCCCCGCCCTTATCTACCTATCTTCTCTCTGTCTCCTGATTATGTCAGAGGTCACTATACCTCCAACCAGATAGTCAAGAAATAATTTATTCAGATTTCTCAAAATTTTCTGAATTTAATATATTTCTTAAAAAAAAATATTTTATTGATTTTTTTACAGAGGCGAAAGGAGAGGGATCGAGAATTAGAAACATCTATGATAGAGAGACATTGATCAGCCGCCTCCTGCACGCCCCCTACTGGAGATGTGCCTGCAACCAAGATACATGCCCTTGACCAGAATTGAACCTGGGACCTTTCAGTCTGCTGGTCGACACTCTATCCACTGAGCCAAACCGGTTTCGGCATGAATTTAATATCTTAAATAATTTAGGCCAATTTAGGCTCATGTAATTGTGAATGCTTGGCAAATCCAAAATCTGATGGTGGTAAAGGTTGACAGGATGGAGGCTTAGGAAAGAGCTGCAGTTGTATGCAAGCCATCTGCTGGAAGCCAGTTGGAGCTAAGGTTGCAGATGAGGCCCCCTCTTGCTTTTGTTCTATTCAGGCTTGGGATGGTTGGATGAGATCTAAGTACCTTATAGAGGGAAACCTGCTTTAATCAAAGTCCACAGATTTAAATGTATATCTTATCTAAACACATCCTCATAGCACTGTCCAGGGTAATGTTTGTTTGACTAAATATCTGGGACTGTCTCAACAAGTTGACACTTAAAATTAACCAACACAATTATCAAGACTTATTTTATTGACAGTTAAAGAATAACAGAGAATAACAGCTCTGGTTTATCAAGTAGCCTTGCCAGTCACCTGAGTAACAGTGCAATATTATCTATTGATCCTTTATTTTACTGAAAAGTACTCTCAGAACACGTTTATTTAAGAATTTGTAAAAATACTTTAAAGAAGAAAATAAAACTTTAATTCAGATTTGCATAATTTGAAAATCACTACATTGTCCAAATCACTTGATCTAAAGCATTGATCTCAATCTCTCTATAAAATTTGTACTTTTGACCTTTGCTGTTTAGATTAATTTTCATGGTCTTAATTTCTCTCTCTCTTTCTCTTTCTCTCTCTCTTTCTCTTTCTCTCTCTCTCTCTCTCTCTCTCTCTCTCTCTCTCTCTCTCTCTGTCTCTTACAATGCATTGTCTTTCTAAGGAGCAGTTGTAAGTGCACAAAGTAATTACTTTTCTTTTCAGTCTAGTTCATAATGAGATATATTTATCTTTTCATATCCTCATGCTAATTTTCCACTTCAGTGAATGTAACACAAAACAAATCGGTCCCTTTTCAAATAGGTAAAAATTAACTCAATCTTTCTTTTTCTATTAAAAGACACAAACACATTCTAATATATTTCAAATTCTTACATATTACAAATTTAAATTTAAATTTCAGCCAGTAACAAAGGTTAGCACTCCTGTTTTATTCCCATTTATTTCAAGCCACCCTTTTAAAATATGACAAAGTTTTTAAATGCTATATCATTAAAGTTTGATAATGACCAAATAAATATGGTAGCAGAAAAAGTGAATAATTCTACTAAGGGCCTAATAGAAGTCAAATTCTGTGTTCTCACCATGCACCAAAGAGTACCTCCCTATTCCTCTAACCATGTTGCAGATTCCAAAACTTATTCCAAATATCATTATTCAAGAAATCTAAAATAATGTCCCTTTGGATATTAAAGGAAGATATATAAGCTTATATACAAGCTTTCTGATAACCAGTTTGTTTGTGCTAGATATTAAATGCTTCTACCAAATGAAATCAATATATTTTGGAGACATAATTTTTCTTTACAATGTTGATTTGTAAACATAGGACCAGATTGCCCTGAAAAAACATTTCATACCGATGGTGTTTACCTGCCAACTATTCATATATTACCATAGAATAAGCTCTTTGGTTCTCAGAACCTCTGTCTGTTGATTCCCAGTCTTTCTTCCCTGCATGGACTTGGATGTCAGTACCAAATTTGGTTTCATCTTTGAGATACCCACACTGAATATCCCTGCTCTCTAAAGGTAGGTCTTCTTCCAACTGAGTTTGGTGCATTGATTAAGAAAGGACTATTAAAAATGATCAAAGGACTAATCTATACAACAATATCCAAGTATAATTTAAACATCACTATAAAATTGAGAGCTGTAGTATTGACCAAAGAAATTATCAGTAACTAGAGGCCCAGTGCACAAAATTAGTGCATGGATAGGGTTCCTAGGCCTGGCCAGCAATCAGAGCTGATATGTGGAACCACAAGCAGGGTGATTGGGGGCTTCTGCTGGCACCTTCCTTGGCAGCTTGGTGCCATCCATTTTCTGACCTCTCCTCCCTCTGCGGCCTCTGGTCACCTCCTTCTACAGGGCAACTGGTTGGGCAACTGGGGAACCCTGCTGGCACCCGCCTAGTCAGGCCTGGGGCTTTTGGAATGGGGGAAGATCCTGCATTGAGCATCTTCACCCTAGTGATCAGTGCATGTCATAGCAACTGGTCATTTCGCCATTCATTCCACCATTTGGTCAATTTGTATATTAGGCTTTTATTATATAGGACTAGAGGCCCAGTGCATGAAATTTGTGCATGGGGCAGGCCCAGCCTGCTCCTTCTCTAATCTGGGAACCCTTGAGGGATGTAGGATGGGGCCCAAACAGGCAGTCAGACATCCCTCTCACAATCCAGGACTGCTGGCTCCCAATTGCTCACATGCCTGCCTTCCTGATTGCCCCTCACCACTTCTTCCTAGCAGCCTGATCATCCCCTAACCACTCCCCTGCTAGTCTGATTGATGCCTAACTGGTTCCCTGCCAGCCTGTTTGCCCCTAACTGCCCTATCCTCTGGGCCTGATCACCTCCAACTGTCCTTCTGTGCAGGACCAGGCACTCCCAACTTCCCTCTTCTACCAACCTGGTCACTTCTAACTGCCCTCTCCTGCAGGCTTAATCACTCCCAACTGCTCTCCCTTACAAGCCTGGTCCCTGTCTACTGCCCTCCCCTGCTGGCCATCTTGTGGTGGCCACCTTGTGTCCACATGGGGGCAGGATCTTTTGACCACATAAGGGTAGTCATCTTGTGTGTTAGAGTGATGGTGAATCTGCATATTACTCTTTTATTAGATAGGATAAGTTTGGATGTATTATGTCAATTGTGTCAGATCGTCTATACTAATAAATGCCTAGATGGCCCTTACACTATCACATGATGCCCTTGTGTCATCACAAGATAGCCACCCCCATGTTGTCACAAGATGGCCACTACAAGATGGCCACCACAAAATGGCCATTAAAAGATGGTTGGTAGGGAAGGGCAATTGGGTCTACCAGGCCTACAGGGGAGGGCAGTTGGAGGGAACCAGGCTTGCAGGGGAGGGCAGTTGTGGGCAATCAGGCCAGCAGGGGAGGGCAGTTGGGGGCAACCAGATCAACAGGAAGGGCAATTGGGGTTGATCAGGCCAGCAGGAGAGTAGTTAGGCACCAATCAGGCTGGCAGGGGAGCAGTAAGGTACAATTAGTTTGGCAGGCAGAAGTGGTTAGGGGCAATCAGGCAGGCAGGCAGGTGAGTGGTTAGAAGCCAGCAGTCCCTGATTGGAAGAGGGATGTCCAACTGCTGGTTTAGGCCCAATTCCACAGGATATCCCCTGAGGGACATCCCCTGAGAGACAGTTGGACATCCCCTGAGGGGTCCCAGATTGGAGATGGTGCAGGCTGGGCTGAGGAACAACTGCCAGTGCAAGAATTTCATACACTGCATCTCTAGTTTAAATATAATTGTCTATAAATTGTAAGAATATGATGCACTAGTAATTTTTAACAAATATAGAAATTTATCTATAAAATTTATCTAAAATTACTGCATACATGATTTTCTACTTAGGAAATGATACCTGACTGTATAAGATTTATATATCTGGAAGTCCAATAGTACAGAAGTAATTCAATGAAGTCAGGATGCTAAGTAGAAGATCAAGAAAATTATTCAAGGGTGGTATAAGCTCCAGAAATTGTTATATATTGAATTGTATCCTAGCTCTCCAAAAAATTATATTGAAATCCTAACCCCCGGTAATTCAAAATGTAACCTAATTTGAAAATAGGGTAATTGCTCATGTTATTAGTTAAAATGAGGTCATGATGGAGTAGGATATTATCCAATATCACTGGTATCTTTACACAAAAGATGGCTTGGTAGCTATATGGGGACAGAAGCACACAGTAAGAACCCCATGTGACAACAAAGTCAGAGGTAGAGTTATACAGCAAGCCAATGAATGACGGAGTGCTAGTAAACCACCAAAAGCAAGAAATAGACAAAGAAGAATTGTATGCAGGTTTATTAAGGATCATGACCCTGTGGACATTTTTATTTTGAACTTCTAGCTCCCACAATTTTGAGAAAATACATTTATAGTGTGGGTTTTTTGTTTGTTTTGTTTTGTTTTTGTCTTTAAGACAATCAGTTTGTGATATTTTGTGGCTATAGGCCTAGGAAAGTAACACAGGATGTGAAATGTTTCTCCAAGAAGTGCTTAGTCAATAATGACAATATCTAGGTGAATATTACTGAAGGCTAATGTGCATTAGCAAATATGTAATGTTACTTGGTGTGGCATTGCTATTTGTTTCAAGAAAAGAGAGATTATACAATAACTAAAATTTAGACAACTAGGTAGCCATCGGGACAAATTACATACAGATTTCATACCTTATACAAAAATAAATTCAAATTGTATAATAGATTAAAATGTTTTTTAAAAATCATATTAAAAAGGTTAAATCTTTGTTTAATGTCTACAAAATGGGATTCATTATAATATAGAGTGGCTCCACAGATAGATCTAACCAATCCTCAGTTGTCTCACCAATCACAATGTTATTAATTTCTTATGCTGCTGTAATAAATGACTATAAACTTAGTAGTTTAAAACAACACAACTTACTGACTTACAATTTAGAAGATCAAAAAGTGAAAATCAGTAACAGCAGGCTAAACTCAAGGTGCCAGTAACGTCGGCTCCTTCTGGCATCTCTGAGGGAAGAATGTGTTTCCAGACGGCCTGCATTTTTTGGCTCCTGGACATTTCCTCACAATATTACCATTTCAACCTCTGCTTCCTTGTCACATCCTTTATTTTATTTTTTTATTTTTAGGTTTTTTTTTCCTCATTCTGTATTGTCTCTCTCTTTTAATAACTCAGTAATTACATTGGGCCCACCCAGGTAATTCAGGATATTCTTCACCAGCTCAAGATCCTTAAGTAAACCACATATACAAAGCCCTTTTGTAATATATTAACATGTTTCAGGGTGTAGACATCTTGTTTTTATTTGGGTTGGTTTGTTTGTTGGATTGTTTTGTTTTGTTTTGGTAAGGAGGATTACTTGTCTAAATATTATATTATCTGAGGGACAGGACTCATAAGTATGTTTATATGTAAACTATCTTATCTACCTAGCCAAGTTGAGCCTTCAGATGACTGAAGTTTTAGCCACATTATAGAATTTAAGAAAAATCTGTTGTACTTAATCTCTTCAATTCACAGAAATATGAAAAATAATATTAAATCATTATTTAAGCCACTAAACTTGGAGTTGTTTTTAATATAGCAATAAATAATAAGAATTCTATAATTTATAAAAAGACCAAAATATCTTCACTACATATCCAGAATAAATAAGGCTATATACTAGGTTTTAAATTAGTTGGGTTGGGTATTGAAAATAGTACTCTGTTGGGATTATGCACATTGTGGTTTAAAACAATTATTGCCAGACACTGTGACAAGGCTCTCATGATTACATAAGGGAACTGTGGATGGGAGAAAAAGGAAGCAATCCATATAAAAATTAACATATATTCTAAGGAGTGCTGTTGCTATTCCTATAATAGAATGCAATGTATGTGTATATAATAAATGAATAAAAAAGCATTAACGCTTCTACTAAATGGATAAGTTATGGATATCGTCTTTGTCTGTATTTAATTGGTCCTCAGAGTAGGAATGTAGAAAAGATGTAGGTTGTGCAAATTATGAAACACTATAAATTCCCCATAAGATTGATAATTCTACTTTAGTATCTATTTTTTCCACTTTTCCATAACATTTGAATGCTAAGCATATAACTACCATGTACTACATTTTCCAAACAAAAAAAGATGGTCAAGCACTTATAGGACTATAACAAATTTATACTATCAGAATCCCAGAAGTAAAGGAAAAAAGAGAGCGGGACATGAAAGTGTGCTCAAAGAAAATAATGGATAAAAATGTAACAATTTGGTGAAAGATTTAAACCCATATATGCAACAAACTGAGCAAACCTGAAACAGAAAAATGAGCACAGGGAAATATACACAAAGTAATATTATATCAACCTTCTGAAAATAAAGACAAAGAAAAAAAATTTTGAAAGCAGAAAAACAACACATAATTTATAGAGAAACACCAATCCTAATGACAGCCTGCTTCTCAACACAAATTAAAAGAAAATGGCAAAATATTTTTCAGTGCTTAAAGAAAAGAATGGTCAATTTTTAATTATAGAGCTGGCAAAATTAGCCTTCAGGAATGGCATTTCCACAGACAAAAGAAAACTCAAAGATTTTGTCCTACACTTAAAGAATGGCTAAAGGGAAGTTTTAAAACAGAAAATATATATAACAAAGAGCCAGGGTCTAAGGACCTGTAGGACGGAAGGCTGGACCAGACCAGAAGTCAGTGCTAGGTTGCCTTGGTGATCCAGCACTGACTGGGAAACTGTGGCACTCCAACCCAGCAGAAGAGGGATAGAAAGTCAGAAACATTGATGAGGGAGAGACATCGATCAGCAGCCTCTTGCACGCCCCACACTGGAGATGTGCCTGCAAACAAGGTACATGCCCCCGACCGGAATCGAACTTGGGACCTTTCAGTCCACAGGCAGACGCTCTATCCACTGAGCCAAAGCAGTCTCGGCTGGATGTTGTTTTGTTTCATGTTGTCCCAGAGAGAGGCTTGAAGAGAGAGAGGCTGTAACTGATCTGTAGCCTCTGTGGTAGACATTGATCAAAACTTACCTCTCTTTCTCTCCTGGCCTGGCCAAAAGTTTCACCTCGATTTCTTTCCAGGCTTCCAAGTAGGCTGCTGATTACTCCTACCTTTCTGATCAGGCCCTGTTGATAGGCGCAGAGACACTGACTGGCATAGAAATTGACCAATCAGAACTAAATTGTCTGACAGAGGAGGGAAGTTGGGGGTGAGATCAGGCCAGCAGGGGAGGGCAGTTAGAGGTGATCAGGCAGGCAGAGGCACTTAAGGATGATCAGGCCGTCAGAGGAGAGTAATTAGGGGTGAGATCAGGCTGGCAGGGGAAGGCTGTTAGGGGCAAGATCTGGTCAGCAAGGAGTGCAGTTGGGGGAGATCAGATAGGCAGGGAGAGGCAATTAGAGGAGATCAGGCAGGCAGACAGGTGATTAGGAGCCAGCAGTCTCAGATTGTGAGAGGGGTATCTGACCACCGGATTAGGCCCGTTTCAGGCCTAAACCGGTAATCAGACATCTCCTTAGGATCCCTAATTGGAGTGGGTGCAGGCTGGGTTGAGGGAACCCCTCTCTTTCATGCATGAATTTCATGCACTGGGCCTTTGGTAAATAATAAAAAGAGATAGCTTAGGAACATCAGATAAGAAAAAAATAATAATTGAATTGGCATAAATCTGTATAAGTAAAACAGATTATTATCCTCATTCATATTTAAAATGATATATAATGATTAAAACAAAAATTATCCAATATCAAGATAATTGTATTGAATAGTGGGGAGGGTACATATATCTAAATATAAGATTTTGGCACTTCACTCACAATGATAAAATGTTGATACCTTAATATCAGTCAGTTAATATTGACTGATTAATGGCTTTTGTATATTGCAATTCAGAGACCAACCACTAAAGAAACTATATTACTCTCAAGAGAGAGTTCCCACCGAGACTGGTTTGGCTCAATGGATAGAGTGTAGGCCTGCGGACTGAAAGGTCCCAGGTTTGATTCCGGTCAGGGGCATGTACCTTGGTTGCGGGCATATCTCCAATGTGGGGCGTGCCGGAGACGGCTGATCAATGTCTCTCTCTCATCGGTGTTTCTGACTTTCTATCCCTCTCCCTTCCTCTCTGTAAAAAATCAATAAGATATATTTTTTTAAAAAGAGAGAGAGAGAGAGAGTTCCCCAAAATACTCTAGAAATCATATAAAGGCAAGAAAAAGAGATGCTTTATAAATAAGAGCTAATAACTGGAAATAAACCATATGTACTTCAATGAGTGAATGGTTTACAAACTTTGGTATGTCCATACCATACTTAGCAATTAAAAGGAACAATCTGTAAAACACGTATCAACTTGAATGAATCTCCAATTAATTATTCTGAAAGGAAAAAGTTACTTACTCTTTGCTTCCATTTGTGTAATATTATTAAAACGACAACATTTTAGAAATGGAGAACAGAGCAGTTGTGCCAAGGTTAGAAAGCAAGAGCAGGAGGTAGCTATGCCTATGAAACAGCAGCAAAATAAATTCTTGTGGTGATGGGCCTATTCTGTGTTTAGATTGCTTCAATACCAGAATTCTTGTGATATCAAATTATAGTTTTGTCATATGGTACCACTGGAGAAAACTGAGTAAAGAATAATACAAAGGTGATATCTGTATTATTTCTTTCAACAGAATGCTTTATGATAATTGATGGAGTAATATATACAATTTACATTCACCGCTCATATTTTTCATGAATTTTTATACTTTTCTGTTTTTATTTTATATCTTTACAGCAACAGCTTAATATCTTTTATGTGTGAAATGAAAATTATTCTGTAGGTTGGTATGGAACTGCTGAAGCTACTGATTTTACAAAAGAGTTTAAAGATGCCATTCCAAATCCCCGTGAAAAAGATGCCTGGAGACTAGAGTGTAATTTTCATAAGTCCAAACATTTGTTGAATTGAGGCAATTCTGTAAATTAAACATGAACTCAGACTTTTCTTGCCTCTCAGGTAAAAATGTTATTTTCAAGAGCAAAGTATACTTACATGAAATATACAGAAACGAAGAACTTAAAAGAACACAAGACAAAAAGTGCTGAAATAATAACTATCTCATACAGTCTTTAATGTTTTAGCTAAAACTGCTTCATTATAAAATTTGCAATGTGATTTTGTGTATTATTGCAAAAATATGACTTATCTCTTTATATTTAATAAGCTGTATGAGCATTGACACTCTAAACCTCTTCATGTCCCATGAGTAATCAGAAGACAATCATCTAGCTCTTTAACAACAACAAACAAACAAAACAAAAAAGGCAGACTTGAATTTTCATATTAGGGAGAACACACATCATATGCCTACTGATATATTCAAATAGCCAAATTATAAGTATAAAAGATAAGTATACTATATAATTAAAGGCTAATATGAAAGTTGACCAAATGGCAAAGCAACCAGTCCCTATGATGCACACTGACCATCAGGGGGCACACGCTGAGTGCAGAATCTGCCCCCAGGGTGGTCAGTGTGCTTACACAGGGGGACTGCTGCTCAGCCAGAAGCTGGGTTAATGGCTGACAAGCATAGTGATGGTGGTGGGAGCCTCTTCTGCCTCCACAGCAGCACTAGGGATGTCCAAAGGACACTTTAGTACCTCTCCCCGAAGGCTTCTGAACTGCAAGATGGCACAGGGCAGGCTGAAGGACACCCCTGAGTACAAGAATTTCATGTGCCAAACCTGTGGTTATTTTATAATACCTTTCCTCCTAAATTATATTTGGTCAAGTAATTTATAATATCTGACAAGAAATTTTTTTACTTAGATAATATTTTCTTTATTTCAGGAGACTTACTAATGATTTTAGCCATTTTGATAACTCATAACTCTGGAGGATTATATACAATTTCCAGAATCACTACCTTCATGTAGTTCCTGATTTCCTTATGCCGTAGGTTGTTCAGAGCATGGTGTTATGCTATGCTAGAGGGACAAATAAGAATCAACATGGACTAGATCCCTAAGAAAAAGAATATTAGATGTTCATTAAAATATCTACACACTTAGAGAGAATGCATTAGATATATGAAATTTCTACCAGAATGAAGATAGGAAAGAATTATTTTAAGGGAAAGATTATGAGATGAAAAGAACAGGTTATTTTATTTTAAATATAATATTTAATGTAAATTTGACCCATAAAAATTCATCCACAGGCTATCATTTTTCCCAAGCAATTATTAAGTTTAGAAGGAAGCTTGGCAAGAATATTTGCAGAAAATGACCTTTATTAGATTTTCAAATAGAGAAAATTAAAGACCAGTGGCCTTAAATTTCCAACTGGTATGAACATTATATGCAATGAATACTTGTATATACACCTCTCTGTATGCAAAGATATGCATGTATTAATCTAATGCAATTCAGTATACAATTGTACAGTATACACTGTACAATTTTCAAATAAATCTATAATTAAAAGAGAGTAAACAGCCCTGGTAAGTATTCTCAGTGGTTACGGCATCAGACCACACACCAAAGGTCACAAATATGATTCCCAGTCAAGGGGACATATCTGGGTTGTGGATCACTCCCCACCCGGGGGTGGGATCACATGCAGGAGGCAACAGTTGATGTGTCTCTCTCATAGTGAGGTTTTTCTCTCCCTTTCTTTCTCTCTCTTTCTCTCGCTCCCTTCCAAACTCTCTGGAAATCAATGGGAAAAATGTACTCAGGTAGAGATTAACAAAAAAGTAAATAAAGGAGTGAATCCAAGATGGTGGCATAGGTAAACACCTACACTGCTGCCTCGCACAACAATTTCAAAACTACAACTAAAAGACAGAACGGACATCATCCAGAACCACAGGAAAGCTGGCTGAGTGGAAGTTCTATAACTAGAGGGAAAGAGAGGGGCTCACGGAAACCCAGAGGAGCTGCAAAAAGCTGAGGTACAGAGATGTGCGTGCTGAGAGAGCGGGTGCCGGAGTACCTGGCTGGCTTTCTCTGGCAGAAGGGAAACGGAGACTCTCAAAGTCATTGAACCCCTTATCCTATGACACTAAACCCCAGATCCAGCCGAAACTCATACGGGGGGAGTTTGGACTGTGAAAAGGGAGAAGTGCACGGAAATTTAGGGGAGTCGCAAAAGATCAAAGGCCTGGTGGCGCACACGGCACTGCGCACAGGACAGACTGCTGATTGTGCTGCTGGCTTTCGCGAGTGGGCGGGAGACAGATCCTCCCAACTGTGCCACTTCTAACTTCACTAAACCCCTGTTTCGGACGAAACCCTGGAGACCTAGACTAGTGTGGTCCTGGTGCGCAGGGGAGCTGGAAAGGCAGCAGTTAGAGGCACTGCGGGTGTGCGCACAAGGACTGCTCCAGCCATTACCCACTCACATGAGACTCAGGGGCCGTGGAGGGCAGGGCCGACTGGAAGGCAAGGCGGTCCCTTAAGCCCTGAGACTCCACCCCTCCCAAGCTCAACAGAGCCTTCTGCGACTTTGCCCATCTGGTATCATAAAGCTGAATCCAACACAGAAGTTTCCCCGGTATAGTGAAAATGCTAAGACAAGAGAAGGGATTACAAACAAAAGAAATGGAGGAAAAAAAACGACTGGATATAGAGTTCAAAACCACGCTTATAAGGTTTTTCAAGAATATGCTAGAAAAGTTGGATAAATTTAGTGAGACCCAAGAGGAGATGGAAAAGGTCCAACTAAAGATAAAAAAAGACCAACTAGAAATTAAACATACACTGACTGAAATAAAAACTATCATACAGAGTCCTAACAGCAGACTAGAGAAAGGCAAGGATCAAGTCAAAAATTTGAAATATAAAGAAGCAGAAAACATTCAACTGGAAAAGCAAGAAGAGAAAAGAATCCAAAAATGTGAAGATAATGTAAGGAGCCTCTGGGACAGCTTCAAGCGTACCAACATCAGAATTGTGGGGGTATCAGAAGAAGAGAGAGAGCAAGATACTGAAAACCTATTTAGAGAAATAATGACTGAAAACTTCCCACATCTGGTAAAAGAAATAGACTTACAAGTCCATGAAGCACACAGAACCCCAAATAAAAGGAATCCAAAGAGGACCACACCAAGACACATCATAATTAAAATACCAAGAGCAAAAGACAAAGAGAGAATATTAAAAGCAGCAAGAGAAAAACAGTTCATTACCTACAAGGGAGCACCCATACGACTGTCAGCTGATTTCTCAACAGAAACGATGCAGGCCAGACGGGCGTGGCAAGAAATACTCAACGTGATGAATAGCAAGAACCTACAACCAAGAATAATTTATCCAGCAAAGCTATCATTCAGAATTGAAGGGCAGATAAAGAGCTTCACAGAGAAGAAAAAGCTAAAGGAGTTCATCAACTCCAAACCAGTATTATATGAAATGCTGAAAGGTACTCTTTTAGAAGAGGAAGAAGAAAAAGGTAAAAGACAAAAAATTATGAACAACAAATACATACTATCAACAAGTGCTAAAAATTAAATGAATTAAAAATTTGATCAACAGAATAAACTGGTGAATATAATAGAATCAGGAGCACAGAAAGGGAGTAGACTGATAATTCTAAGGAGGACAAAAATCATAAAGCATCAAACAGACTGTGAAATTACAGCAGAAAGATTAAAGTTAGGTGAGGTAGATAAGTGATCAATCAACGGACTTGTATGCATGCATATAAGCATAACCAATGATCACAGACACTGGGAGGTCGGGTATGCCTGGGAGGGAGGGGGGGCAATGGGGAGATATGTATAAAAAATTAATAAAAATTAATTTAAAAAATTAAAAAAAAAGTAAATAATAATCCTATCTAATAAAAGAGTAATATAGCCGAGACCTGTTTGGCTCAGTGGATAGAGCGTCGGCTTGAGGATTGAAAAGTCCCAGGTTTGATTCCGGTTGGGGGCATGTACCTTGTTTGTGGGTACATCTCCAATGAGGGGTATGTAGGAGGCGGCTGATCAATGTCTCTCTCTCATCGGTGTTTCTGACTTTCTATCTCTCTCCCTTCCTCTCTGTAAAAAATCAATGAAATATATTTAGGAAAAAAAAAACAGTAATATATAAATCGACTGTATGCCTGCTACACCCACAAGCCACACCCACCAGCCAATCAGGAGTGGGTATGCAAATTAACCCAACCAGATTGGCTGCAACCATGGAGAAAACAAGAGACTTGGGTTTCCATGGCAATGGAGGAAGCCAAGCTTTCTGCCTGCCCTGGCTGCCTTGGCCTTTGCTTAGGGCTACAAAATTTCCATTATAGATGATAAATATATACAAACAAAAATGGTGCTAGCCACAGTGATGGAGAGAGCAGGAGGCTTGAATTGCCCCAGCAATGGAAGAGGCCAAGCTTTCCTCACACCTTGGCAGGCCCAGGCCTCCACTCAAGGCTACAAAGTTTTAATTATAGAAGATAAAGAAATCCTAATAAAAATGGCTTGGGCCATAGAGCAAGCAGGGGGCTTGGCTCCACTCAAGGCTACAAATTTTCAATTATAGAAGATAAATAATTTAAGATTCCAGGGCCTATGCTTGAGTCACCAGGGGACATGACCAGCCTGCAAGCCACCATAGACCCCTTGCCCAGGTTGCACCATGCCCCAAGGGAACCCCCACCCTGATCCAGGACACCCTCAGGCAAACCAGCTGGCCCCCACCCATGTACCAGGCCTCTATCCAATCTAATCTTTCTATCTAATAAAAGAACAATAGGTAAATTGACCATCACTCCAACACATAAGATGGCTTCCCCCCGATGGTGGTCAAAGATGACTGACCCCATGTGGACACAAGATGGCTGCCACAGTATGGCCAGCAGAGGAGATAGTTGGGAGGAACCAGGCCTGTAAAGGAGGGCAGTTGGGGGTGATCAAGCCTGCAGTAGAGGAGAGTTAGGGTTGACCAAGCTGGCAGAGGAGGGAAGTTGGGGGTGATTGAGCCTGCAAGAAAAGGCAGTTGCGGGGGACCCAAGCCTGCAGGGGAGAGCAGTTTGGGGGGACTGTCCCTGCATGGGAGGGAAGTTAGGAGTGACCAGACCTGCAGGGCAGGGCATTTAGGGGCAAATAGGCTGGCAGGGGAGCAGTTAGGTAGCAATCAGGCTGGCAGGGGAGTGATTAGGGGGTGATCAGACTGGCAGGCAAAAGCAGTTAGGGCAATGAGGAAAGCAGATAGGAGAGCAGTTGGGAGCAACAGTCCTGGATTTTGAGAGGGATGTCTGACTGACATCTTTAGGCCTGATACTACTGGGATCTATCTCTCGATTGCTTCCAGATTGGAAAGGGTGCAGGCTGGGCTGAGGGACACATCCCCTTGTGCACAAATTTCATGCACTGGGCCTCTAGTATATCTATAATAATAAAAGCATAATATGCTAATTAAATCAGACTGCCAAACAACCTTCTGGACATCATTCCAGACATCCTTCTGGATGAAGCCGCAGAGGAAGGGGGCCATGGCAGAGGCAGTTAGAGCTGATCAGGCCAGCAGGCAAGCAATTAGGGGAAATCAGGTAGGCAGGCAGAGTGGTTAGAGTTGATTGATCAGGCAGGCAAGTGAGTGGTTAGGGGTGATCTGGCAGGCAGAGAGGTTATGAGCAATAGTACAGGCAGACAAGTGGTTAGAGGTGCTCAGGTAGACAGGCATGGGAGTGGATAGGAGCCAGTGGTCCCAGATTTCAAGAAGGTGCAAGCTGAGGGATCCTCCCTCCCCACCCCCATGCATGCATTTTGTGCACCAGGTCTATAGTAAATCTATAATAACAAAAACAAAAAAGTTACTGAAGATGGTAAACAATTAATAGTCTCATTACACATGGTTTCAAAATCTATGATATTTGAATATTAGTTTTCAATAGTTTTGAGAGCACTTCTACATTTTCTCTGCATCTTATTACGAGATCACAAATTAAATAAAACCTTATTCTTTAATAACACATACATACACACACACACAAACCCTACAGCAACTCTATGATATGTGATGTTCTTTTATTATTTTTAGAATAATTTAAGATTGTATTATACTCATTCTGTATATCAAGGCGAGTATTCTTTAGCAATATGCATCTCAACACTGTCTTTTAGATTTCCCCCTTACAGTTTCTCATGGAGTTATATAAGATACATTAAAAGCACAAACAGAAAAAGGTTTTACTCTGCTTTTTAAAATTTACAGTGCAATATACCTTATTCCAAAATTATAATGCAATATATTTTATTCCAATATACATTATTCCATCATGACTACCTGACTAAATTGATCTGACATGACAAGGTAAAATAAATGTAAAAGACTTTTCTTCTCCAAAAACTTAAATATATGTAGCTATTCTAGCCTGAGTAACTAATTATAAATTATTAGTGCCAAAAAAAAAGACATGATTCCCATCTCTTGTTTAAATCTATACAAAAGCTCTACATACAGTTCAGCTGCCACCAAATGACAAATCAATCACGAAAGATAAATACATGTGAGTGATTAGGTTATAATAAAAGACAATAGAATGTAGGTGGCATTTCCCTCTCATTTAAAGACCTATTATTAATCAGAAAAGGAAGTGTTCATTTATTGGATCTATTTTTATTTTAACATAAAAGGTTCCTAATTGGGCATTCTGCACCCTATAAACATTGTAACAACAAAGGAAATGTTCCAAATGACTTATAAATGTCTGCTTAAGAAATAAAATATGTTTACTAAAAAATATTCAATAATTGTGGGTGAGTAGAAATTTATTTGAAGCAAAAACAAAATTGAATAAAAAAAATAACCTAAAACTACATGTCATTCAATTAAACAACAAAAAATATCAAGCTTTTTTCACATTTTCTAGGTTGATTTACACTCATATCAAGTTAGTTGTCATGCCCAATTGGGTTTGATTTCTATTACTAAAGTCAAAAGATTTCAGGCAGCAAGACAAATGAAATCAGTAAAATGCTGCTATCATTGAATTCAGAGCAGAGGGAAATTGATTTAGGAAATTAAGCATGTATTATTTTCATCTTTATAAGTAAATAATTTTTGAGAGGCCATTAGACCTCTGACTATTTAATTCTAGCAGCATTTATGTTTGAGACATTTCTGAATATATATTATGTGAAAAAAAATCAACTGGTTTTAGTGTAGAAGAGTTTACCTAATATACATTCTTCAATGTATAACCGAAATATCCATTGCATAATTTAATTTTAAATGATTTGTTTATGTGCAATTTTAAGGGTGACTAAATTATTTTCAAAAAGTCACGGATGATATATCAGTATGTAAAATGCTAATAAGTAATTATCAATTGATAATTTCTATTCAAATTTATGACTACAATCTACTATTGCTTTTTAAAAAGATAAACACTTTGTGATTTATACATGAAATATATTAAGAGGTCTTAATAAATTTTTATAAAATTACTTTTTGGAATATGTGTGAAGTAAAAATTATATTAATATTACTAGGAAAAACTAACAGTATTATTAAGTATTTATCTAAACCTATTAATATTAATAATACTTCAAAATAAAACATTATTTTTATTTCACACATCAGATGTCTGACTAAAATAAATTGGCATGGTCACACAGCTAACTAGGAGCTAATATTAATTTTTTAAGTTATTGTTAACATTAAAGAAGCCATGATGATTTCTCTAAATAAGTGATACTTGGGAATACTTGAGCTAATGCAATTGCCTTGAGTTAAAAATGCCAATGTCTGAGGAGAGAAAATGGAGGCAGAGTAGAGGGATGCATCTGGAGCTTGTCACTGGGCAGAGGGAGAGAGAGAGGCTGAGAATTGCAATGGGAGTGTTCGTTGGCAAGTTGGGAGTCAGTTATCCTTCAGGAGAAGGTGGGGGATAGCTGGACAGGGCTATCCCGGCCAGGCAGCCCCACTGCCACGGGGTATTGTCCGCTGGAGCCACCACCGCGAACACGGAGACCGCGCCATCTTGCAGAGGGAGGTGGATGTCTGCAGCGGTCTGAAGCCAGCGCCTGGGGCACCCATCAAGCAGCCGGGGACCCGGGGACCCAGAACTCTGCTCTCCAATCGGCGCAGACATGCAGCAGAATCAGAGATCCACAGAGCACACGGAAAGGTCAGATTTTGCCTGGGATAAGAGGGAGGTGGATGTCTGTGGAGGTCTGAAAGCTGCGGCTAACGGAGGCACCCACAGAGCAGCCGGGGACACAGGGCACGGCTCTCCAAGCGGCGCAAACGCACGGGCGGGGGATTCGTAGATCCAAGCGGGGCTTGGAAGGGTCAGATTTTGCCTGGGACAGGGTGAGGTCTCCTACCCCCGCACAACAGAGATGCGCACACTGTGGGAACTGGGCTCCGGGAAAGCTGCCTCTGGAGAGGTCCGCGGAGGTGGTCAGGGTGTGATCCCTAAGTGTGGAGGCAAACTCTCTGAGCTGTTGACAGAGGGGAGCTCTGGAAAACGACTCGTTTTTTTTTTTTTCTGGGGCAGAGGGACAGCCTGGGAGTTATTACAGTGTCCCCGCTGGAAAATCCTCATAAACTGGCTTTGAGAACCACAGAGTAGCAGGATCTGAGCACAGCCCAGAGAGGTCCTGTGCTTTGTTTCAGAGATCAATTCCGAAACACTGCCACCCAGTGGATGACACACAAATTGACTCTCGCATAACCACAAAAGAATAAAGAGATTAAAACACCAAGAGGGGCACACAGGGAACCGCAATACCTTCCCTACTGGGAAACAGGAGTGCCAAGCAGAATAATAGTGGAAGTGAAGGACCATTCTATTTTTTTTTCTTTTTCCTTTTTTCTTTTTTTTTAATTTTTTAAATTTTTTTTTTCATTTTTACAAATTTTAATTAAAAGACTATTTTTTTTCTTTCAGCCTCAATTGATTTTACCTTTTTCATTATTACATTTTTGTTTTAAACTAGTATTATTAATTACTACTAGTACTTGACCTTTTTGGAAAAAAACAAGTGTCACTTTGTTTTCTCCTTTTTTATTTCGGGATTAGAGCTCTACATTCTATTTTCATCTTCCCTTTAGGATAATTTTACTCCAACTCAACTCTACCTTTATGCCAACACTTTCCTCCTAAATTTCCCCATTTTGTTGTCTTGTTTCTCTTTCCCTTTTCCAACTTTAGATTCTCCCTATTCTTTCTCTTTACCTGGTTAAAATTTCACCCACCACAAGTCCACACAAAACTCTCTCTTCTTGTCTTCACTAGCCAAAATGTTGTTTTTTTCTCTATGTCCTTTTGTTGCTATTTCCTGAAAAGTGATTATATCAACTTTTTTGAAAATTTTTGTGAGATTGTTTTAGTATATTCTACTTGTTTTATTTTGCTTTTTGCTTGCTTTCTTTTTTGCCACTCCTTTCCCTCACCTCCCTCGATACCAATTGCTATTTGCAGTTTGTATTAATCTCTAGGTACGGGTTGATGGCCTTTATTGGGATTAGTGACGGTTCTATTGGAGTTGTCTCCTGACATCTATATTTTGTTCCCCTTTTCTCTCTTATATGCTTTCTTTTCTCTCTGATTTTTTCTCTTCCTCTTTTCTTCTCCTTCTTCTCCTTTTTATTTTCTTATTTTATTTTATTTTTCGTTCATTTATTTATTTTTGTTCTTCCTCTTGCAATTAGATTTTGGCATTTCTTTCTTTTCTTTTTTCCTCATTTTCATCTTCTTCTTTCTCTATTTACCCCTAATTAGTCTTTCATGGGTGGTAACCTTATTTGTGATTATTAACATCTTGAAAACATTTCTACTCTGTGCCTTGTGTGCTGTACCTGGTCATATTTTAGTTTGTGCCTTTCAATCAACGTAGGAGAGAGCACTACATAAGCAGACACTCAGAGAAGAAAGACTATGGGCAGAAAAAGAAACAGCCCACATAAGACAGAAAGGCAGGTTTTACCAGAAAAGGAAGTAAACGAAATAGAAGCAGAAATAATCCTGCCAGAGAAGGAGTTCAGAGAAATGATCATAAGGTGGATGAAAAGAATGGAAGACAAAATTGACAATATGAGTAAGAGCCAAGAGGAAATGAAGAAGACCCAAGAGGAGATGAAGAAGCAGCAAGAAGAAATGCAGAAGAACCTAGAGGAGGTGCAGAATAAAAAAAAATGAAAAATGACATCACTGCTATAAAGAACTCAATAGAAAGCATCAAAAGTAGACTAGAAGAAGCAGAGGACAGCATCAGTGAGCTAGAAGACACGGTAGGAAAAAATACCCAAGTACAGCAGCTTCTAGAAAAAAAAGTTAAAAAGCAAGAGGAGAGTCTAAGGAAACTTTGGGATAACATGAAACAAAACAACATCTGCATAATTGGGGTTCCAGAAAGATGGAAACTGAACAAGGATTAGAGAACGTGTTTGAAGAAATAATGACAGAAAATTTCCCCAATATAAGAAAGAAAAAACCCACACAAATCCAAGAAGCTCACAGAGTCCCAATCAAAATGAACCCCAACAAACCGACACCAAGGCACATTATAATTAAATTGGCAAACACCGAGACAAAGTAAGAATCTTAAAAGCAGCCAGAGAGAAACAGAAAGTTACCTACAAAGGAACCCCCATAAGACTAGCTACTGATGTCTCAACAGAAACTCATCAGACCAGAAGGGAATAGAGTGAAATATACAAAGTCATGCAAAGGAAGGGTCTGAATCCAAGAATACTGTACCCTGCAAGACTCTCAATCAAAATTGAAGGTGAAATCAAAAGCTTCACAGACAAAAAAGGACTAAGGGAATATATTACCACCAAACCAGCAATACAAGAAATGTTAAAAGGTCTGCTGTAATAAAAACAAAGAGGAAGCGAAGAAGGAACTCGGGGGTAAGGACTAAAAATGGCAACAGATAAGTACTTATCAATAATAACTTTAAATGTAAACGGATTAAATGCTCCAATGAAAAGACATTGGGTAACCGATTGGATAAGAAAACATGATCCATATACCTGCTGTCTGCAAGGAAACCAACTCAGGAAAAGAGATGCACACAGATCGAGGATGAAGGGATGGAACATGTTATTTCACGCAAATGGAAATGAAAAAAAAGCTGGGGTTGCAATACTTATATCTGACAAATTAGATCTCAAAGTGAAGGACATAATAAGAGATAAAGAAGGCCACTTCAGAATACTAAAGGGAACAATCCAACAAGAAGAAATAACTCTGGTAAGCATATGCACCCAATATAGGAGCACCTAAATACATTAAAAAAAAAAAACTCTTAGAGGATATTAAGGGAGAGATTGACAGCAATACAATCATAGTAGGAGACTTAAATACCCCACTGACACGATTGGACAAATCCTCTAAACAAAAATTCAGCAAAGAAACATCAATCCTTAATGACTCACTAGACCAGATAGAATTAATTGACATCTTCAGAACATTTCATCCCAAAGCCACAGAATATACATTCTTCTGTGGTACACATGGGTCATTTTCAAAGATAGATCATATTTTGGGTCATAAGAAAAGTCTCTTCAAATTCAAGAAGATAGAAATCATATCAAGCATTTTCTCAGACCACAGTGGCATAAAACTGGAAATCAACTATAATAAAAACAATAGAAAGAAATCAAACACATGGAGACTAAACAGCACGCTATTAAACAACCACTGGGTAACCAGAGAGATCAAGGAAGAAATAAAAAACATCATGGCAACAAATGACAGTGACAACACAATACAAATTTATGGGACACAGTGAAAGCAGTCTTGAGAGGGAAGTTCATAGCCCTACATGCCTACTGAAAAAAAACAGGAAACAATGGTAATAAATTACCTAAACCTACAACTCAAAGAGCTAGAACAAGAGCAACAAGAAAAGCCCAGTGTACTCAGAAGGAAGGAAATAGTGAAGATCAGGGTGGAGATAAACAACTTGGAGAAAAAAGAAACAATTCAAAGGATCAACAAAACAAAGAGCTGGTTCTTTGAAAGGATAAACAAGATTGATGGACATCTAGCCAGGCTCACCAAGAAGCAGAGAGAGAACACCCAAATAAACAAAATCAGAAATGAAAGAGGAGAAATAACAACAGACCCTGTGGAAATACAAAGAAATGTTAAAAAATACTATGAACAACTCTACTCCCACAAATTGGACAACCTGGAAGAAATGGACATTTTCCTAGAAAAATATAACCTTCCAAAACTCAATGAGGAGGAAGCCAAACATCTCAATAGTCCAATAACTATGGAAGAAATTGAAGCAGTCATCAAAAAGCTTCCAGCAAATAAAAGCCCGGGACCAGATGGCTACACAGGAGAGTCTTACCAAACATTCAAGGAAGAATTAAAAACCTATCCTCCTCAGCCTATTCAAAAACATTCAAGAAGAAGGAACACTTCCAAACACCTTCTATAAAGCCATCATCACCCTAATACCAAAACCAGATAAAGACAACACAATGAAAGAGAATTGTAGGCCAATATCTCTCATGAACATAGATGCCAAAATTCTAGCAAATCGGATCCAGCAGTACATCAGAAAGATCATACAACATGACCAAGCAGGATTCATCCCAGGAATGCAGGGATGGTACAATATCCACAAATGAATAAATGTGATACATCCCATAAACAAATTGAGAGATAAAAATTACAGGGTCATATCAACTGATGCAGAAAAAGCATTTGACAAAATCCAACACCCTTTCTTGATAAAAGCTCTCAGCAAAGTGAGAATAGAAGGATCATACCTCAACATCATAAAAGCCATATATGATAAACCCACAGCTAACATCATACTCAATGGGCAAAATCTAAAATCATTTCCCCTAAGAACAGGAACAAGACAGGGATGCCCACTCTCACCTCTCCTGTTCGACATAGTACTGGAAGTATTAGCCATTGCAACTAGACAAGAAGAAGAAATAAAAGGCATCCAAATTGGAAAAGAAGAAGTAAAGCCGTTCTTATTTGCAGATGACATGATATTGTACATAAAAAACCCAAAGGACTCCATTCCAAAACTAATTGACTTAATTAATGAATTTGGCAATGTAGCAGGATACAAAATTAATGCTAAGAAGTCTGTGGCATTTCTTTACACTAATAGTGAAATTACAGAAAGGGAAACTAAAAAAGCAATCCCATTTGCCATCGAACCAAAAAAATTAAAATACCTAGGAATAAACCTAACTAAAGAGGTAAAAGACCTTTATGCAGAAAACTACAGGACACTGAAAAAAGAGATAGAGGAAGATGTTAACAGATGGAAGAGCATACCATGCTCATGGATTGGGAGAATCAACATCATTAAAATGTTCATACTACCCAAAGCAATCTACAGATTCAATGCACTACCCATTAAAATACCAATGACATATTTCACAGATCTAGAAAGAATTCTTCATAGGTTCATCAGGAACAAAAAAAGACCAGGAATAGCTACAGCAATTCTGAGAAAGAAGAATAAAATAGGTGGGATCTCAATACCAGATTTCAAGCTATAGTACAAAGCAACTCTTAGAAATTTATCCTAAGAAATTACAAACACCAATCAGAAATGATTTATGCACCCCTATGTTCATAGCAGCACAATTTGGAAACAGACTAGGTGCCCATAAGTAGATGAGTGGATCAGAAAACTGTAGTACATCTACACAATGGAATTCTATGCCGCCATTAAAAAGAAGGAATTCTTACCATTTGCAGCAACCTGGTTGGAACTGGAGAGCCTTACGCTTAGTGAAACAAGCCAGTTAATGAAGGAGAAGCATCACATGATCTCACTCATTTGTGGATAATCAAGAACATTATAAACTGATGAACAAAAGGATAGATACAGAGACAGTAAAGCTTCAAACAGACTATGAAATTACAGCAGGAAGTTTAAAATTAGGTGAGGTAGATAAGAGATCAATCAAAGGATTTGTATGCATACATATAAGCATAACCAATGGACATAGACACTGGGGGGTTGGGGTATGCCTGGGAGGGAGGGGGAGCAATGGGGAGATATGTATAAAAATTAATAAAAATTTAAAAAAATGCCAATGTCATCCTCTTATTGTTTACATGTACATCCCCACCTACCATATTTTCTAATTGGTCTGTTGAATGATTAATGTCACACCAAGTCAATTCATCTACCACTGACTTATGAAACTATTTCCACACTATTTCTTACCTGTTCTGTGTTTAAAAGTAACATATTTTAAAATTCCACCTTCTCACTATCTTTCAGTGTCTTAGTTTTAGTTTTTACCCAAAATATCACTAGGAGATAGCATATGTAAACTTTCAGGTTGTATACATATACAACACAAATAAATCTTGAATGTGTGTTTGTGTGTGTGTGTGTATGTGTGTGTGTGTGTGTGTGTTTGCACATTATGAAAAAGCAGTTGTGGGCTTTCTATAGAATAACTGCCTTACTAATCAACATTTTATTTAATTTAAATATTTTACTTCAAACAATTATTATATATTTTTATAATAAACTAGAGGCTTGATGCACAAAATTCGTGCAAGGAGCTTGGTCCTTGCACCCCAAGCTTCATCTAAAAAGTCATCTGGAAGGATGTCCAGAAGATCATTCAGCTGCCCAGTCTAATTAACATATTACCCTTTTATTATTATAGATATTCTCACCAGTAACTCTACCAAAAATATATAGTTTCTTTTAAAATGAATACCAATCTACAGAATTATTTTTTTATTTATTTTTGTTAATCCTTATCTAAAGATATTTTTTCTTTGATTTTTTAAAAGAGAGAGTGGAGGGAAGGGGGAGAGGCACACAGAGAGAAATATCGATGTGAGAGAGACATATCAATTGGTTTCCTTCCACAGATGCCCTGACCTGAGCTGGGATTGAACCTGTAACCAACATATATGTCCTTGATCAGAATTGAACCTGGGACCCGTCAGTGTGTGGGACAATGCTCTATTCACTGAGGACAAACCTACAGAATTGTTAATTCCACCATACCTGACCTGTCACAGTAATGGACAGAAGCAGGAATGAATATGTGCTACTGCTAAATTACCACTTAGCCTTAACAGAAAGCTTTTAGGCAAAATAGTTTAACCCTCTGTATCAGTTCATTTGCATCAGTGTTTCCATGTTTTGAATTAAATAACTTGGAAATATATCTCTATTTGGCTTTTATAAGCACCATTTATTATACAGAAAATACATTCACCCAACTTCTTTTAAATGAAACAAACATTAAAAACAATCACTTAAGTCTAAATTGGGTTATTGTGGTAGGTTGTGTTGTTTTAAATGTTCCCTTTCTTTTCTTGTGAAATAATTGTTTTCATCATCTCATTCATGTCAAGCTTGGCCACAGAATGTGATCTGTAGTGCTATGCCAATTCTGAGTAGAACTTTCAGATCTGTCACTTAGTAACAGTAATTTCTCTTCCCTGAGCACAACACATGCAGTGCCCCAGACAAGGGCTATTTCTTTAGTCTCCAAACAGCAAAGAACTATAGTAGAAACACTGCTTACTCAGGAGAAACAAACCATTTTCTTGATAGCCTTTGAGGTTTAGGTTTGTTTGTAAGCACATGATTCTAGAATAATTGACTAATACAGACAAAAGACAGCACCTTCCCCAGCAAGCAACCCAAAGAGAATATTTATTCAAGATAATTTCATCAAATCAAGTCAAAAGGTTAGGTGAAAAATGTTAACCTGGTTTAGATCTAATGACCAAATTAGTCACCATTTTTTTTTTGCTTGTTATATATTTTTTGCACGCCTAGTACCCAGATATTACATAACTTAACATATGATCATCTCTATAAATCCACACCCATTTAGCACCAAGCCTAGTAATTAGAATATTATTGACTATACTCCTTATGCTGTACTTTACATCCCATGACTGTTCTGTAACAACCAATTTGTACTTTTATTTCTTATATAAATCTTTCTTTTCCCTGGCCACACAAAGTTTAAATTGCTTTAATATCAAATAATATTTGGTTACATTCACCAATACAAGAGTAAATATTTGGGTGACTACTATGATCAAAATGGTGGAGTCAAAATTTATAAGTAGAAGCATCCATACTTGCATACAGAGCCTATCACTATGACTTGTGTGATAAAGCAGAAACAAAAATTCTAAGAAATGTCAAAGGCAATGTGTGATTCCTTGCATATTAAGTTAAAAAAAATAAGAGTTGGAGAGTTCTTTGTCAAATTTTCTAGAAAAATGTGGAAAGTCAGCAGGACCTTAAGCAATGGTAAATTTTTAAGGGGGAGTGAAGAATACATTGAGGGGCTAGCAGAGTGAAGAAAGGCACAGATATAGAAATGAGGTACGATCAAGATTAAATTTGGGGTCCTTTTGGAAAGGAAGACTAGAAACTTAATCTTTTGGATTCTTGTCTCCCACGTCCCAACGTTCTATCATTACTATTTAACAAAATATTAATAAATGTACTGTGCTCAAACTAGTTAAGAAAATCCTGAAATAGGGAAATGGTGAACAGTTTTATTCATGCTGCACTTCTCAGGGAATATAATATACTGACATAGATTGTGGATCTCTACTGTGGAAATAAATATTACAGGATTTTTTTATAGAATTAAATGGCTATAAAATAACTCTTATTGCACCTTTATTAATATTTGAAATAACACTATTTGGAACACAATTTGGAAAATTATTACAACATACCTTTTGATACTATATTAAGAGTAATTAAGTGCTTAATTTTCTACAGTCTTTTCAAGTATAAGAATATTTTTAATAACAAAATGTTGCCTGGACCCCAGTAAAATAGTAGCAATGTTAGTTATGTGATTGAAAGTATTCATAGCTGGGATGAAATTTTTGGGTTCAAATCCCAATTTATTACTTACAAGACATGTGACTTTATAGATGTCTTCCCTTAATTTACCTTGTCAGCTGCAAATTAAAGATAGCAATCATATTTCTCACTCTTATGTATGTTCGCATGTCAGTGTAGGCATGTGTTTGAATGTGTGTCTGTGTGTGTGTGTGTGTAGAAATAAATGAGATCACTCTACACAAAGCCTACTGGCACAAAATAAAACCTCAAATATATTATGATGGGCTATTGAGAAATATGTATAATTTCTAAAACTTAAAAATCTAGTATTATTTGAAATTAATATTTAACTAACAGCACCTTACATTTTTGGAATGTAGCGGTACTATTTGTGCAAGGTATTTATTTAGTGTGCCATCAGTGTGTGGTGTCTACACGGATTTATAATCCCTTGTAACACTCAAGGGAGTAACTGCTTCAGGCATTGCAGAATGACTGAAGGCTTCTGAAGAGAGAAATGACAGAAAGAAAGGTATATTTAAGAAGATAAATTTTGTGGGAAGAATGAAAAAAATGATCCAGACAATAAAAGATAGGTGGCAACAAGATCAGTGAAAAGACTATACTATTCCCCAAGAGTTTTGTGCATGTAAGCATTATTTCACAAAAAAGTCAATAAATGGCTTCAAGGCAAGAATTTTATTATATGCTTTAGAAGTGCTCACCTGTTTTTAGTATAAATAGAATAAATCAAATCAGAAGAATTTTTATAAGAAGCACAAATGCAGAAATACAAGAGAAAGTTATGAGGTATACAATTCTTACTATGAAACCAATGATGAAGCGATTCTTCTCCACCACCATTGCAGTCCTGCTGGTCCCTGGAGTCCAGAAGTCCTATGTAGCCTATATCAGGCCAATGACATGATCTTTGACCTAAAATGGAATATGGGGAAAGGTGTATTACTATAAGTCCAAGACTGAAGAGACCTAGATTTCTGACATTGCTGATCTAAATTGCAATGCAAGTCTTTGGAATATTGATTATATTCAAACAATATTTCAAACACAAGTATGTCCAATACCTGTATGTAGTATTTTCTCAAAATCTCCTAAAGCAGGTGGTTTGGTGCAATGTCAACCAACATTCATTTGGAGGTAAAGAAACATGGATTGGAAACACAGAGTAGGTTGAAATTCAAGGGAATTACAATAATAGTAAATGAGATTTATATAAATAATGTAAAAAATATAACAACTTCATATAAAAGAAATAACGATGCTTACTGTAGTACTGCTAACTCCAAGGTTTGTTAATTAACAAATAAAGCAATCTATTTTAATCACATTTAATTAAGATAATTTAGACTCCAAGGTATTCTGTGTTGTTAAAAAGCAAATAAAAGAAGAATAAAGAATAATATTATAGAAGGTGGGTTTCTTTATATTTGCATACACTTGTAAAAACTAAAAATTTTAAACTTTAAATACTTAAATAATTTAATATAAACTAAAAATATTTGGAAGAATTATAGTTTTATCCTAAATTCTTGTTTTGAAAGCATAAATATATGTGCTACCCAAATGTTATGGCAATGCTTTAAAAAATATTTAATAACATGTTTTTAATTAATATATTATATAAAAATAACAGTCTGCTGGAAGTATCTAACTAAAGTCAAATTTAGGATTTATTGTAGGATACACTCTTATGTGTAACCTCATAAATTTTCTTGAGTTAGATGAGATAATCCATGTGCGGAGGAATCTAATAAATGACATACTATATTTCAGAGAAGACATTCTAGTAGCTAGAACTATAGCTCATTGAAACCAAAGTTTTTCTAGAACACAGAACAAAACTAGACACCCCTTTTCAATAAGTCTCTTCACCATTCATGTATTAATGGTGCTATTGCACAAAAGATTTCTCCTGAATTTACTCTTAATCACTGTGATATCTTGCCAATATAAGTATATCTTGGTTAGCACTAAGTCGGTTTGGAGCATAACATGAGTAAATGTAATTCTATCAATTCAGGAGTAGTTGTGATAGAGTAAAATTTGTAAAATAAGGTTGTGATTATGGCACATACCATAACTGATACCATATATGTGATTCTACTACACCATGGTGTTTTAAAACTCTTCATTAGAGGATCATTTTTATTCCCATTAGAAATGTATTTCTTAAAAGATAGCATCACCTTTAAAAAAGATACTCCCCTTTTATTAGAAAACAAAACTCAGGAGAAAAATTATTTAATTAAGAAATTTCAGTCCAGTTAATAAAAAATGATTTCAGAATTTTAGTTTTAATTAAAGTAGTACATGCACTTATGGCAATAAAAATTAGATATTTCATCATCCACATTTGACTTCATTCTCTCCAAGAAAGAAAGAAAAAAAAAGGTTTTTGTTATTTTATTTTAATACTATGAAGCAAGCAGACCTCTCAGAATATCTGATGCACTTTCTTTACTTCCAGGCATAAAGAAACAGAAAAAAAAATCCTATAAGCCTCATTACAAAAGTGCTCTAGTATTTTCTACTATTAAAAACATGCAAATGTAAGAAATAATTGTGTGATTTCATTTTAACATGTTAAATTCACACATACACAAGGAAATCAGCATAATTATCAACTAAAGAATAGAAGTGGTATAAAAGCAGCAGGGGTCACAATGCTATTTCAATATATTTCTTTAATCATATTTGTTCAAAAGTAGTTATTCATCACCTATTTTGTTCCAGACACTGAACCCAGCACTTAGTATATGTTATAATTTTCAAACCTCACAACAACCCTGTTAATTTTCTAATTTCATAGATGAGGAAATTCAACTCAGGCAGTGAGGGGTTTTGATATACAAGTCTGTGTCCATTTTTGTAGGAACTTACAGTGAACATAAAAAGTAGAAAGGTGTATTCAAAATAATAAACCAGTATATGTCAAATGAAACAACCATCATGTAGAAAATATTTGCTGTGAATCAGAAAACTAGAGATAGATGTTTGAAGTGATTTAAGGAAAGTTTAATGAATAAAAATAGCTTTTTATTTCCTTTTTGTCCAAGTCTATGCATCAATAAAAATGTACTTTGGCTTTCAAAAAGCATTGTTTAAAGATCTTATTGTTCAGAATCAAATAATTTTAACTGACTAATAAAAAGAACCAGATAATCATGGCAACTATAAGTTCATTGTATAGATATTTACTCTTTAAAAATTGTATTGAATTTATTGGGGTGACATTAATTAATAAAATTATATAGTTTTCAGGTGTGCAATTCTATAATACATCATCATTACATTGTATTGTGTGTTCAGTATTCCAGATCAAGTCTACTTCCATCACCATTTATTCCCTTATCCCCATTCCCCTCTGGTAATTGTCATACTGTTGTCTGTCAATGAAGTATTTTTTTGTTTGTTTTATTTTTGCTTAATCCCCTCACCTATTTTATCCAGCCCTAATCCCTCTGACAGCTGTGATTCTGTTCTCTGTAGAAATTTTCTATCCACTCCATACTGTACTAGGACATAGAATAAAACTAGAACACATAACACACAGAACACCATATGGAAATGTATACAACTCTCATAGTAATGCATGCTGTGGGCAATTTTGAGGAGAATTGAAGAAAGACTAAATGAGGAGGAAATTCTACAATCAGTTATTCTTTAAAAACACAGAAAATAGAAAGTAAGATAATAGTATTCAAGGAGTCCCATGTCTTTCAGAGAATATTTTTTAAAAATACACAATAATATCTTACCAATATCATATAAATGCAGGTGAAGAATCAGAGAAAGATAAGCCTTCAAAAAGTATGGTAGTGTTCTTGCATGATATTATACTGTCACTGCCCACTATCCTATTGTGTGTATTGCTTATTTTGTTTTCTTTGACTTTCATAAAGATTTATCTCAGGTAGGCCATGTGGATTTAAAATTGGTTCTGTGAACAAAGTATCTAGGGCACCACAGAGGAAACAGTGCCAGAATACTCCTGCCACCATTCCCTACACAGAACAATGTGGGGTTGCCGTGGCCATTAGCATAAAGTAGGATTGGGATTTATTATGTCACAAATTTCAACAATGGATTCTCAAATGGAGTTCTTTATTATTTTTTTAAATTATGTTTTTTATTAATTTTGTAGAGAAAGAGATAGAGAGATAGAAATATCAATCAGCTGCCTCCTGCATGCATTCTATTGGGAATTCAGCTAGGAACCCAGCCAGCAACTTGAGCATGTGCCCTGAACAGGAATCAAACCATGATCTCTTGGTTCACAGATCAATGCTCACCACTGAGAAATACCAGCTGGAGTTCTTTAGTTGGCACACTAAGCTACTACTTTGTTGAGAAAAGAGAAAATATATTTTACTCAGAAAAATGATTGGTGTTTTCTGGAAGGTCACAAAATTTAATGTTTGTTCTTGGGTTTTTTTGTTTGTTTGTTTGTTTGTTCTTAGCACATTCAATCCCAACTTTTAATTAATCAATGAGACATTATGGGAAACCAAACAAATTTGAAGTGGGGAGCAGCAACAGTTAGGAGCGCAGCCTCACCACCACCTAGACTTGCCTTGGACACCACCCCTGACTCACACAGAAAGCTGCATGCCAGTGTGAACCTCCAAAGAACCCCTGCTGTGGGTTCCAGGACCCCATTGAGAGTCACAGAGTCACACACAATCCCAGTTGTGGTTCTAGGACCCTGCAGTGAGTTGCAAACCAGTGGGATCTTGCAGGCAACCTTCACCACAATAGCTAGGAAGCCAAGAAAATCCATAATAGCTTGCACAGCAAGATTGGTGTTGAGCCACATAGGCAGACAACCTATAAGGAGACTCCATTCACAAATGGGATAATAAAATTCAAGACCCAACTACATTAGGGCAACCCAAATAAGTAGGGGGCTTTCCTACAACACTCAGCTCAGGAGATCTGAGAGATTGCAACACCAGGTCCCACAAAACCCCTACTGCATAGGATCCCCCCAAAAAATCTAAGTGCCGTAGCAGTTTGAATTAAGACATAGAAACAAATAAAAAGGAACAGCATAAAATGGGGAGATAAAGAAATAATATCCAAAGGAAACAAAAGGAGGAATATCCATAAAATGAACTAAATGAAATGGAAACAAGTCATTTTTTAAAGATTCAAAGTAATGGTTATAAGGATGCTCAAACATCTGTCTGAGAATTGAAAGCAACTCAATGAGAATTATAAGGAGCTAAATGAGAAATACACACCTAAGAATCAAGAGGGGAAAAAGGCTGAGATCGGTTTGGGTCAGTGGATAGAGTGTCGGCCTGCGGACTGAAAGGTCCCAGGTTCAATTCCGATCAGGGGCATGTACCTTGCTTGCATGCAGGAGGTAGCTGATCGATGTTTCTCTCTCATCGATGTTTATGACTTTCTATCTCTCTCCCTTCCTCTCTGTAAAAAATCAATAAAATATATTTTTTTTAAAAAAGAGGAAAAAAAGAATGGCAGAGCTACAATAAAGTGCACAATGGAAGGTTACAACAGTAGACTAGAAGAAGCTGAGGATCAAATAAGCAAGTTAAAATACAGGGTGAAGAAGTCCAAATGCAGTCAACAGGATGACAGTGAGGAAGAGAGTGTGAGTGAGTGAGAGAGCGAAAGGGGAATGCATGGACTATGGGGTGTGTGAGTATGTGTGAGTGAGGGATAACTATATTCCAAAGGACTGTTGGGGCTGGCAGACCAGGTTCCCCTATCTGGGCAGCCTCTATTACTGCTGCAATCTTTCTTGGATGGCCAGTTCTGCCACAGAGACCACACCATCTTGAAGGGGAGAGTGGCTGGGACTGGGAACCCAGCCTCACCTCCACTATGGGAGATCTAAGACCCCACCCAGGACCCTACAGCCATACCAGCCAGGGACCTGCAGCCTTGGCTGTGAACCCACAAACAATGAGGCTCCAGTCTCCCTGGCCGCAGGTTCCTAAAAGTTTGTCCTGGGGAAGACAAGGTGGCAGCCAAATAGACAGAGAGATCCTGTGCCTTCTCATGGAGTAGATAGAAGAAACAGCTGAATCTAATAACATCCACCAGAAATTGGTGAATTAAACACAGCTGGTGAGACAATCCATGGACAGAAAGGTCACAGGTCCCCTGGAGAGAGGTGGAATAGGAGATCTGCGCTGGAGGGAGAAATGTGTGCAAATAGGACTAGAGTCTCAGAGGGAGACTGTGCTGCACCAAATTTGCAGCCCTTGAGGACAGTGTAGCAATAGAATGTGGAAGGGGGTCCACAGGGCTGCTGGAAGTGGGGGGCTCTAGAATAAGCCCACAAGCCATGGAGAGTGCACCCAGAAAGGCATCCTGAAGTTTTGCACTCGCCATACAGTGCTGCAGAGAGAGAGAGATGTGCAGTGGGCAGTTGCTCTGTCTTTATATTTTCCTCGCTTTTATTTGCTAAACTCAGTGCATAGGATCTTTCAATTACAAATACTCACTGAGGCTGTGGTGCAGGGGAAGGTGTTTTTGTGGAAGCTGGGGAATAAAATAGGGAGAGGAGATCAGGAAGCCTGCTTTGGAACAGTATGATCCCTCCAACCCTGAACAGCCATTTTTCTCCTGAAGACCATACCCTTCCTAGCAGTGCAGCCATACCAAAGCTTTGAGTTTGGGCAGGGAAATGAAGATTCTAAATACCCCCAGAGAGCCCTTGGGACTGGGTTGAGGGGCCATCTGGCCCTAGTAACTAATACAGAAACACTACCACCTAAAGACCATGTCAGAAATAGATGTGTGTGTAAATATGACTGAAAGAAGGCAGAAAAACAAAGTGGGAAGATTGACCCCACCTGCTTGAAACCAAGTTTGTGGTGTATGACCCAGAGAAGTGGTGGATTGCTGAGAACTTCAAATGGTGCTGACTACCTGAAAAGAAACTGAGATGTGGCAGACAGAACAGTAGAGAGAGGTCTGAAACCAGCCCCCATGGGACATTAAAATCAAGCTGAAGCAAATGAATTTTACTACTTCACTTTTTACTTAAGAAACTAAAAAAAATAAAATAAAATAAAATAAAATTTCTTTTTTCTTTATTTTATTATTATTTATTATTATTTTTAATTTTTCATTTTTTTTACTTTTTATTTTTTTAATTAGTGTTCTACATTCCATTTTTATTTTTTATCATTATGTTACTCAACCTTATTTTTGTCTTTATGTCAACCCTTTCTTCCTCACTTCTACATTTTTATCCTGTTCCCCTTCTTTTCCAGCTTTAGTTTTTCTCTCTCCTTTCTTTTTACTCCTTGTTAAAAATTGTTCTTCTTTATCTACTTTATTAATGCATTACTATTATAGTAGTCTCTGTTGGCTTACTCATATATCTAATTTCCTCTCCCCTACTTCAAGTCCATATACCCTTCTCTTTTCTCTTTCTTTGCTAGCTAATTATTTTTTTCTGGTTGTTGTTGCTATTTTGATTGTGTATTAGTTTGTTATTTTTGTTTTTACTTTATTTTATTCTTTAGTTTTTCCTCTCCTTGCTTATTCTCTTCATCTGCTAATAGCTTAATTAGTTTCACTCACCAAACTCAGGCTTATCTGTTCTCTATTCTCCTTTTCCAAAATGAATATATAAATAGCTAGATTAAAGATGGGGCACTGAGACCGGTTTGGCTCAGTGGATAGAGCATCGGCTTGCGAACTGAAGGGTCCCAGGTTCGATTTCGGTTGGGGGCATGTACCTTGCTTGCAGGCACATCTCCACTGTGGGGCGTGCAGGAGGTGGCTGATCGGTGTCTCTCATCAATGTTTCTGACTTTCTATCTCTCTCCCTTCCTCTCTGTAAAAAATCAATAAAATATATTTTAAAAAAATAAAGAAGGGGGAATATATATATATGTATATATATATTTACATATATTATTTTATACACATATTTTAAAATATATATATTTGTTATTTTTTAATAATTATAATTATTATTTAATATTTTGTTTTACTTTTCTTCTTATACACTCATTTTCTTTCTACCTCCTATATATTAAATTGTGGCCATTTCCCATTCATTCAATTTCTTTACCTTACCTTCTGGAAACATGCTCTGCCTCTTTAGATTCAGCTCTCCTTTTTTTCCTGTATGTTCATTGTTTGCATTTTTTGTATTAGTTGTTGTTTTTGTGGAGTTTTCTCCACATATACTTATATTGCTTTCCCCTTCATTTGTTTTCTTTTTCTTTTCAATCTTACCTTTTTTTTCCTTTTCTCAATATTATTGTTGCACTCTTTTCTCTCCCCTAATTCTCTTTTCTCTGGTGGTCACCTTTATTTGGGGTTATTGGTATGATGAATACATTTGTGTTTTTTCCCCTCTGTGTTGTGTCTTATCAAGTTGTATTTTGTGCCTTTTGGTCAGTGCAGTAGAGAGTGAGCCACATAACTAGACATGCTGAGAGGACCAAAAATGGGGAGACAAAGAAACAGCCCCCATATAAAAGAAAAAAGAAGGAAGCACTGGAAAAGGGAGTAAATATAATGGTGGTAACAATTTGTCCAAGAAAGAATTCAGAGCAATGGTCAGAAGGATGATGAAAAGAATGGAAGACAAATTCAAAAATGTGTAAGAATCAAGAGGAAATGATGAAGAACCAAGAAAAAATGAATAAGGACATAACTCTAATAAAGAACACAATAGAAAGCATCACCAGTAGGCTAGAAATAGCTGAGAACTGCATCAGTGAGCTAGAAGACAAGGTAGGAAAAAAACACCTAAGCAGAACAACAATAGAAAAAAAACAAAAACAAAACAAAAAAACTTTAACAAACATAAGGAGAACCTAAGGGAGCTTTGGGACAACAAGAAACAAAACAACATCCACATAATAGAGTGCCAGAAGGAGAGGCAACTGAGCAAGAAATAGAAAACCTGTTTGAAGATATAATGAAGAATACTTCCCTGACATAGGGGAAAAAAAAACTCACACAAGTCCAAGATGCTCACAGAGTCCCAAACAAGATGAAATGAAAAATACAGTATGGAGTTTCTTCAAAAAGATAAAAATGGAACTCCCATTTGACCCAGTAATTTCACTTCTAGGAATATATCCCAGTACACATAATTAAATTGGCAAACACCAATGACAAAGTAAGAATCTTAAAAGCTGCCAGAGAGAGACTGAAAGTTACTTATAAGGGATTTCCCATTAGATTATCAACTGACTTCTCAACAGAAACACATCAGGCCAGAAGTGAATGAAATTAATATACAAAGTAATGCAAAGCAAGGGACTTAACCAAGAATACTATACCCATCAAGGATAACATTAAAAATTGAAGGTGGAATCAGGAGCTTCACAGACAAAAAAGGATTAAGAAAGTTTATTACCACCAAACAATCAATGCAAAAAATGCTAAAGGAACTGCTGTTAAAATAGGAAATAGGAAGAGAAGAAAGAGCACAGACATAAAGAATAAAAATGGTGAAAAACATGTACCTATCAATAATAACCTTACTTATAAAAAATAAACAAATGGGACTACATCAAAATAAAAAGCTTCTGAAAAACCATCAGTAAAACAACAAGAAAGCCCACTTCATGGGAGAACATATTTGCCAATATTATCTCAGATAAAGGTTTAATCTCCAAAATTACAGGGAACTGATACAATTTAACAAAAGGAAGATAAACAATCCAATTTAAAAAATGGACAAAGGAACTAAATAGACACTTTTTGAAAGAGGACATTGGAAGGCTGAGAGACATACAGAAACATGCTCAAATTATGCAAGATGCAAATAAAAACAATAATGAGGTACCATCTCACACCTATCATCAACAAATCAACAAACAACAAATGCTTATGAGGATGTGGAGGAAAAGTAACCCTCAGGCACTGCTGGTGGGAATGCAGGTTGGTGCAGCCACTGTGGAAAACAGTATGGAGTTTCCTCAAAAAGCTAAAAATGGAACTCCCATTAGACCCATCTCACCCCTAAATTCATAGCAGCACAATTTGCAATAGCTAAGAAATAGCCTAAGTGCCCATCAGCAGATGAGTGGATTAAAAACAGTGGTATATCTACACAACGGAATACTACAGTGCTATAAAAAAGAAGGAACTTTTACCATTTGCAATATCATGGAATGAACTGGAGAGCATTATGCTAAGCTAAATAAGCCAGTCAGATAAAGATAAATATCACATGATCTCACTCATATGTGGGATATAATGATCAACATAAACTGATGAACAAAAATAGATTCAGTGACAATGGGAAGGGGAGGGATGTAAGAGATTAACTGAAGGTCTTGTATGCATGCATGTTATAATAACCAATGGATATAAACACTAGAGTCATGTGGAGCTGCCTTTGTGAGTGCAGGAGGCTGGGGGTGTCAATTAGGGGAAAAAAGGAGACTATGTAATACTTTAAACAATAATAAAAAAAGACAGGGTGAAAAAAACAACACCTAATCAGAACAGCAATTGGGGAAAAAATTAAAAAGCATCAGGAGGGTTTAAGGGAGCTTTGGGAGAACCTGAAATGGAGCAACATCCACATAATAGGGGTGATAGAATGAGAAGAAGCTGAGCAAGGACCCATATACCTGCCATCTATTTCAGACCCACCTCAGAACAAAGGATTCACAAACAGGAAAACCTGTTTGAAGAAATAATGACAGAAAAATGTCCTGACTTTGGGAGGAAATAATTCACACAAGTCCAAGAAGTACAGAGAATCTAAGACAAGATGAACTCAAAAACCTCCACACCAAGATACATAATTAAAATTGCAAAGACAATGAAAAAACCTTTAAGGCTACAAAAGAGAGACAGAAATTTTATCTACAAGGTAGTTCCCATAAAACTATCAGCTTATTTCTCAAGAAAAACACATCAGGCCAGAAGGGAGTGCTATGAAGTATATAAAGTAATGAAAAGCAATGGACTAAATCCAAGACTACTCTATCCAGCAAAGCTATCATTCAAAATGCAAGATGAACTCAGATGTTTTGTGTGTGTGTGTGTGTATGTGTGTCTACAAGAGTTTATTACCAATAAGCTAGCAAATGCAAGAAATTCTAAAGGGACTGTTTTAAGAAGAAATAGGAAGAAAGGGAGGAACACAGCTATGAAGAATAAAAATGGCAACAAATAAGTACCTAACAATAGTAACTTAAATATAAATGGATTAAAAGCTCCAATCAAAAGGCATAGGATAGACAAATGGATAAGAAAAAAAAAATGACGCATATATCTGACATCTATTTCAGACCCACCTCAGAACAAAGGAATCACAGAGATTGGAAGTGAAGGGATGGAATAAAAATTCTGTAGGCAGATGGAAATGTGTGGGAGCCCCTTTCCAGGTCCCATGTGGTTCAGGGTTCCTGGTTCAGGGTTCGGGTTCTGAAGGAGGCCACACGCAAACGAAAAGAGAGACTAGAAAATATTAATTTGGCGATATTGGGGGACCAGATGGGAGCCTTCCTGTAGTGCAGTGGTTCTCAACCTGTGGGTCGCGACCCCTTTGGGGGTCGAACGACTCTTTCACAGGAGTCGCCTAAAACTATTGGAAAACACCTATTTCCCATGGTCTTAGGAACCAACAGACCGCTCCTCGGTGTAGCAAAATGTAGCAATGTAGTTTACTATTGTCATATTAAGACTGTTACCCATGCTACACACCACGATTCAAGACAAAATTTCATTTATTTGTAATTAGAAATAAATATTTTACAATATATATTTACATATTGTTTTTGTGATTAATCCCTATGCTTTAATTATGTTCAATTTGTAACAATGAAAATACATCCTGCATATGAGATATTTACATTACAGTTCGTAACAGTAGCAAAATTACAGTTATGAAGTAGCTACAGAAATAATTTTATGGTTGGGGGTCACCACCACATGAGGAGCTGTCTTAAAGGGTCGCGGCATTATGAAGGTTGAGAACCACTGCTCTAGTGGAAAGGACTACCACTTGCTCTGGCCTTTTTCTCCCTTTCATTAAGGCTTTGGGACACAACCCTAGCCTTTAGGCAGGAAATAACAAAACAGAAATTAACATGAAACAAACAGGTAGAGGCTGCTTTAGCTAACAATGTTTCAACTAAACAGTGAGTGATTAGCTCTGACCTTTCAGAGCAATTAAGGTTGACCAGCCTTCTGGTCTCCTGTTTACATCCATTTAGTGAGAACAATGTTTGGTTCGCGGCAGAAATTAAATAAAATACTTATATCTGACAAAACAAACCTCAAAGTGAAGGCCACAATGAGATAATAAAAGCCACTTCATAATACTAAAGGGATCAATACAACAAGAAGCTATAATTCTGGTAAACATATATGTAGCCAATAAAAGGAAATCCAAATACATTAAAAAAAATACTGGAAAATATCAAGAGATCAACAGCAATACAATCATAGTAGAGGACTTTAATACCCCATTGACACCACTTCATAAATCTTCTAGCCAAAAAATCTACAAGGAAAGAGCAATCCTAAAATGACTCACTAGATCACATGAAACTAAGTGACATCCTCAGAACATTTTAAGCTAAAGTTACAGAATATACATTCTTCTCAAGTGCACATGGGATATTATAAAAAATAAACTACATGTTAGGAGACAGGTTAAGTCTCTACATATCTAACAAGATTGAAATTATATCAACCATCTTCTCAGATCACAAAGGCATACATTTAGATATCAACTAAAATCAAAACACTCAAAAACAATCAAACGTATGGAGGCTACATGGCATGCTATTAAACAATTAATGGATTACCAAAGAGATGAAATAAGAAATGAAAAATCAGTCTGAAAACAAAGGTCAAAGAAAATACAATAATCCAAAATCTGTAGGGTGTAATGAAAGCTATCCTGAGAGGGAAGTTCATAGCACTACAGTCCTACTTCAAAAAAACAAAACAAAACAACAACAACAAAAAAACTACCCTACCTGATTTGGCTCAGTGGATAGAGTATTGGCCTGCAGACTGAAGGGTTCCAGGCTTGATTCTAGTCAAGGGCATGTACTTTGGTTGGAGGCATATCCCCAGTTGGGGGTGTACAGGAGACAGCTGATCAATTTCTCTCTTATTGATGTTTCTATTTCTTTCCCTTTCTCTCTGTTAAAAAAAAAATAATAATCAATAAAATATATTAAAAAACACTGGTTATAAGTTATCTAACCCTACAACTTAAATAATTAGAAAGAAAACAACAAGAAAATCCCAAAGTTAATGGAATGAAGGAAATAATAAAGATTAGAATGGAAGTAAATAACAGAGTCCAAAAAATACTATAGCAAAAAAAAAAAAAATCACTAAAATCAAAAGCTGTTTCCTTGAAAGAGAGCACACCTCCAAAATAATCAGAAACAAAAGACTTGAAGTAACAATTGACCCCACAGAAATACAAAGGCTCATAAAAATACTATGAAAAATTCTATTGCAACAAATTGGACAATATTGACCAAATGGACACATTCCCTCCAAAATACAACCTTTCAAAACTCAAGCAGGAAGAATCAGAAAACCTGAATAGGACTACAACTACTGAGAAATTGAATCATTAATAACAAAATCTTCCAGAACAAAAGCCCTAGTCCAGAAGGTTTTACAGGGGACTTTTACCAAATATTCAAATATAAATGAATACCTATCTTTCAAAAAATGATCAAACTATCCCAAAAAAATTCAAGAGAAAGAAAAACTTCCAAACTCTGTTTATGAGGCCAGCAGTTCCCTAATGCCAGAACAAATTAAAGATACTACAAATATAAAGTAGTATAGACCAATATCCCAGATAAATATAGATGCTAAAATCCTCAACAAAATTTTAGCAAGTCAGATCCTGCAATATATTAAAAAGATAGTACACCATGACAAAGTTGGATTTATTTCATGGGTGCAAGGCTGGTACAATATCCACAAATCAATAAATGTAATATAACACATTATGAGATTGCAATACAAAAATTGCATGATATTAATTGATGCAGACAAATCTTTTAACAAAATCAAACAAGTTTTTTGATAAAATTTCTTAGCAAAGTAATAATATACAGATCACACCTTAACATATAGAAGCCTTATAAGACATACCTATACTCAATGGGCAAAAACTAAAACCATTTTCATAAGAATAGAAACAAGACAGGAATACCCACTTTTACCACTCCCTTTCAACATAGAACTGGAAGTGCTATCCATAGTGATCAGTCAAGAAGAAGAAATAAAATGCATCCAAATTGGAAAGGGGAAAGTCAAGCTATTATTATTCACAGGTGATATGATACTATACATAGAAAACTCTAAAGACTCCACCAAAAACTCAGAGATTTAAAAAATGAATTCAGAAATGTAGCAGGATACAAAATTAACACCCAGAAATCAATGGCATTTTTACACACCAATAATGAATTATCAGAAAGAGAAAGTTAAAAAAAATTCCATTTGCCCTTGCAATAAAATTTTAAGAAACTTATGCATAAAATTAACCAAAGAGGTAAAATACCTGCACTCAGAAAAGTACAGGAAATTGAAAAAAAAATAGAAGAAGATATACACAATATACACAAGTGGAAGAATGTATGATATTCATGGATTGGTAGAATTAATGTCCATTCTACCCTCAGCAATCAACAGATTCATGACCATTCCTATTGAAATACCAATGATATATTTCACAAACCTAAAACAAACTCTCCAAAAATTTATATGGAATTAAAAATGACCCTGAATAGCCCCAGCTATGTTGGGAAAGGAAAACAAAGTTGGGAGAATCACAATACCAGATATCAAGTTATACTGTAAAGCCACTGTACTCAAAACAACCTGGTACTGTCACAAGAACAGGCATACAGACCAATGGAATAGAACAGAGAACTAAGAATTTGATCCAAGCCACTTTGCTCAATTAATATTTCACGAAGAGGGCAAGAGCATACAATGTAGTAAAGACAGTTTTTTTCAATAAATGAAGTTATGAAAATTGGACAGATACATGCAAAAAAAATGAAATGACTATCAATTTACACCATGCACAAAAATAAACTCAAAATGGGTAAAAGACTTAAACATAAGACTTGAAACCATAAAAAACTAAGAGGAAAACATTGGCAGCAAAAATCCCAGCCACTTGTTTAACAATACATTTCCTTGAAAAATAGAAATTAAGGATAAAATAAACAAATAGGGCTACATCACAATAAAAAGTTTCTGAACAATAAAAGAAATCATCAACTAAACAACAAGAGATCCCATTTCATGGGAGAAAATATTTGCCAATGATACATCAATAAGGGGTTAACCTCCAAAATTTATATGGAACTCATACAACTTAACAAAAGGAAGATGAAAAATCCAATTAAAAAATGGGCAGCCCTAGTTTATTTGGATCAATGGATAGAGCATCAACCTGAAGACTGAAGTGTCCTGGGTTCAGTTCTGGTCAAGGATACATGCCTGGGTTGTAAACTCAATTCCCAGTGTGGGGTATGCAGGAGGCATGCAATCAATGATTTTCTCTCATAATTGATATTTCTATCTCTCTCTTCCTTTCTCTTCCTCTCTGAAATAAACACATACACACACACACACACTTTTTTTTTTATGGGCAAAGGACCTAAATAGACATTTCTCTGAAATGGACATACAGAAGGCCCAAAGAAATATGTAAAAATGCTCAAAGTCATTAATAATCTGAGGAATGCAAACCAAAACGACGAGGTACCACATCACATTTATCAGAATGGCTGTCATCAAGAAATCAACAAAGGACAAGTGTTGGTGAGGATGTGGAGAAAAGGGAACCCTAGTACATTGCTGGTAGGAATGCAAACTGGTACAGTGTCAGTGGAAAACAGCATGCAGTTTTAAAATTTAAAATGGAACTCCCATTTGTACCAGTGACCCTACTTCTAGGAATATATTCTAAGAAACACCAATCAGAAAGAATATATACACCACTATGTTCATAGCAGCACAATTTATAATAACTAACATCTAGAAGCAGGCCAAGTGCCCTTCAGCAAATGAACAGAATAAAAAATGGTGGTAAATATACATAATGGAATACTATGCAGCTATGAAAAGAAAGAACTCTTACCATATGCAATAGCATGGATGGACCTGGAGAGGATTATGCTAAGCAAAATAAGTCATTCAGAGAAAGATAAATATCACATGATCTTACTCATATGTGGAATCTAATCAACAACAGAAACTGATGAACAGAAATATATCCAGAGAATTAAAAGCAGGGAACAGAGTGTCAAACCTCAGAGGAATGGCAGGATAGGTGGGTTGGTGGGAAGCGATCAACCAAAGAACTTGTATGCATAATCCATGGACACAGACAATAGGGTAATGAAGGCCTGGGGTGGCGGGGGGGGGGGGGGAAGGCAGGCGAACAGAGGTCAACAGTTGCAAAAGGGGACATATATAATACAGTGGTACCTCGAGATACGAGTTTAATTCATTCCACAACCTTGCTCATATATCAAGTTGCTCGTATCTCAAAGCAAATTTCCCCATTGAAATAAATTGAAATGCCGTTAATCCATCCCAGCCCCCAAAATGCCACCCCAGTTGTTCTTGTTACGTGTTTTTGAATAAGAAAAATGTATTTATAAATGACAAATATTGTATAAAAACATAGTAAAAGAGACTGTAAAGGAATAAACTGGTTTTATAAAGTGTATTTACCTACTCGTTACACTCTTCATGCTACACTTTATCCCTAAATTGAATGTAACTTAACTAATCTTCACTGAACTTAATTGCTACTGGTCTTTGCATTTTTGGCCGATTTCAAAAAAAATGTGTCCAACGAGGTTTGCCTCTTCCTCCCTTTCAGAATGTTTCTGAAATGGGTGAGGCAAGTTTCATTGAACAACTCTGATGCACGACCAGTAGCAACTTTTTCGGGGTGTTTCCTTTCCACGAAGTGTGACACCCTCTCCCACATTCCTAAGATCTCCTTTATCTCACTTGTAGAGATCTCCTCCACCTCTGGCTCCTCCTCTAAACCAATTTCTTGGAGAACCTCTGCATGTTGCTGAGACTGCAACTCTTGTAACTCCTCCCTGGTGAGTTCCAGAGAGTGCTCCTCGACGAGCTCATTCACGTCTCTCTCATCCAGCTCCAGGCCCATGGATTTTCCCAGAGACACTATCTCCTCCTCCACTGGCACCTCGGGTTCGAATCCTTCGAAGGTCCTTTCGGCTATGGCCTCAGGCCACAGCTTCTTCCATGCAGAGGTCAAAGTCCTCATTGTAACACCTAGCCAGGCCTGATCAATAATTCTGAGGCATATCACGATGTTAAAGAGGTTCTTCCAGAACTCTCGAAGGGTGAGGTTTGTGTTCTCCATCACCTCAAAGCAGCGCCGGAACAGGTGCTTGATGTACAGCTTTTTAAAATTAGAAATCACCTCATGATCCATGGAATGCAGGATAGGAGTGGTGTTGGGAGGTAGGTAGACAACCTTTATAAACTTGGAACTCTTCGAGGAGTTCATCTTCGAGTTTCGGTGGGTGAGAAGGCGCATTGTCGAGGATGAGGAGGGCTTGCATGGTTAGGTTGTTTTCCTGTAGATATTTCTTAACAGAAGGGCCAAAAACCAGGTTTACCCACTCCACAAAGTACTGCCTGGTGACCCATGCCTTCGGGTTTGCCCTTCACATAACTTGCAGTTTATCTTTTAAAATCTTATGTGACTTAAAGACTCTGGGGTTTTCCGAATGGTATATGAGCAGAAGCTTGATCTTGCAGTCGCCACTCGCATTGGCGCACAGTGAGAGTTAGCCTATCCTTCATGGGTTTGTAGCCCGACATGGCCTTCTCCCCTGCCATTATATAAGTTATATTCGGCATCTTTTTCCAGAAAAGCCTTGTCTCGTCACAGTTGAAGACTTGCTGGGGGATATATCCTTTGGCTTCTATCAGTTCAAAAAAGTTTTGAGGTAATCCTCAGCTGCCTTCACATCCAAAATTGCTGCCTCACCATGCCTGACAATGGAGTGAATGCCGGACCTTTTCCTGAAGTTATCAAACCAGCCTCTACTGGCTTTAAATGAGTCTTTCGATGCTTCATCCATGGAAGTGCGCGGGGTCTGCTCCAGCAAATCACTGTAAATGGCTCGCGCCTTCTCGCATATGATGCCCTGCGTTAATGTATCTCCTTTAAGCTGCTTCTCCGTCACCCACACCATCAGTAGATTCTCCATCTTTTCATGGAGAGAGCTACAGAGCTTAGAAATTATTGTAACACCCTTAGCTGGCATTATACCCTTTATCGACTCCTTCTGTTTAAGCACAGTGCATATTGTTGAAGTACTACGCCCATACTGCTTCACGAAGTCAGCCACTCGCACACCTTATTCATATTTTTCTATGATATCACGCTTTAATTCAATAGACATCATCCTCTTCTGAGCACTGACCTTTCCACTCGCTTTCTTCGGACCCATGATTATAAAAAGAAATGTGATAAAATATGTAAATGCACAAAAGATGCTTCAACAATGAGGTAAACAAGCACACTGACTGAGGCGTGGGAAATTATCAGACGCTCGAGTGCTGGAGTTGTGGTAAACTGGTGGGTCGTGTGCATGCAATTGCTCGTGTCTCAAATGTTGCTCATATTTCAAAGCAAAAAATCGCTTGCACGTATCTCAAAAATCTCGTATGTTAGGGCACTTGTATCTCGAGGTACCACTGTACTTTCAAAAATGAAGATTAAAACAATAAATATAAATATTAGGAAAATATAAAAAGATAAAGGTTACATTATTATGTATAATTTCAATGTTAGAGTATGATAAAAGTAAATTATTTTTCATGAAAAATGATTTTATTATTGCAATCTTTTAAATTATTATTAGATAACTAAAGGCCCTGATGCACAAATTTTTTGCCTGGATGGGGTCCAGCTATCCCTCCCTGATGGAGACCCATCTGGCCTCAACTGGCTGGGGGTGGGGCCACTGCAAGTTGGACAGCCAGTTTGATCCCAATCAGGTTGGAGGAGCCAATTGGGGGCAGGACCAGCTGTGGAAAGGGGCCATGAGTGGTTGTCTGGCTAGACCCTCCCCTAGTCAGGGTGTAAGGGGCCAATCGGGGGCAGGGCTGGTGGGGGGAAGGGCACTCCCTCTGTGGTTGGTGTGATTCTCTTAATTTGATTTCTATTTTCTGAGAATGAACCTGGGTTTTCCCATCACTCCTTGACTTCATTCATGTGCTTTTGATTTGGGCGTGGTGAATTCATTAGGACATTTAGGACTCCTATCTTTGAGCTGCTATGTCAGGTATCACCTCTTTCCTCTACCCCTTCCTCCTTCTCACCTCTTCCTTCTTCCTCTCTTCCTCTAGCCAGGTTTACTAAACAGTAGGTGACTCAACCTGAATGTTGACTCACTAATCAAATCAGTGGGCATTTATTAATTTGGCTCAGAAAAAGGCTCACAACAAAGGTGTTGGGGGCCGGGCCGGGCGGGGGGTAGGGTAAGGAAGTGGCGATTGGGACCCAGATCAGGCTGGTCAGGCTGGTTGCCTGCAGTGCACATCCTAATCATCAGTCGTTCTGGTCCTTCTGCCATAACAGTCTCTGGGTTTTTATAAATATAGATATTTTAAAGTATTTTTTAAATGAACATGAGAATGACAATCTTGGAAAAAGAACTTGTTTTTAAAATCTGATTTTAAATGGAGCATCTAAAATTAATAGTGACTCATTCAGTGTCACTCAACAGTTCAGAAAATATCAAAGTAAAGGCATTTTCTCAACAGAGTCTCCTTAAACTTCTTTGTAAAAAGTAAAATATTTAGGGAGTTCCTGCTTTATGGAATTCACTTCCATGATTTGTTATGGAGATTTAGATTTGTTCCACAGAAGCAACTGGAGATTTTGCTATTATAGATTCCTAAACTAGAAGACCTGAGTTTGGAAGTAGTTATTGACTTTCTGTATCCCAGGCAGTTTCAGATTGATCTTGAGGCAGCTCAATTACACACACCTGGGAGGCAATGAATTTGAATAGTGTTCCTGGATTTTTAAATACATCCTTTTTCCCTCTTCATGAAGGGCAATGACTTAACATTTTACAAAATGAATCAGTAAGGAGATTCTCTTGTTCTCTTCTTGAAGATAATAGTAAAAGCACTTGCTAGTCCAATATACAGATTATTTATGAATATTTATTCTATTCAATTTTTATAGTGTAAATGATTAAAACTTCTTTTAAATTATAGGCTAAATGTTAAATCTTAAAAAAATAGATAGAACACTATACCATTTCAGAGGGGGAAAGCATTATAGAGTGAGCTTTTTGATGTGCAGTAAGTTACTTGACATTATAATTCAGGTAACTCAAGGGTTCTTGGGAAAAAATGCAAATAAATAATTGCCATACCATCTCATAAGGGTTGTTATGAAGAGTAAATTAGATAATGTATACAAATGCCCTATCCCAGAGACTGGGACACATTAACTGAACAAATATGTTATTAAAAAGTTCAACTCCATTGTTTTACAGAAAAAAAAATGAAAATGAGTAAAGTGAGGCATAATAATATTAAATTTTGTAATTAAAGTAACAAAACTAATTAACAACAAAACTAGAATTAGAAATACTTCTAGCATATTGAAATTTATCATTTTAAATGGAAGTTTGTTACAATATATCAAAATAGTTAAAGGACTTAAATGTAAGACAGGAAGCCATAAAAATCTTAGAAGAATCCATAAGCAGCAAAATATCAGACATATGTCATAGCAATATCTTTACCAATACAGCTCCCAGGGCAATGGAAACTAAGGAGAAAATAAACAAATGGGACTACATCAAAATATAAAGCTTCTGCACAGCAAAAGAAACCACCAATAAAACAACAAGAAAACCCACTTCATGGAAAAATATATTTGCCAATGTTATATCCAATACGGTTTAATTTCTAAAATTTATAGAGAGCTCATACAACTTAACAAAAGGAAGACAAACAATCTAATAAAGAAAAATTGACAAAGGACCTCAATAAACACTTTTCAAAAGAGGATATACAGAAGGCAGAGAGATATATGAAAACAAGCTCAAAGTCACTTATCATCCAAGAGATGCAAATCCAAACAACCATGAGGCATCATCTCACACCTGTCAGAATGGCTACCATCAACAAATCAACAAAAGACAAATGCCAGTGAGAATGTGGAAAAAAAAGGAACCCTTGTTCACTATTGGTGGGAATACAGACTGGTGCAGCCACTGTGGAAAACAGTATGGCATTTCCTCAAAAAAATAAAAATGAAACTTTCATTTAACTCAGTAATATCACTTCTGGGAATATATCCCAAGGAACCAAAAACATTAATCAGAAAGGATATATGTACCCCTTTGCTCATAGCAGCACAATTTGCAATAGCTAAGATTTGGAAATAGCCTAAGTGGACATCAAAAGATGAGCAGATTAAAAAACTGTGGTACATCTACACAATGGCATACTAAAGAGCTATAAAAAATGAAGGAAATTAGAGAGAATCCAAGATGGTGGCATAGGTAAACACCTACACTGCTGCCTCACACAACAATTTCAAAACTACAACTAAAAGACAGAACGGACATCATCCAGAACCACAGGAAAGCTGGATGAGTGGAAATTCTACAACTAGAGGAAAAGAGAGGGGCTCACGGAGACCCAGAGGAGTTGCAAAAAGCTGAGGTACGGAGACGTGCACGTGGAGAGAGCAGGTACCAGAGAACCTGGCTGGTTTTCTCTGGCAGGAGGGAAACAGAGACTCTCAAAGGCATTGAACCCCTTATCCCATGACACTAAACCCCAGATCCAGCCAAAACTCATACAGGGGGAGTTTGGACTGTGAAAAGGGAGAGGTGCATGGAAATTTAGGGAGTCACAAAAGATCAGAGGTCGATTGGCGCACATGGCACTGTGCAGAGGACAGACTGCTGATTGTGCTGCTGGCTTTCGTGAGTGGACTGGAGACAGACCCTCCCAACTGTGCCACTTCTGACTCCACTAAGCCCCTGTTTCAGGCAAAACCCTGGGGACCTAGACTCGTGTGGTCCCGGTGCGCAGGGGAGCCAGAAAGGCAGCGGTCTAGAGGCACTGTGCACGCGCAGATGGACATCTCCAGCAATGACCCAGTCACGTGAGACTCAGGGGCCATGGAGGGTGGGGCTGACTGGAAGGCAAGGCAGTCCATTAAGCCCTGAGACTCCACTCATCCCAAGTTCAACAGAGAGGCTTCTGCGGTTTTTCAAGTCTTTTATCATAAGGCTGAATCCAACACAGAAGTTCTCCCAGTATAGTGAAAATGCCGAGACAAGGGAAAGGATCACAAACAAAAGAAATGGAGGAAAATAAACAACTGGATTTAGAGCTCAAAACCACGCTTATAAGGTTTTTCAAGAATATGCTAGAAAAGTTGGATAAAGTTAGCGAGAGCCAAGAGGAGATGAAAAAGGATCAACTAGAGATGCAAAAGATCCAACTAGAGATGGAAAAGGTCCAACTAGAAACTAAACATACACTGACTGAAATAAAAAATATTATACAGAGTCCTAACAGCAGACTAGAGAAAGGTAAGAATCAAGTCAAAAATTTGAAATATAAAGAAGCAGAAAACACTCAACTGGAAAAGCAAGAAGAGAAAAGAATCCAAAAATGTGAAGATAATGTAAGGAGTCTCTGGGACAGCTTCAAGCGTACCAACATCAGAATTGTGAGGGTGTCAGAAGAAGAGAGAGAGCAAGATACTGAAAACCTATTTAAAGAAATAATGACTGAAAACTTCCCACATCTGGTAAAAGAAATAGACTTATAAGTCCAGGAAGCACACAGAACCCCATATAAAAGGAATCCAAAGAGGACCACACCAAGACACATCATAATTAAAATACCAAGAGCAAAAGACAAAGAGAGAACATTAAAAGCAGCAAGAGAAAAGCAGTTCATTACATACAAAGGAGCACCCATACGACTGTCAACTGATTTCTCAACAGAAACGATGCAGGCCAGACAGGAGTGGCAAGAAATATTCAATGTGATGAATAGCAAGAACCTACAACCAAGAATAATCTACCCAGCAAAGCTATCATTCAGAATTGAAGGGCAGATAAAGAGCTTCACAGATAAGAAAAAGCTAAAGGAGTTGATCAATTCCAAACCAGTATTATATGAAATGCTGAAAGGTACTCTTTTAGAAGAGGAAGAAGAAAAGGTAAAAGCCAAAAAATTATGAAGAACAAATACATATCTATCAACAAGTGAATTTAAAAATTAAGTGAATTAAAAATTTGATCAACAGAATATCCTGGTGAATATACTAAAATCAGGAGCACAGAAAGGGAGTGGACTAATAATTCTCAGGGGGGAAGGGGTGAGGGGTGTATAGGGAGAGACTGGACAAAAATCATACACCTATGGATGAGGTCAATGGGAGGGAGGTACGGGCAGAGGTAAGGGTGGGAGTTGGGTGGAGGGGAGCTATGGAGGGGAAAAAAGAGAAACAAATGTAATAATCTGAATAATAAAGATATAATTTAAAAAAAAGAAGGAACTTTTACCATTTGCAACAGCATGGATGGTATTTTAGAGCATTTTGCTGAGCTAAATAAGCCAGTCAGAGAAAGATAAATATCAATGATCTCACTCATACGTGGGATATAATGATCAATATTAACTAATGAACAAAAATTGATGCAGAGATTTAAAAACACTGAATAGACAGTCTAATCTTAGAGAGAGGGCAGGGGAGGGGGATCAACCAAAGGTCTTGTATGCATGCATATTAGCATGCATAAGAACACTGGGCAGTGGGGGCTTGTCCTGGAGGGAAGTTGTAGTGGGGGTGGGGTCAATTGGGGAAAAGGGAAACATATGTAATGCCTTAAACAATAATATAAACAAATAAATAAATAATAAATGGCCGAAACTGGTTGATAGACCGTCGGCCTGCAGACTGAAAGGTCCCACGTTCAAATCCAGTCAAGGGCATGTATCTTGGTTGCAGGGCACATCTCCAGTAGGGGGCATGCAGAATGCAGCTGATCAATGTCTCTCTCTCATCGATGTTTCTAACTCTCTATCTCTCTCCCTTCCTCTCTGTAAAAAAATCAATAAAATATATTTTAAAAAATAAATAAATAAATAAATAAATGGAAGTTTGTTTAATTCTCATATTAATGACTATAGATACTTTGCAAGTTAAGCATCATGCATAGTTATTGAACTGCTATTTTGTTAAAAGCATTGACCTTAATACTGTGAGAGAGATATTCATAAATTAGTACTTTCATGTAGCTTATCATTTTATATAAAAACTAAGAATATATGAGCAGGATTATAATATAGGCATTCCATTCTATAAGAGGAAAGGCCCTTTTATGATATCATGGGTGGACCTGGAGACTATTTTGCTAAGTGAAATAAGTCAGTTAGAGAAAGACAAGTATCACATGATCTCACTCATATTTGGAAACAAATGAACAAAATAAACTAATAAATAAAATAGAAACAGACTCATAGATAGAGACCAGACTGACAGCTGTCAAATGGGGTGGGGATTTGGGAGCTGGGTGAAAAGGTAAAGGGATTAAGGGGGGACAAAAATACTGTTCTGCACTGACACTATGGTGATAATCACAGGGGAAGGGGTTTGGGGCAGTTAGAAGAGGGCAGAGGGGGTGTAAATGATAATGGAAGGTGACTTGACTTCAGGTGGTTAACACACAATACAATGTACCAATGATGTATTATAGAATTGTACACTTGAAACCTATATAATTTTATTAACCAATGTCACCCCAATAAATTCAATTTAAAAAGACAACTGGAAAAGATTTCCTAAGTGAATTGTTTTGAAATATGTTTTTAAAATAATTTTTTCTTATCCTTGGCAAAAGCTTATTATAACTTATTGGGCTACTTGAACTTTCTTCTAAGATTATGTTACTCTTATAAAGCTGTGCTTCCACTCTTGTTAGCCCTTAGCCCTTATTGCTGTTGTCATAAATACTATTATATTTTATGCTGAAGATATAATTACCTAGGGGTTTAATGCTGAAAAACTACAATCACATCTTGAAGAATCATTTTAAAAAATCGAGTAAAATGGTATGGTTTCAGAAGTTTTTATAGACTTTTATTTGATTATACTTATTTTTGCACTATTTTCATAAAATCCACTTAAAGGAGATAACCTTTCCTTTATTCCAATTATATTTTCTTACATATGAACAACTCTTTATTTTATTTCAAAATAATTATAAACAATAAAAAGTCAAATCATAATGTCTAATTAACTTTTTAACTGTTCTTTACACTTTTGCTCAGCTTTTAGTATTTGTCCTTATCAACCCACTCTCCTGAGGTAGTAGGGACATAGCTAGGAGTTCAATCAGCACTTCGGGTCACTTGTACGTACCACATTAATCTGTGCTCATATGTATTCCCATTTCCTCCCTACAACAAAGTGAGCTTCAGGAAATATGAGTCCGAGTCCTCTATCTTTGACATTAAATAAAGGTTTTTTTAATGAATCAATAAATGGAGCTTGTTTAACAAAGAGGGGAATTTACCCTGAATAGCTGGAGTAGAAAGGAGGTTTAAGAAGAATCAAGGATAGCAAGGTAACAATTTATATATTATCTTGAGAAAAGACATAGAAAAATACATATATTAGAGATTGTCCTGAGGTAGGAGAAAAAGGTCAAACACATGAAAAAGAAAAAACCTAAGATGCTAGTAAGAAAATCATTAAAATGGCTGGCTTACTTTAATTTTCTTTTTTAATTGTAATATTTAATTGAGCTGTTTGTTCAATATCCATGGTTGAGTAATATTTTATAACTATCAAAGCAAAAGAGGAATAAATATAAAGAACAAGTTTTAAAAAAATAAAACTCATTTTAAAATGATTTTTTTTAAAAAAAGCTTTGAATAAAAGCTATGATGCCCTCTTGTGTGCATATATTTTAAAAACAATCTAACACATGCTTTTTCTATTTTCTAGCATTAATTGCTAAAATTTCATTAATAATTGCAAGAAATCACAACATATTTAATTTCAAAAGATCCAAAACAGTAACTTGCAAATATTTAATGAATTTTCTACTATAAATGCAAATCAGCCTAGCCTTTTTTGTTTGTGGGTGAGAAAAGTAATTTCTGAATAAAATGCCAAAGCCTTAAGTTCTCTGTGAGCTTGTCCGAAACTCATCATAGGATTATGAATAAACATGATGGGGCAGTATGCAGATTTGCTAATAGAAAAGCTATGAATGTTTTAGCACCCAGGGGGTCAAATTATAATAAAGGGATAGCACCTGTCACTGGAGGCAAACTACAAGTCACCTTTGCAGTCCCTGAAGTAATGAAATCGCCAACAATTTAGCTTGTCTCTGACAAATCAATACTGCACAGAACTCCTGCTATATGTATCTCAAAGGGCCAGAGGCGCCTTCTGTTACACTATGCATTTTTATTTATTTATTTATTTTGTTTTTTATTTTTCTTTATTGTTGAAAGTATTACAGATGTTCCTTTTGTTTGTTTGTTTGTTTGTTTCCCATTGATCCCCTCCACCTCAGTTAATCACTCCTCGCCCAAGCTTCTATGTCTCTGGATCTATTTTGTTCATCAGTTTATTTTGTTCATTAAATTCCACATATGAGTGAAATCATGCTTATTACACTGTGAATTTTTAAAATAACATTTTTCAAATATCTAATCAAAATTTTATTTTCAGAGAAGCTTAGCATGATTTCTTGTATTTTATTAAATTATGAGAGTAGATATTACATGGCTACTTCTAATCATTATACTTGATCACCAATATGATAAGGCCTTTTCATTTAGTAAATTATCATTCTATGTAGTATGCATGCAGGTGTGATTTCTGTATTAATGCTTTTTAAAAAAATATTTCAATTGATTTATCTCCTGGCATACTTTTACAAGAAAAATGCAGAGAACACTTACGCTGAATGCTCCCAACTGCTGTCAGCATGTGTCCTAGTCATGTTTATCTATCTGAAGAAATGCAAGCTCTGGCCATGCTCACAGCCTGACTTAGGGATTGCTCACACAGTCTCCTGCCACAGCCCTGACTACGGCTTCTTACTGTAGGGACACATGGTACAGGAGTAGCTTCCTGTGATGGAAGCTGGTGCCTACTTGTCACTCTCTTATGGAGAGGTTTTATGAAAGAACATAATGCACAAAATAAAAGCTCAACATACAAGAATGTAGAAGTAAGCAGAAGCCTAGGGGAGAAAAGAGAAGACACACAGAACAGTAAAGCAAAGATACATGTAGCTTAGACATCTCAGGAAGGAGCACTGTAGTAAGTTCCTTATTGCATTAGGGCAGCTGAGCTTCTAGAATATGACGTCCACTACTGTTCCATCAGAATGACCACTGCTGTCTTCTTCCTGCCTCAGTAGCAATGCAGATAGTTTTCTCTTTTTTTACTGTCCTAATAAACTCATAGCAATAGACATTACCTTAGTAGCTATCCATTCTTTTCAGCATAAAGTGCCTAGTTAGAATACTTCACTATACTCCAGTGATTTCATTATTTGTGCATCATATATTTAATAGTGTCTTTTCCAAAGACTGTGTATTTCAACAAAAGGGGAAAAGATAAAAGAGTAAAATATCATAAAATTAGTTCTGTGAAAGCATATAATCAATGACTATTTCACAACATTGGGTACTGAGAAGATAAAGTTTTAAAACTTACAGAGCTGCTAAATGTATCTAATATGTTGAAAGTGAAGAATAGTAATCAAGAATTAATTTATATATTCTGAAACATTTTCAAAGCTCATCTCATAGCCAGCGTTTGTATTAATTACTATAAGTTGAAATACACAATGATTTCTTACATTTAAAATTTTCTCACATTACTGGAATAAGATGTATATAGAAATATACAAAATTTAAAAATTATTAGTTAACATATCAAAGGCATAACCAAAACATGCTGAGGTCAAATTTTAATAACAAAACTATAAATAATATAAGACTATGCCTTTCAAATAACCTAAATATAGTCTTCAAATAAGTATGTAATTGTATATGCAATAGATTAATAATTATATGAATATAAAAATATACCTAAATAAGTTTGCAGATATGAGTGCGAGATAATACTCTCTCCCTCAAACACACATACACACACACACACACACACACAATAGTCTCAAAGGGACCTTTTGGTAACAATGACTTGCTGGAAAGCTTAATTTCACTTGAATGAAGGAATAGTTACTGGTTTCACCCAATAATTGCCAGCTTTTTTATTTTTTTTTAATTTTATTTCTGCCAAATCTACATAGAAATGCAGCTTACTGCAATACAGACAAATAGGCATAACTTTCTCTGGCTGTTACCATATGAATAGCTATACTGTGCTAATATTAAATAATGCCAATCTTCAAGTTAATTTGCTAAAAGTTAAGGAAAAAGATCTAGAAGGAGGTTAGCCAGAAGAAAAAAGCTGAGTAGTATTTCAAATTAACATTAACTCTTCTCTCATTTAACTGTAATTTTATGTAAAAGGCACTTCGTTAATGGTCAATTGCTGACACTTCTGAATGCAAATAAAAGTTTCATGTGCTGTCTACTTTGTATTTTATATAGTAATTTCCATTTATTTGAAATAGACTCTGGAACTTTTTCATACTAAGTTGAGAGCTGTTGGTGATTTTGTTTTTAAATATTTAATTGGAAAAAATAATAAACCTTGATTTAAACACAATATACATGTGTGCATGTGTACATGTATGTGTACACAACAGTAAGAAGTTCACATTCAATTACTGTTTATTTAAAAAATTAAATATTCTGTTACTTAGAAATGATAGTATAGTTGAAAATATTTAGCCTTTATGGCAGTGGTTCTCAACCTTCCTAATGCCACGTCCCTTTAATGTAGTTGCAACGAAAATAATTTTATGGTTGGGGGTCACCACAACATGAGGAACTGCATTAAAGGGACGTGGCATTAGGAAGGTTGAGAACCACTGCTTTATGGCCTTAAAACTGAACAAAGACATGCCTTGTCATGCATATCATCAATGTCAAGTCAGAATGAGGAATCCTATATAATAAAGAGATAATATGCAAATTGACCATCGTGCTCTTGCACAATATGGCCACCCCCATGACATCACAAGATGGCCACCACAAGATGGCCAGCAGGGGAGGGCAGTTGTGGGCGATTAGGTCAGCAGGGGAGGGCAGTTGGGAGTGATCAGACCAGCAGGGGAGGGCAGTTGGGAGCAATTAGGCTGGCAAGGGAGTAGTTAGACATTGATCAGTCTGGCAGTCAGAAGAAGTTAGGGGCAATTATGCAGGCAGGCAGGCAGGCAGGCAGGCAAGTGGTTGGGAACCAGCAGTTTCAGATTGTGAGAGGGATATCCAACTGCCAGTTCCCCATAGGGATCAGGCCTAAACCAGCAGTGGGACATGCCCTGAGGATTCGCAGATTAGAGAGGATACAGGCGGGGCGGAGGGACAACCCCCAACCAGTGCACAAATTTTGTGCACCGTGCATCTAGTGTAGTTATATGCACCAACTATATAATTTTAAAAATGCTAATTAGCATAGGATTCCCCAAGTTTCTGAGCCATTATAAATTCCTAAGATTTCTACTAAATTTCTTATTTATGGGTTCTACTTTAGATATGCTGCACGAAAATATTTCAAGGTGGGATTTTGATCCTGTATTTGGGAAAATTTTCCTAGGTAAGTGTTAGGCTCTGATAAATTTGGAAGAAATATATAATGATTACCTGTATTGTTTCTTTTTAATGATTAGAATGATGTTGAATGAGAAGGAAAATGAGCATTAAAGCATTGCTTCTCAAGTCGGCTGAATTTAAAAAAATACTCTGGTAAGTTTTTAAAATGAAGATTTGGGGACTTGGTTGCAAATATATCTGTTTAAAAAACTCTTTTAAAATCTCCCCAGTTAAATATTTATTAGCATTGTCTGAGGAACTTCACTTTGAGGCTGTTTTGTAGAGAAGGTTAAAAAAAAATAAAAGCGAGTTATGGTAAACAACTAATTAAATTACATTGCTTAAAATACTAACAGTTTTAAATTTATTTTCACATATATTTTTACTACATGATTTCCTTTCATTATGCTTTTAATTTATTTTCTACTCTTCACTGCTGTCAAAGTTATCTTCATAAAATACTAAGCAGCTTAGCTCAATTACTACTAAATACATTTCTAGGGATCCTTAAAGCATACATAGAGAAGTCTAAAACATCTCCATTTTTGCTCATTGACCTAAGATTTCACCAAAGAATTATTAAATATCTATGTATTGGGAGCTACATAATGACTAATAGACAAAAAAGACCAATTCCATATTTTATGTGTTGTTGTTTTTTTCATCTAGAGGCAAGAGATAGAAAATCAGATAGACAATATCAATATTAATTGATAGAGAAATAGAAAAATATATTTCAGATTCATTGGATAATGGTAACCAACCCAAATGTATGCATAGCATCTGAAATCCATTGAACTCTAAGAAGTCCACAAATGGGTAAAATTGGAGGTATGTTAACATATGAAATTGAATACAAATATTTGTGCATATATACATGTATAGAATTTTTTTAGAATGTCAGTTATTCTTATCAAATTGATCAGGGGATCACTGACCCCCCCCCCAATTATAAAAACTGTCTTATAGAAGATGTGTCTTACAGATTCAAAAGACTTCAGCCCTAGCCTATGTGGCTCAGTGGATAGAGAGTAGGCCTGCAGACTCAAAGGTCCCAGGTTCGATTCCAGTCAAGGGCATGTACCTTTGTTGCGGGCACATCCCCAGTGGGGGAGGGGGGGCGGTGTAGGAGTTAACTGACCAATTTTTCTCTCCCATCAATATTTCTAACTCTCTAACTCTCTATCCCTCTCCCTTCCTTCTCTGTAAAAAATCAATTATATATATATATATATATATATATATATATATATATATATAAAGACTTCAGTCTCAGTCAGAGGATGTATTAGTTTCTCATTGCTGCTGTAACAAATAGTCATAAAATTAGTGGATTAAAACCACAAAAATTTATTCTCTTATAACTCTAGAGGCCAGACATCTGAGTTTGAAATCTGTTTAAATGAGCAAAAGTCAAGGGCTCAGCTGGGCTGATTCCTTCACAAGACTCCAGAAGGAATCCTTTTCTTTGCTTTTTCTAACCTATATTCCTTGATCTGTGGCTCATTTTTCCATCTTCAAAGCCTGTCACATAGAACAATTACTTCTGTTGTCACATCTCCTATGATCCACTCTGTTATTCTGCTGTCTCATGAAGACCCTTGTTGTTATTACCTTAATAACTTGCTTGAATAATCCAATTCTCCCCATCTGATCAGACAGTGGTTATTGGTTATTTGGTATTTTAATATTTACTCTTTTTTAATTCAAATGTCATAGCCCACTTATTCAAATTATGGCATTATTCATGTGAAAGTGAATTTTCTACACCCCAAATGAAGTGAATTTTGACACTGTCTAATTGTTTTTAAAGTTTATAATATGTATAAGCTTATAGAGAAAAAACTTACTATCATAAGGATAATGTATTAAATTATTTTGACCAAACTATCTAAAACATCAAGATTTAAGAGAAGATAGTAAATGATTTTTCCTACAAAGGAGAGCTTTAAAAAAAAAACCTGTCAATATTTTGACACTATTATTTGATAATCATAAAAGTTGAGTCAAACTATTATTAACTTATTTATATCAAACATTTTTTTTAATCGAGACCTTCTTACATAACAACTGGTTTGAAATATAAATGATATGGAATTTTTCTTTTGGCTCATTTATTTCAATGCCAGTTTGGAGAGCTATATTTTCTCTTTGGCTCTCTAGTGTCTGTGTTATATTTAAATAGGACTTTTTAGGAGTGAAAGAGGCAAGTTTAGGGAATTTTTAAAAATTAAAATAATGCATGGAAAAAGCAGAGGCTCCAGAGCTGCAAAAAGTTACATTTCCATAAGACAAGGGAATTGGGTGAGGCAGAAATTATGTTTTCGTAAGATAAAGGAACTGGGAGTAGCCAAATGTCTATATTTACAAAATAAAAAAGAAGGAACTGACATGTCTTATGTAAAGTCTGACCTTTGAGCTCAGGAGTTGCTATAGTGACCAAATCAAAGGGAACATTGACCAAATCAGAGGGAATATCGCGGCACAAAACTGCAGCCTCTATAAACTGGAGAAAAAGGAACTCAGTGGGATTCTTTCCCCCTCCCAATGTGAGAGTCTATACTTGTTCTTGAATAAATTTACACTGTTGCTATACTATCTTCTGTTCATGGATTCATTCTTTGATTCTGATGGACAAAGAATCTGGGGAAGCCATTCTGCCCAGGGGTGTTCCAGTCTAAAAATCCCATATCAATATTGATAAAGAATACTTAATTTAAAAAATATATATGAAAGAATTTGTTCCAACTTAAACCCAGTTCAGAATGTATAAATATATTTAAGCATTTTACAAAAGAAAAAGTAATTTAGATATTAATTCTGAAATATCAATCACAATCATAATATTTGTCTTCTAATAATAAAAACTGACCTTTTTAAACATTTTTTTTTTATTTCAGAGTAAAAGGGAGAGGAAAAGAGAGGTAGAAACATCAATGATGAGAGGGAATCATTGATTGGCTGCCTCTTGCACATTGGACCAAGCCAACCCAGGCATGTGCCCTTGACCAGAATTGAACCTGGGACCCTTCAGTCTGCAGGCCAGTGCTCTATCCACTGAGCAAATGGGCTAAAGCAAAACTGATTTTTAACTAAATGAAATTTTATTTGATTTTTCTGTGATTATCAATAGTTTAAATTTTTAGCTATCATTGAATGTAAGCATATAAAAACTACTAAAATATAAACTATTATTTTGATATTGCATTTGATGCTATAGATACCAGAGTTAAGTAAGCCATAATTCTATTACTTAGTAAAAAATATTATAATACAGTAACAGAAAATATTTAAAATCCTACATAATAAAGAGGTAATATTCAAATTGATCATCGCTCCAACACAAGATGGCCACCACCATGTGGACACAAGATGGCCACCACAAGATGGCCTGCAGAAGAAGGCAGTTGGGGGAAGACCAGGACTGCAGGGGAGGGCAGAGAGGGTTGACCAAGACTGCAGGGGAGAGAAGTTGGGGGGACCAGGCCTGCAGGGGAAGGCAGTTGGGAATGACTAGGCCTGCAGGGGAGGCAGTTGTGGGTAATCGGGACAACAGGGGAACAATTAGGGATCAACCAGGCTGGTAGAGAGTGGTTAGGGGGTGATCAGGCAGGCAGTCAGGCAAGAGGTTGGGAGCCAACAGTCCTGGATTATGAGAGGGATGTCCAACTGTCACTTTAGTTCTGATCCCACTGGGATCAGGCCTAAACAGGCAGTCAGACATCTTTTGAAGAGTCCCAGATTGCAGAGCGTGCAGGCTGGGCTGAGGGACACACACCCTTCGCTCACAAATTTTTGTGCACTGGCCTCTTGTCTATAATATTTTTCATTCATTGTTCCTCTATGCTAGGTGCTACAAATACAAAAATGAGAATATGGCATCTGCCCATAAAAAAGTTATATTCTAAGTAAGAAGTTATTATACTTGTGCTGAGAAGATAAATTCAAGTTTTATGAAAATTGTGATTTTATGATCACTGAATAATTATTCTTATAATAGATATGCATTTATGATAAGTATAATGATAAAAAACACTAGAAAAGATAGTTACTAGGTGTATCAGTTAATAATGGTGGATTTTGTAATCAAAGAAAACATGATAATTTTAAGAGAAACATCAAAAGTGCTTTATTGAAAGTAATGGCCATCACTAGCTACACATTCCCCTTTCTTTCAGGTAATTTGTGGATACTGTCACAATAGAACTTTTCTTGTTTTGAGGTAAACCATTCAGAAACCCAATTTTCTACTTCTTTGTACATTTTGAAGTGCTTCTCAGAAAGTACATGTGCCATCGATTGGAACAAGTGGTAATCTGAAGGAGCAAGGTCTGGTGAATATGGCAAGTGGGTTAATACTTCCCAGGCAAGATCTTTTAACATATCTTTAACTGGTTTTGAAGTGTGTGATGGTGCATAATCATGAAGCAAAATTACTTTGCTATGTATTCTGAGACATTCTGGTTGTTCCACAATCAAAGCAAGGTTCAAATTGTCAGTCGTGATCAGTATTAATGGTTTCACATAGTTTTAGATGGTCATAATAAATCACACCTCCCTGATCCCACCAAACCCAGAGCATTGTCTTCTTTCCAAAGTGATTTTTGTCTTGCAGTCAATGTTGATGGTTGACCTGGATCAACCCATGATTTTGTGCATTTGGGATTCTCAAAATTAGTCCACTCTTCATAGCCAGTAACAATTTGATGCAAAAAAAAAAAAAGACTTTGTTTTGTGACAGTGAAGCAGCATTTTACTGACGACTTCAGTTTTCCATTTGTCTTTCGTTCAGGTGATGTGGCACCCATTTTCCTTGCTTGAAAATCTTTCCCATTGCTTGTAAATGAATGGAAATTGTTTGCTGAGCAACATCTAATCTTTCTGCAACATCTAATCTTTTTTGAGTTTGAGACGCATCTTCATTCAATAATGCTTGTAATGGTTGGTCTTTAAACTTTTTTGGTTGGCCTGGATGTTCTTTGGTTTTCACATGGAAATTATCACTTTTAAAATTATCAGCATTCACAAATATCTTGGGATGGAACATGTTCACCATAAGCTTCCTGAAGTATTCAGCAGCACTTTTCTTCAAAATAAAGTAATGAATTATAACTTCCCAAATGCTCTTTTTTTGACATGAAATTCGACATTTTTAAGCATAAAAATATCTATGATGTTAACACTTAGAAAATTTGACATAAGTTTTGAAGCTTGTTGTCAGTAAAAAAAATCACATACATATCAAATGACATATATATCAACAGATCTATAACTCAATCTATTGAAAAAATCCACATTATTAACTGGTACACCTAATATTTTATATGAGTTGCAATATGGAAGATATATATTATAGATTATGCATATACTAGTATATGTAACATATACATGATATTTATAAACATGAAAGACATATATCTCTGGAAGATTTTTTGGCATGTTTTATAGATGAGACAGCATTTGAAGTGGGACTTAGAGGATAGACAGTATTCTTACAAACCAAAGTAAATGAGAGAAATCTTCCAAAAAAGAAGAGATAGAATAAACAAAACTAATGAGGAGACAGAAGGGCTAGTGGTCAGCAAACTGTGGCTCACAAGCCACATATGACTCTTTGGCCCCTTGAGTGTGGCTCTTCCACAAAATACCATGTGCAGGCGTGCGTGTACAATGCGATTGAAACTACATGGCCCATGCGCAGAACTTGGTTTTCAGTTCTCAAAAGAAATTTCAATCGTTGTACTGTGGATATTTGGCTCTATTGACTATTGAGTTTCCCAACCACTGGGCTAGGTAGTCAGGGACAGCACCTCGGGAGAGGGAGGAGAGTAGAGAAGTCCTAGAATAACAGAATTTTACAGACATGAACAGGATACAGCTTGCTGACTATGTCCTGTTCTGAGAAAAACCACAAAGACAGACAAAAGAAAAAAAAATGCCTAGAACTGAACCCAGCTAAGGGGAATTACTAAGACAACCCAGCTGGTCAGGGAAAAGAGGGGCGCATTTGGGAGATAAGAGCTTTGCTTTACAATGTATGGATGTTACTAAGACAGGCAGCTTGAAGATAACCAATCATAAGGTAGTGAGGCGTATAACCAATTCCAAGGATGTTAAAAGAACCAATCATAATCTAGCAAGCATGTATCTATCCCTAGACAAATAATCTCTTCCTCTCTCTCCTCTCTCTCTCTCTCTCTCTCTCTCTCTCTCTCTCTCTCTCTCTCTCTCTCTCTGTCTCTCTCTCTCTCTCTCTCTGTCTCTCTCTCTCTCTTTCTCTCTGTCTCTGTCTCTCTCTGCTCCTATGGCAGGAGCAGGAGATATGTTCCCCTGTGCCCATGTGGCTTATGACCACATGCGTCTCCACACATTGACTAATGGACTTTGACGTTGAACTACACTGGCTGCAACATGGAACTGAAACTCTAGACACTGGGCTGCTTTTGAAAACCCAGCTGCATCTGTCCCAGGACTGGCTTCTCTCAATAAACTTTGCTTCTAACAATTGTGGATTTTGAGACAATGAACTGGGACGCGGACACCACATTTTGGTTTTACTACTCTGTTTCCCCGAAATAAGACAGTATCTTATATTAATTTTTGCTCCCAAAGATGCGCTAGGTCTTATTTTTAGGGGATGTCTTATTTTTCCATAAAGAAGAATACAGTACACATTTATTGTTGAACAAAAAACAGGAATTTTTTACCTGTATATGCTACAGTAGTAGTGTCATCACAAACCAGTTCACTGATTGGCTGCAGTGCAGCCGGAGCTGTTCAGGTAGTGCGAGGTCTTTTTAAGTCAGGAGTCAGATACCTTAGGTAGCTTCGGGGACCTTATATTCCTGAGAGGCCTTATGTTCGGGGGAGGCCTTATTATAGGGAAGGTCTTATTTTGGGGGGGATGTCTTATATTACTGTGAAAAGCAAAACTGGAAGTAAGTCTTATTTTCGGGGGATGTCTTACTTTTGGGAAACAGGTATGAGGGTGAGAAAAAAATAGTTCAACTTTGGGGAAAAGTGAATGGTTCAACTTTGTTTATGTAGTCTCAGGATATATGGTGTTATGACAGGAAAGAGCTGATTAAATGTGGCTCCTGAAATACATTTGCACTTCACTCAATATGGAAGGATAATCCTTAAAGGGTTTTTTGACAGAAATAAGATATAGAAAGGTTATTCCAACAGCATTTACTAAAATGGATTATAAGAATAAAACTAGAAATAGAGAAATAATGGAAAAGAGAATGGAGAAGCACTGATAGGTGGAAGAGAATTGCTTTGATAAAATCTCTTGAGTATACAGTAGTATCACATAATACTTAACATCATCCTGGAGGCATGAGGCTGGCATTTAGGGTCTTGCTTTTTATTTATACTCTGTGTGACCTTTTATTTTTCTCTTCTGAGACCAGGAATTATCTTATAGACTTTGAATAATGAAATGAGATAATGTGTGAAAAGTTCTTAATATAATGTATTTTAGGGGGTAGTGGTAAATGTAGTAAATGAGTATCTGATGACAGATAATTGAATGGAAGAGACAAAAGAAACAATAAATTGAATGTGATTCAAGTTTTCATTCTGTGATTGAGCTCTTAACAGAAACAGAAAAAAAACTGGAAGAGAAAAAAGGTGATAAGATACAGAGCTAAACATGGAACTAAATATCTACACCTATTCTTCAAATATTTTGCATTGTTTGTTCTTACCATGTCCTATCTTTATTTGGATTTTGTAATTCTTTTTGTAATTAACTAAATAATTTTATTCTAAGATAGAATTGTTTTTATTACAGTCTTTTAATTTTTTGCCCCACGTTCCCTACCATAAAGAGCAGTTGGTTTGCTCTGTCCCCATAGGTTTACTTGTCATTCATTGCCTTCTGCTCTATTGATTAAATGACTTTTTTTGTGAATTTGTATTCAATTCAACACCTCTCTTTCTAAAAGGTAGGATCTAAAAAAAATTCAGTTTCTGGGGCCAAATAGATTGTGGCACAGCTGATGCTTTGTTCAAAATCTCTACTGATTGCAATAACCAGATCAATCGTGTTCCATCTGCATTGATTTGTAAGACTGCTGACAATTTAAATTGAATCATTTTTAATTGTAAACCATTGTCAAAACCTCTATGACTAAAATCATCTTGCTTTTAGGTAGAGAAAAGAATAAAACAAAAAACAAATCAGGGAATGAAAAAGATAATATCTATGAATAAAAAATAATATCACTACTTTATCAACATTATAACTATTAAATACACTTTCATACTAAGCCTATTACACTGGTCAGGGAATTTTAATATAATATGTTTAAAATAATAGTTCTGGAAACATGGAGCTAGATATAATAACAATGAAAGGTATTTAGAAACACAGAGCTCTGCAGAAAATATACAGTGAAATATACAGAAATAAGACTTGTCAATTATGAACCCAAAATGTTTAAAATTTTTGAAGAAAACATCATAGTTGTGCTTGTGTTTTTACTTACTAAATTAAACTCATATTCTACTTAAATACATGTCTTAATGTATGCCTTAATTCTAATGTACAGAAAATAACTTTTCTGTATAATGACAAGTTCAAAACTAAATTTTCAGAAAACTTAGGTTTTTATCTTAATTCTTTCCATTGTTTATTATGAGAAATGAAAATCATTTATCAGATATTTTAGGTTAAGTTTAATAAGTAAAAAGAATTTCATGAGTAAAACTAGAGTATATAATGTATTAATTTTTATTCAGAATGTGTTCATTTATTTATCATTAGATAAAATATTCTTCTGACAGCAGCATTGTGAGCTATACCTTAAGTGCTGTAACCAACATTTTAAAAATAACTTGATATTTTATAACCAATATAAATTATTTTTATTTTATTAACACATCTCTATTTATGAAAGGAAAAAAATCAAAATAGCAAATCTTTCACTTATTTTCTTCTAAAAAAAAGTATTTACACAAGTGTTTTGATTGACTCATCAGCAACATTTTTAGCATTGTAGACAGAATGAATTAGTTATATAATTAAATCTTCTAAATGTTTCAGATGTTTCCATCAAAAAGTACATATTTAATACTGACTATATTTAATGCAGTCACTTAATCATTAATATTTTTATTTTAAGCAAAGAAAAACCAATAATAATTGAGAAATATGACACACATTAGTCATAAATGATTTTAAAGGTTGAAATACTCATTGTATCCAAAAATCAGTGGAAATGAGCAGAAGAGAATTTTGGTACACAATATTAACTAAATATTTAACTATTAATTAATACTTAACTTTGTGTAGATTTTACTTCTCTATTTTTCCCATTAAATTAAATTCAAAGATTAATTTTAAAATTAAAAAAATGTCTTAAATAAATTTTTAGTTAATTTTCAATCTTTGTTGTTCTGTAGATGTCTTTGTAGTTATTTAATTCCTTAGAAATCAAAATGTTCTATATTAAATATTTTATCTATAACACTTTTAATTTAAATGTTAAATTTTAAGGGAATACCCTCTCAAACATATTTCCAATTACATATTATGGGATAGGGATATTTTCTTTACTGAAAAATCAACATGAAAAATAGAAATATTAAAACTGGCTTACTCATTGTTGCTAAAACTGATGAAGTTTGGTTACAACTTATATATTCATTTATTTTTTCATGGGATCTGTTGTAACCAAAGAATATTCAGTATTCTTATCTTCTGATAAATATATATCACTCTCAAATCTTATAAATAAATAAACATATTTTCATTAAATATTTATTAAAATAATATTCTCTGCACTCACCAATTAAAGCAGTTTCATTACAAAAAAATAACAGCAAATTCCAAAACCCTAAGAGTCTGAAATGATTCACGATATAAACCTTATGATTGACAAATCATATTCACTCCTTTTCTTTATTTGATGAATATAAAATAAAATATAATATTGACCAAAAGCAGTTATTTAAAGCTAAAATAAATGTGCAAATCCTTATCAAACTTCCTATTAAATTCAAAATCTTGATTTCAGTTTAAGGTTCAATTCTTCTCTTTTAAGTATGTTTTAAGAAAAGTCCAACAATATCCTTTACATCAAAAATTATTTACATCTTCAAAATTCTCTCTGCCCTTCTCTCTCATACACATGCATGGACACACACACACACAGCCTTATCTGTATTGAATAGATAAGTGTAATTTTTTTAATTAAAAAATAATTTATTCAGTTATGCTACATAATTACAAAGACTGTTATCAATAATTATACACAGAAAATAAATATTAACTGTGATAAACATAAGTAACTGGTTTAAAGTACATAGTTATACATATAGATAAAAATGACTGACAGATAACTTATAGATAATAGATTGAGAGAGATATAGATAGGAAGACAGATTTTTCTACATCTATTTTCTCTAATTTTCTTTCATAACTGATTCAACTTCAAATATTTCTCAGTTCAATCTGCTTTTGGTGGGCAAAGTACGTGTTCTTGTCTAAGTAAACTGACAAACAATGCACAATAATGGAAAAATGTATGTAGGACTATTTCAGCTTTTCTTCATAGCAGGATATGGGTGCCCTCTGCTGTCGATTTGTAGATTATTTTAGATTTTATTTCTCTGTCATTTTTGAAAGTAGTAAACACTGTAAAAATCCATCCTTGTACCATAAAACATATATATATATATAGTACTTTATAATATATATAACTAACAATATTTAATTTATAGAGGTAATAAATTTACCAAAATCAAGACTTGGTTTTGACAAATGAGAGAGGAGCAAGCTGAGGAATTAGGTGGGAATTGTTAATTGTGCTTTATTTACACAATAGTAAGAAAAGATGATGTAAGCACAATTATACGTGAATGAAATAGAAAGAGCTGAGTTTCATTAAATGAGCATTACATTATTTTTTTTAATTTTTAATTTTCCACTGCATTCAGCACCTTACATTATTTATTTTACTTAGTAGTTTATGAAAATAAAACAAAGGATTATCATCAAGCTAATTGATATTTATTTTTTCTATATTCCCTAATCTTCTCTCCAATTATATAAAGTGCTTTTACAATGTTTTGGAATAATTTGCAAAAATATGAAAACTTTCTTTCATAATTTAATTTAATTTTCAGGAGTTAAAATTTACTCTCAGATATTCTATTTGCTTCACATTAGAAAATATAATAAATCAGTAAAATGTCACATTTACTGAAAAATTGCCAAAAATATTACTTAGACATACTTAAAACAATTTTTCCTTTGTAATGATGAATGTCTTTTTCTCATGTTCATGTATTAATTCATAACTAGTTCATTTTGCTTTACTTATATCTTAAAATCCATTAGAACCAATCCCCTAATTTGATGCTGTGAAATTTTTGTAAAATAATTACGTACTCTGAATTAAATTATTTTGAACAAGAATTAATTGGATAGCAGTGATGATAATTTATTTATTTCAAAATAAGATATAAATGAGTGATCCATCAACTGAAATAATGGTAAACTATTGACAAAGAGATGTATAACTCAGAGATATCAAATAGTGGAATTTTTTTAATATAAAAAATAAACATAATTAAATGATGTCCAATTATGCCAGTAAAACAAAAATTTTCTCTTTTCTACAGATTTTATAATTTCCCCAACTTTTCGATTATTATAATTTGTTTTACTAGCATATCTGTGTTGAGAAGATAACATTCATATTATTTGATGTGATTACACTAATAAAAAAGTTTGAAATATTGCAGGGATAAATAAATGTGACATGGGAACAAAAAGTGTTCCAATGCTCTTAAGAAAATGCTACCAAAAGACATACTCAATACAGGGTTGCCACAATTCTTCAATTATTTTTTTTTTTTAAAAGAAAAGGGCAATATTTGAAAAGCAAATTGGTCATGATGCCCTCACAGTAACAACCAAACATCAGCCTATGTGGGGTGACTAGGCTGGAAGGGGGTTTAGCAAGGGACAATCAAACGACTGACCAAGCTGTGTGGGGTGACCAGGCCAGCAGGGGGTCAGTTGGGGGCAACCAGTCTGGCAGGAGGTCATCTGGGGACCACCAGACTGGCAGATTAGTTGGACATCCTCCAAGAGGTCCCAGATTGGAGAAGGTCTAGGCTGGGCTGAGAGGACTCCCTTCCCCCATGCACAAATTTTGTGCACTGTGCCTCTAGTGATAAAATAAAAGACAATAAAAGGAGATACTATGCCTCTAATCTAAGAGAATGAGGTAGTGCCTTTGGGCCTCTCTTTAATCTTATATAATAAAAGGCTAATATGCAAATTGACAGAATGGTAAAACGACCAGTTGCTATGACATGAACTGACCACCAGGGGGAAGATGCTCAATCTAGGAGCTGCCCCCTGGTGTTCAGTGCACTCCGACAGGGGAAGCCCCACTCAGCTAAAAACTGGCTCATAGCTGGTGAATGCAGCAGCAGTGGTGGGAGCCTCTCCTGTATCCACAGCACTGCTAAACCATCAGTTGGACATCCCCCAAGGGCTCCAGTACTGCAAGAAGGTGTAGGCTGGCCTTAGGAATCCCCCCAAGTGCACAAATTTCATGCACCAAAATTCCCCCCCTTCCCTCTCTCTCTCATTCTCTCTCTCGACAGTGCAATTGAAATTTTTTTTGACAGCCAACTTTTTTAAACTTAATCTATATAGGTAGGTACATTGTTATAAACTTAATTAGGGTACTCTTAAGCTGGCCTTTGTTAAAATGTGGTATTTTTTAGAACAGCCACACTGAAGGGGCTAAAGAGCTGCATATGGTTCACGAGCTACAGTTTGTAACCCAATTGTTTAGACTATTCTGATTTTTTTATTAAATATTTTTATTGATTTTTAGAAAGAGAGGAAGGGAGAGAAAGAAAGAAACATCTATCTGAGAGTGCAGCATTGTTGTTGTTTTTTTATTATGTTACATGTATACATATCTCCCCATTGCCCCCCCTCCCTCCCAGGCATACCCCAATCCCCCAGTGTCTCTGTTCACTGGTTATGCTTATATGCATAGATACAAGTCCTTTGATTGATCTCTTATCTCCCCCACCTCTCCTTAATCTTCCTGCTATAATATCACAGTCTGTTTGATGCTTTACTGCCTCTGTATCTATCCTTTTGTTCATCAGTTTACAAGGTTCTTTATTATCCACAAATGAGGAGAGCATGTGGTGCTTCTACTTCATTGACTGGCTTATTTCACTAAGCATAAGGCTCTCCAGTTCCATCCAGGTTGCTGCAAATGGTAAGAGTTCCTTCTTTTTAATGGCAGCATAGAATTCCATTGTGTAGATGTACCACGGTTTTCTGATCCACTCATCTGCTGATGGGCACCTAGGCTGTTTCCAAATTGTAGCTATTGTAAATTGTGCTGCTATGAATATAGGGGTGCATAAATCCTTTCTGCTTGGTGTTTGTGATTTCTTAGGATAAATTCCTAAGAGTGGGATTGCTGGGTCAAATGGGAGATCCATTTTTAGTTTTTTAATAAACTTCATACTTTTCTCCACAGTGGCTGCACCAGTCTGCATTCCCACCAACAGTGAACAAGGGTTCCTTTTTCTCCACATCCTTGCCAACACTTGTCGTTTGTTGATTTGTTGATGATTGCTATTCTGACAGGTGTAAGATGGTATCACATTGTTTTGATTTGCATCTCTCAGATAATTAGTGACTTTGAACATGTTTTCATGTGTCTCTTGGCCTTCCTTCTGTCGTCTTTTGAAAAGGTTCTATTTAGGTCCATTGCCCATGTTTTTATTGGAGCTTTCATCTTCCTTTTATTAAGTTGTATAAGTTGGCTGTAGATGTTGGATATTAAACCTTTATCAATGATAACATTTGCAAATATGTTCTCCCATACAGTGATCTTTCTTGTTGTTTTGTTGATGGTTTCTTTTGCTGTGCAAAAGCTTTTTATTTTGATGTAGTCCCATTTGTTTATTTTTTTCTTTAGCTTCCATTGCCTTTGGAGCAGCATCAGTAAAGAAGTTCTTTTGGCATATATTTGAGATTGTGCTGCCTGTGGATTCCTCTAGTATTTTTATGGTTTCTCTTCTAATGTTTAAGTCTTGTATCCATTTTGAGTTTATTTTTGTATTTGGTGTAAGTTGGTGGTCCAGTTTTATTTTTTTGCATGTATCTGTCCAATTTTCCCAACACCATTTATTGAAGAGGCTATCTTGGCTCCATTGAATGTTCATGCCTCCTTTGTCAAATATTAGTTGAGCATAGTGGTTTGGGTGGATATCTGGATTCTCTATTCTATTCCATTGGTCTATATGTCTGTTCTTGTGCCAGTACCAGGCTGTTTTGAGAACAGTTGCTTTGTAATATAGCTTGAAAACTGGTACTGAGATCCCACCTACTTTATTCTTCTTTCTCAGAATTGCTGTGGCTATTCGTGGTCTTTTTTTGTTCCAGATGAATCTATGAAGAATTCTTTCTAGGTCTGTGAAATATGTCGTTGGTATTTTAATGGATCGTGCATTAAATCAATAGATTGCTTTGGGTAAAATGGACATTTTAATGATGTTGATTCTCCCAATACATGAGCATGGTATGCTATTCCATCTGTTAACATCTTCCTCTATCTCTTTTTTCAATGTCCTGTAGTTTTCTACATATAGGTCTTTTACCTCTTTAGCTAGGTTTATTCCTACGTATCTTAATTTTTTTGGTGCGATGGTAAATGGGATTGCTTTTTGAGTCTCTCTCTCTGTAATTTCACTATTACTGTATAGAAATGTCACAGATTTCTTGGCATTAACTTTGTAACTTGCTACATTGCCGAATTCATTTATTAAGTTGATTAGTTTTGGGATGGAGTCCTTTGGGTTTTTTATGTACAGTATCATGTCATCTGCAAATAAGGACAGCTTTACTTCTTCTTTTCCAATTTGGATGCTTTTTATTTCTTCTTCTTGTCTAATTGCAATGGCTGATACTTCCAGTACTATGTCAAACAGGAGAGGTGAGAGTGGGCATTCCTGTCTTGTTCCTAGAGTGCAGCATTGTTGATAGTATCATGAGACACTGAGGTTAATCTCCCTGGAAATATTGGGAATACTTAACTGTAATTTTTATTTTATTTTAATAAATCTTGATTGTTCAGATTTTTACAATTGTTCCTCTTTTTTCCCCTCATATCTCTCCTCCACCTGGCTCCCACCCCAACCTCTATCCTTACCTCCCCCAAATTGTCCTTATCCATATGTATATGATTTTTGTCCAGTCTCTCCCTACACCCCCACTCACCTCTTTCCTCCTGAGAATTATCAGTCCACTCCCTTTCTATGCCACTAATTCTATTATATTCACCAATTTATTCTGTTCATCAGATTTTCAATTCACTTGATTTTTAGATTCACTTGTTGATAGATATGTATTTTTTGTTCATTATTTTTATCTTTACCATTTTTTTGTCCTCTTCTTAAAGAATACGTAGCAGCATTACATATAATACTGGTTTGGTGTTGATGAACTCCTGTAGTTTTTTTTTGTTGTTGGTTTTTTTTTTTTT
>JAAGEH010000286.1:39598392-39640338 GCA_011751065.1 Lasiurus cinereus | reverse complement strand
CCCAGTTACCTGAGGTGGACACTCTTGGTGCACCCCTTTGTGAACTGTGTGTACAGTCATGTTGTAGTTAATTCTTGATTGTTGTTGGTATCACTGGGGGAATTGACCTCCAAGCCAATTGGTTATGAGGATCAGCTATGTTTGTGCATGTGGCCTTGCCTCCAGACCTCTGCCTTTCCAGTTCCCCTGAGTTTCTGTGTGCTCTAGGGACCCGTATGAGTCTGGGTCCCCAGGGTCTCACCCAAAACTGGGGTTCAGTGCAGTTGGACCTGGATTTCAGTGCTCACTTTCACACACACTTTTGTGCACACTTTTGCATGTAATTTTGCGTACCTCCAGACCTCTGTCTTTCACGGCTCTCGTAAGTTTCCATGCACTCCTTCCTTTTCACAATAGTTCAGACTCCCCCGGATGAGTCTCACCTGGAGCTGGGGTTCAGTGCAGTCAGGATTTTCCGTCTTCCTTCCACTAAAGGAAGCCTGCCAGACCCTCTTACACCTGTCCTCTCCAGAAGCCTGTCTCTGTACCTCAGCTTTTTACAGCTCCTCTGAGTCTTCGTGAGACCCTCTCTTTACTTGTAGAATTTTCACTCAGCCAACTTTCCTGTGGTTCTGGATGGTGTCCGTTCTGTTTTTTAGTTGTAATTTTGAAACTATTGTGTGAGGCAACAGTTTAGGTGTTCACCTATGCCGCCATCTTGGTTTCTCCTGGACTGTAAATTTTTAAAAGTTTCTTTTTAAGTTGATAAGAGAAGTCTACATGGTATGTAAATTGTTTCCTTTCATTATATAAAGGAATATTTTTGCTTAAATTTCTTTCATATTCCTCTAAACCTATTTTTCATGAATTGTGCTTTGTTATGCTTAAGAGAAAATTATATTTCATTTAAATCCCTTGAATTTGATCAGAGTCTATTTTATAATTTCATTATCTTCTAGCTTCTAATAGTTAAAACTTCTTACTTGCTACTATATTGCTTTGGAAAGATAACATTGCCTCCAATAAAACAAGCAAACAAACAGAAAATGTTTTCCAAGTTTATTTTGGGGAGTAACAAAGAACATTTTATCTGTCACTGGGAAGAAGTTGACTTAAGAACCTTTGTTATAGGTTAGGAGAATGCTGGGTCCCCATTAGTTGCTGGTGGGAGTGGTGTTCTTAGGGTGCTGCTGGAATAAGAATTTCCAGGTGCCCCTATGGAGGATGAGGTATTGTAGGAAGCTTTATTTCTGTGGAATCAAACCCCTGAGTTTCCAAAATATCTTTTTTTGCCATTCTCCAAAGAAGATGTCCTATTTTGCTTTCTTCAGAGCTAAGACTGAAGTCAGGGTCCAGAGTTTTGTTCCATGTTGGAACACAGGTCCTGCCCAGCATCAGGCTAGTTTAGTTTGTGTTCCCCACTGCAGTCCAACAGTCCAGTGCATGGTGGGGTCTACATGGCCACTTGGCTATGGAGTGAACATAAGCAGAAGCAAAGCAAAAGGAACCAGTCAGCCAAGACAGTGAGCTCCATACAAGGAGATTATGTATTTCCAAATTTTTTGGGCTTGCAATGGCCCTTCACCCTGATCTTTGTTCCTAGTTTTAATTGACAGGCTCCTTCCTTGCATCGCCCTGACTTTACTGCATCTTCCCCTTTGTCCATTCTCTTTTTCCAATAGTCTTCAGGGAATGGGCCAATAGTTCCCTGAGTGTTGAAATTGCAGCTTCCTGATGAAGCTGCCCAAATGACCAAACTTATAAGGTCTGATCTTCCCCTCTGCCCTTCCAATCTATACTAGTAAAAGAGAAATATTCAAATTGATCATAATTTTGTGTCACCCAGCAGCCAATCAGGAATGAGTATGTAAATTAACCCAACAAAGATGGTGGGTTAATTTGCATATGCAGGCACATAGCCAAGACTGAAGGCTCCAGCCCAAATGAAGACTGAAGACTGAAGAGGCTTGGCTTCCCTCCTGCAGCCAAAGTGAAGGGTCCCTGGGTCCCTGGTGCTGGAGGAAAACTGGTATCAGCAGCCAGGGGAAGGAAGGCCTATTGCACGAATCTTCGTGCAACAGGCTTCTAGTTAGTAATAATTAGCTCATAGCAAAAGTATCACTTTCACTCTAAAGAAGATTAAATACTTATTGTTCAAGTCTCCAATCAGTGTTTCTTCTGACCGTGCCAAGTGTAAAAAGATTACTCTGTCAGAAAACATTACTTCTAAACTTTGATATTATAAAATTCATTTTATAAAACTTGGATGTTGAGGAGTAGAAAAATCACCTTCTCTTAATTTCATCACAATTTGTACCCCATCATCTAGGACATTATGATTTAAACCCCCAAATCTCATAGTCCTTCATAAATGCATAACTTTTTTTGAATTTATTTATTTTCCCCCAGCCTTCCCTACACTCCAGTACATGTCCTCACCTGTCTCCCCCACCCCCCAATGCCCTGTATCCATTGGCTTTGCTTCCATACATGCATACAAGTCCTTCGGTTGATCTCTTACAGGCCCTCCGCCCAACCTCCCCTGCCTTCCCATTGTAGCATGTCAGTCTGTTCATTGCTTCTTTGCCTCTATATCTGTCCCCACCCCCACAACCCCCTGCATCCCTATATTCTTGTCTTTAAAAACATCTTGCCTTTGTAGGCTAGGAATAAACTTATAAGAGCAAAAAAATGTTTGAATGCCAATTTCAATGTCCAGTAATTTTGAGTCCTAGTTTCAATGTCAAACAGTTCCTTATGTGTACATCAATGGTATCTGGATGGTGGACAAATGGTGGCAATGCAGGTCCAACCCTTTCTGATTTGGCCCTAGGCATCCTGTAGTGATGCACAGCTGCTGACTGCTCACATGGCAAGGCATCCTCAGGGTCTTCCATCTCTGACTGTTTCTCCTCTTGTCTTCATGGTTGGAGCGGACCTGTCAGTTCCTCTCTGTTGCAGGAGTCCACTTGGTCTTGGAGTTGTTTTCTAAAAGTGTATAAACATATTCTTGGCCAAAAGTTAATAAAGGAATCTTTTCTATAAAATTGACTTGGGGTCCTTTTTATTTTTGCCTACCCACTTTTCCTTTGGCTTATTTTGATACCATGTGTGTTTTTCATGGGTGTCTTGCTATTAGTATTACAAATGAAAATTAATTTTCTAAAGTAAAATTTTTCTAGATGTAATTTACTTGCCAGATAGTTTTCCTTACATGACATTATCCTACTCTCCCCCTTTTATTTTGATTAATGGAGAATTTTGTAAAATTTTTAATGCAATCTTGATAACTTTAAATTTTAATTTTTTGCACACAAATATGCCTGTTTTGTGTTCATTGCATGTTAAGCAATTTTACCATGAGATGAGCTATCAATAGAAATTTTAATTAATACTTTAGAAACAGCCTTTTGTCCAGTACACTTAAATTTTCTTGGGTATTCACTTATTTCAATTTGCCAATTTAAATTAATCTGAAAGCTTGATAATTATTTTACTGTCAAATTTAATACTCTACCAATAATCTTAGATAACCCTGTAAATATTAGTGGAGAGGTTTATTTGCATGCTTAAGTAGGCACTGAGCATTCCTAGTGCTAGGCTGAATTTAGATATAGGGCAGCTGCTGTCGGCATGTTTCTGTCTGTTACTTGGGTCCCAATCTGTGCTGAGCATAGGAAGCGAAGTAGCCATGGGGGCAGGAGACCTCCCTCAGAAGGGGTGTGGGTTCAGACCCCTGCAAGGTTCGCAGTGGGGGGTGAGAGCCTTTATCTTACTTCTGTTGACCCCCAAGTTCTCTCCTGATGGCCCCTCTGCAACTGTGCCTGTCTTAGGTTGTTCCTTCCCTGAGGAATCTTACCCGTCTCTGGCTAACCAGTCATCCTCCGGGGCCAAGCAGGGTGTTGTGAGGTTCAGTTGTGTCTCCTTGGTAACTTATGCCCACTGGCCTCCACGCCTAGCACCTGCCTTGGGTATCCTCTCGCCTGCTGGCAGGGGCCTAGGCACTGATCACTTATCTCGGGGAATTCAGGTTCCTTGTCCAGGGAGGGCCCAGCTCATACCATTGGGCAAGAGACAAATCCATTATACCAGCCACCTCGAGGCTTCAACCTCAGCGTTAATAGAGAGCTGAGGCTACAGCTGAGGGCCATTGGGTTGTGAGAAGAGGGTCCCTCTTGGCAAAAGAGGAAAGAGGGGCCATTATAGAATGCTCTAGTGCTTTCCCAGTGTCTTAATTCCTTCTGAAAGGGCTTAAATCCTTTTATGTCCTTTTTTTTTTAATTGCTGGTAAACATTCAAAGAATTAGTTTGTAATTTTGTTTGGGATAGTTGTATAATATGCTGTTGTGAAACATCAAAAATTAAATTACATTGTAAAATAATATCATGTAAGGATATTCTTTGCTCTAGGCATGGCAATTCAATTTCAAACTGGCTGTCAATTTCTTTTTGTAACTTTATATAAACTTCTTTAGGGAAGCAAAAAAAACAATTACTTACCTTAGCTCAAGAGGCCAAATACATTGAGTTTCAATTACAATCCTTAGACATTGAAACAAAGAAAACTTCTCTTTATTTCCTTCCAAAATGACTTTCATATTACAGAGATTCATTTAAAAATCTTTGTCACATGAAACAATTTCTCTTAAGATTATGGTGACCACTGTTTGGATTAGATTTAATGTTTTATTATAATAAGAATTTTTAAAATTGAATTAATATTTTTTGCTTGTGTTCTTATTCTCCCATTTCTCCCCTCCCCCTGTTCCCTCTTATTCCTCACCTTCCCCATTGTCTGTGCCCAATGATTATGCTCATATGTATGTATGAAAGTCTCTCTGTTGATCCCTCCCCCTTATTCCCACTAACCTCTACCTTCCCTGAGGTTTGATGTTTTGATTGACATTTCTCATTCTCTGGATCTGATCTTGATCATCAGTTTCTGTCATTCATTATATTCCACAGATGAGTGAGATCATATGATATTTATCTTTCTCTGCCTGGCTTATTTCACAAAGCATAATGTTTTCCATCTCCATCAATGTTGTTGCAAATGGTAGGAGCTCCTTCTTTTTTACCACATCATAGTATTCCATCGTGTAGATGTACCACAGTTTTTTTAATCCATTCATCTGCTGTGGGCACTTAGGCTGTTTCCAAATCTTAGCTATGGTGAATTGTGCTTCTATGAACATAGTGGTGCATATATCCTTTCTGATTGGAGTTTCTAGTTTCTTGGGATATATTCCTAGAAGTGGAATCAGTGGGTCAAATGGGAGTTCCATTTTTAGTTTTTTGAGGAGACTCCATACTGTTCATTGTGGCTGCACAAATCTGCATTCCCATCATCAGTGCAGGAGGGTTCCTTTTCCTCCATATCCTCTCCAACACTTGTCATTTGTTGAATTTTGATGATAGCCATTCTTATAGGTGTAAGATGGTCCCAGTTTGTTGTTTTGATTTGCATCTCTCTGATGATTAGTGTCTTTGAGCAGGTTTTCATGTGTCTCTTGGACTTCCTTCTGTCTTCTTTCGAGAAGTGCCTATTTAGATCAGTTGCCCATTTTTTGATTGGGTTGTTTATCTTCTTTTTGTGAAGTTGCATGAGTTCTCTGCAAATGTTGGAGATTATACCCTTATTGTTCATATCACTGGCAAATATGTTCTCCCATGCAGTGGGCTTTCTTGTTGTTTTGTTGATGGTTTCCTTTGCTGTGCAAAAGCTTTTTATTTTTAAATAGTTCCATTTGTTTATTTATTCTTTAATCTCCATTCCCTGAAGAGTTGTGGCAGTGAAGAAGTTCCTTCAGCAAATGTCAGAGATTTTGCTGCCTGTGGGTTTCTCTAGTATTTTTATGGTTTCCCATCTTATGTTTAAGTCCTTTATCTATTTTGTGTTTATTTTTGTGTATGGTGTAATTTAGTGATCTAATTTCATTTTTTTGCATGTTTCTGTCCAATTTTCCCAACACCATTTGTTATAGAGACTATCTTCACTCCATTGTATATTCATGCCTCCTTTGTTAAAGATTAATTGAGCATAGTGGTTTGGGTTGATTTCTGGGTTCTTTATTTGATTCCATTGATCTATGTGTCTGTCCTTGCACCAGTACCAGGCAGTTTTGAGAACAGTGGCTTTGTAATTCAGCTTGAAATCTGGTATTGAGATTCCACCTACCTTATTCTTCTTTATAGGATTGCTGCAGCTATTTGGGGTCTTTTTTTGTTCCAGATGAATTATTAGAAAGTTCATTCTAGGCCTGTGAAGTATGCCTTTGTAATTTTCATGGAGATTGCATTGAATTTATAGATTGCTTTGGGTAGAATGGAAATTTTGATATTGATACTCCCAATCCATGAACATGGTATGTTCTTCCATCTGTTTATGTCTTCCTCTATCTCTGTTTTTTGTGTCTTATAGTTTTCTGCCTATAGATCTTTTACCTCCTTGTTTAAGTTTATTCCTAGGTATCTTAATTTTTTTGGTGCTATGGTAAATGGGATTGCTGTTTTAGCCTCTCTTTCTGTAAGTTCATTATTGGTATATAGAAATGCCAAAGATTTCTTGGTGTTAATTTTGTATCCTGCTACATTGCTGAATTCATTTATCACGTCTAATAATGTTTTTTAATTTTAATTAAACCTTTATTATTCAGATTATTGCATTTGTTTTTCTTTTTTCCCCTCCATAGCACTCCTCCACCCAGCTTCGACCCTTCCCTCCCTCCCATTGACCTCATCCATAGGTGTATGATTTTTGTCCAGTCTCTCCCTGTATACCCTTTACCCCTTTCCCCCTGAGAATTATCAGTCCACTCCCTTTCAATGCTCCTGATTCTAGTATATTCACCAGTTTATTCTGTTGATCAAATTTTTAATTCACTTAATTTTTAGATTCACTTGTTGATAGATATGTATTTGTTGTTCATAATTTTTTTACTTTAATCTTTTCTTCTTCCTCTTCTTAAAGAGTACCTTTCAGCATTTCATATAATACTGGTTTGGAGTTGATGAACTCCTTTAGCTTTTTCTTCTCTGTGAAGCTCTTTATCTGCCCTTCAATTCTGAATGATAGCTTTGCTGGATAGATTATTCTTGATTGTAGGTAGTTGCTATTCATCACGTTGAATATTTCTTGCCACTCCCACCTGGCCTGCATCGTTTCTGTTGTAGGTAATGAACTGTTTTTCTCTTGCTGCTTTTAATATTCTCTCTTTGTCTTTTGCTCTTGGTATTTTAATTATGATGTGTCTTGGTGTGGTCCTCTTTGGATTCCTTTTATATGGGTTTCTGTGTGCTTCCTGGACGTGTAAGTCTATTTCTTTCACCAGATGTGGGAAGTTTTCAGTCATTATTTCTTTAAATAGGTTTTCAGTATCTTGCTCTCTCTCTTCTGGAACTTCCACAACTCTGATGTTGGTACGTTTGAAGCTGTCCCAGAGTCTCCTTACAATATCTTCACATTTTTGGATTCTTTTCTCTTCTTGCTTTTCCAGTTGAGTGTTTTCTGCTTCTTTATATTTCAAATTTTTGACTTGATTCTTGCCTTTCTCTAGTCTGCTGTTAGGACTCTGTATAATATTTTTTTATTTCAGTCAGTGAATGTTTAATTTTTAGTTGGTCCTTTTTCATCTTTAGTTGGACCTTTACCATCTCTAGTTGGCTCTTTTGCATCTCTAGTTGGTCCTTTTTCATCTCCTCTTGGGACTTGATAAATTTATCCATCTTTTCTAGCATATTCTTGAAAAACCTTATAAGCGTGGTTTTGAACTCTATATCCAGTCGTTTTTTTTCCTCCATTTCTTTTTTTTGCGATTCCTTCCCTTGTCTCGCCATTTTCACTATGTCGGGGAAACTTTTGTGTTGAATTCAGCCTTATAATCATGTCTAATAATTTTTTGATGGAGTCTTTAGGGTTTCTATGTACAGTATCATGTCATCTGCAAATAAGGACAGTTTTACTTTTTCTCTTTCAATTTGGATGCCTCTTATTTCTTCTTGTCTGAAAGCAATGGCTAGTACTTTCAGCACTATGTTAAATAGGAGTGGTGAGAGTGGGCATCCCTATCTTATTCCTGTTGTTAGGGATAATGGTTTTAGTTTTTGCACATTGAGTTGGCTGTGGGTTTGTCATATATGGCTATTATTATGTTGAGGTATGATCTTTCTATTCTTGCCTTGCTGAGAGTTTTTATCAAGAAAGGGTGTTGGATTTTGTCAAATGCTTTTTGTGCATCAATTGATATGACAATGTGATTTTTATCTCTCAATTTGTTTATGTGAAGTATCATGTTTATTGATTTGCAAATATTGTACCAGCCTTGCATCTTTGGGATAAATCCTACTTGCTCCTGGTATATGATCTTTCTGACATTCTGCTGCATTTGATTTGCTAGAATTTTGTTGAGGATTTGGCATCTATGTTCATGAGGGATATTGGTCTGTAATTCTCTTTCATTGTGTTATCTTTATCTGTTTGTGGTATTAGGGTAATGCTGGCTTCATAGAAGGAGTTAGGCAGTGTTCTTTCTTGAATTTTCTGGAATAGCCTGGGAAGGATGGGTTTTAGTTCTTCTATGAATGTCTGGTAAAATTCCCCTGTGAAGCGATCTGGCCCTGGGTTTTTTTTTTTTTGCTGGAAGCTTTTTGATGACTGCTTCAATTTCTTCCATAGTTATCAACATGTTGAGAGTTTTAGAATCTTCCTGTGTGAGTTTTGGAAGGTTGTGTTTTTCTCAGAATGTGTCCATTTCCTCTAGGTTGTATCCTTAGTTAGAATGGAGTTGTTCATAATATTTTTTAACAATACTTTGTATTTCTGTGGGGTCTGTAGTTATTTCACCTCTCTCATTTTTGATTTTGTTTATTTGTGTCCTCTTTCTTTGCTTCTTGGTGAGCCTGGCTAGAGGTTCATCAATCTTGTTTATTCTTTCAAAGAAACAGCTCTTGGTTTTATTCTTTTTTTATAGTTTTTTTTTTGTCTCTATCTCATTCATTTCTGCTCTGATCTTTATTATTTCCTTCCTTCTGCTCACAGTGGGCTTTTTTTGTTACTTTCTTTCTACTTCTTTAAGTTGTTGAGTTAGATGATCGATTACCATTTTTTCCTGTTTTTTGAAGTAGGCCTACAGAGCTATAAACTTCCCTCTCAACACTGCTTTCATTGTGTCCCATAGCATTTGCATTGTTGTGTTTTTATTGTCATTATTCTCTAGAATATCTTGAATTTCTTCTTTGATCTCATTTATAACCCAATCATTTTTTAGTAACATGCTATTCAACTTCTAAGTATATGAATTTTTTGGAATGATTTTATTTTAGTTTATTTCTAATCTTATGCTATTGTGGTCTGATAAAATGCTTGATATGATGTCAATATTTTGAATTTGCTTGTGACACAATATGTGGACTATTTTTGAGAATGTCCAATGTGCACTTGAGAAGAATGTATATTCTGTGGCTTTGGGGTGATATACTCTGAAAATGTCAATTAGGTCCATCTAATCTATTGAGTTATTTAGAATTGCTGTTTCTTTGCTGATTTTTTGTCTAGAGGATTTGTTCAGAGATGTCAGTGGTGTATTAAAATCCCCTACTATGATTGTATTATTGTCAATCTCTCCCTTGATATCTTCCAGGAGTTCTTTTTTTATGTGTTTAGGTGCTCCTGTATTAGGTGCGTATATGTTTACCAGAGTTATATCTTCTTGATGAATTGCACCTTTTAGTATTATGTAGTGGCCTTCCTTATCTCTTGTTATAGTCTTTACTTTGAGGTCTATTTTATCAGATATAAGTATCGCTACCCAGCTTTTTTCTCATTTCTATTTACCTGAAAAATGTTTTTCCATTCCTTCACTCTCAGTCTGTGTGAATCCTTTCCTCTGAGGTGAGGAAACACATTTAAACATTTGTAGACAGCAAATGTATGGGTCCTATTTTCTTAACTATTCAGCTACTCTATGTCTTTTGATTGGCGCATTTAACTCATTTACGTTTTATGATATTATTAACAAGTTAATGTTTGTTGTCATGTTTTTCCTTAATGTTGTGTTTTTTTTTCTCACCTTTCTTTTTCTTCTTTTTATAGCAGTCCCTTTAGCATTTCTTGCATTGTTATCTTAGTAGTGATAATCTCTCTTATCCCTTTCTTGTCTGTAAAGCTCTTGATTCCACCTTCAATTTTGAATGATAGCTTTGCTGGGTATAGTATTGTTGGGTTCAGACCCTTGTTTTGCATCACTTTATGTATTTCATTTCATTCCCTTCTGGCCTGGTGTGTTTCTGTTGAGAAATCAGTTGATATTCTAATAGGAGATCCTTTGTAGGTAACTATCTGCCTGTCTCTGGCAGCCTTTAAGATTCTTACTTTGTCGTCAGTGTTCGCCAATTTAATTATGATATGTCTTGGTGTCGGTCTTTTGGGGTTCAGCTTGTTTGGGACTCTGTACTTATTAGATTTGCATATTTTTTTCCTTGCCAATATCAGGGAAATTTTCTGTCATTATTTCTTCAAATAGGTTTTCTATCCCTTGCTTCTCTTCCAATCCTTCTGGTATCCCAATTAAGTAAATGTTTCATTTTCTGTGGTCCTAAAGTTACCTTAGGCTCTCTTCTTGTTTTTTAAGTCGTTTTTTCTAGTTGCTGCTGTGTTTGTGTTTTTTTTCTTACCTTGTCTTCTAATTCACTGTTGCAGTCCTCAGTCTCTTCTAGTCTACTGTTTAGGCCTTCCATTGTGTTCCTAATTGCAGATATGTCATTTTTCATTTACTCTTGGTTTCATTTCATGTTGATAACATTCTCATTCAGCTCTTCATAGTTCTCATTGAGTTGTGTGTATTTGTCTTCCATCCATTTAAACATCCTTAAAACCATCACTCTGAATTATTTCTCTAAAAGGCTCCTGGCTTCTATTTCATCTAACACCCTTTCTAGTGATTCCTCTTTTTCTTTCCTTTGGGGATTGCTTTTATGTCTTCCCATGTTTTCCTGTAGTGTTTTTAAAAAAAAATTTTAATTGTTTGATTCCACAACTTTCAGAGAATAAACAGATACTACCATCATCCTAATATTCTCTGAGTGAAGAAAATAAAATTTTAATTTATGATGACCTAAAAGTGCTTTAATTGTAGTTCCAATTACTTTTCTACCCAAATTTTTTTGGGGGATGGTGCTACTGGTGTATTCACTCAGTTCTCCTGTGCTTGTTAATCTATTGTTGTTCTCTACTTGAACTATTTGGGTTCTCTTGATGTAGATCTGTGAGCTTGAGCATCACAACTGTGGTGTCTAGAAGTCGACAGCCATGGAGGGGAATGTCCCTATTTTTGCTGTTTTGTACCCTTAAATGAGATCATATGTGCCCAACGGGGATACACAGTGGCATCAAGGACCCATCTGTCATGGTGATGTGTTTCAAGGGGCCTACATTCTGGAGAGGCATGACTGTGGTGCTCAGAGTTCCAAAATCACATCCATGGGGGCTCCTAGTGGCTCCCAGGCACTGCTTAGGAGGTGGACCGCAGGAAATGCGCTGCTGAAATCCCAAGATGGGTGGCAGCCAAGTGGGTGCACAGCAAACACGGTGACCAGGGAGCTTCACAAACCAGATAGGAGGTCACACCACAGATGGGGTAACCAGGACATTCAAACACAGGAACTAGGGTGCTTTGCAAAACTGTGCTAGGGCACACTGTACACTGAGAAACCGAGGTGCCTGCAAATGCTGTGACCCTTGAGTTTTACAAGCTGGGTGCAGTAGCCAAGCTACCAATGTCTCCAGGGAGGGGGAGGTTGCACTCACTGCTTTGGAGGTGGAGGTCCCAGTGTTCACTGGTCTGCAACTGTGGCAGCAGGACTCTGGCTGTAGTGGTTGTTGGGTCCCAGGGCAGCTCCAAGGCCTGTCTGGCTGGTGGTGTTGATGACTTCCCAAAGAAAGGCCACTTTTCCCTTCAAGATGGCGTGGGCTCCATGCTCAAGTCTTGCAGTCCGGGAAGTGCCAACTGCAATGGCAGTCTCTCTTTGTCTAAGAGAACCTGGATTGCCAGCCTCCACTGCTCCCATGAGATTCAACTGTCCCTCACTCAATCACACATCCACTACACACACCCACACACTCTCCTTTTGTTCCCTCACTCACTTCCTCTCCCTCACCTTTGTCCTGCTAGCTGCCATCTTCCCACAAGTCTCCTCTCTATTCCTCAATAAGTTGATGGGCTTCTATATTCAGCAGGGCTGAATACATGTTATTTCCTCAATGCATAACTTTTTTTCAAGTACTAATGAAAATGTTCAAACCTATTAGATCTTCAAACTCTTATTCATTCATTTTATAATGAAAATATTATCTATAATGTTTCTAAGTCTCTTATATACCCTAGTTAAACAATGATAAATGACACATATTAACAACACTCTCTATTGTTATAGAACTAGCCTTCTACAGGTAAAAACTAATGTTAAATAATGATTCTTAAAGTATTTATTCCCTCAATCCATTGAAAGAATACTGTAATTCATTTCATTAAACACCTAATTATCTAGAGATGTGAATAAAACAGAGGTGTGAATAAAACAAAAAGTCCCTTCCTTGTGAATTTAAATTTTAGTAAAAATTTAACAAATAACATGTAACATTCTACAATGCAGCAAATTCTAATGAAAAATTAAATATGGTAAGAATAGGAAATATATTTAGATGGGAGCTGTTAAATTCATTTGAATAGAGGATAATGCTTTTTAAAGTACTATAAATGAAAAAAAAAGGTGCATTTTGACAGAACAGAGTTTGACAAAGGGGAATTTACTCAGGGGATAGGAAACAGTCTAATATATATTCAGGCTTCGAATACTTTTTTACTATTTATTTTATCTCTGTGACAATATTTCTTAAAAGATATATAGAGGTTCAATAGCTTTTAATACTGATAACCCAAACAGTGAGCCAACGTGTTTTTCCCAGGGTTGTATTTTGTGACATGGAAGAATGATCCCCTTGGACCACAAGATTGAGGCAAAAGTGTGGAAAATGTACTACAAGCAGATTCATACTCCCCGTAAGGGGAGAGGGACCCGATAATGGGATGCCTGTTAAAGCCTTGTAGTCCAGGGTTTATGTTTGCCACATGCCTGCTCTATGTCTACCTGTGTCATCACCTGGTGGATTCCCTCATTGTTCTTGCCCAGCAATAGTCCTGAACTTTTCCTCTTTCTATGTGTTCTTTCTCTCTTCCTGTGCTGAACTTTCTCTGTTGCTATGTGTTTGTACATCTTGTTGTTACAGACCCTCACCTAGTTTCCCATGCCTCCCACTTTGAGTCCAGAAACATTTTATTATTTCTGCTTGGTTGGTTCCTGTGGTTAGGTTGCTCAAACTGCCATGTCTGCCCCTGCCTTTGTTTTCCACTAGACCACTGCCTGTCTGCTTGCATTTCAAGTTAACCCACTCAATATCCTGGATAAATATGTGGACTGAACAAAATGAGTGGACATTTGAGTGTAGCAATATTAGCTAAGTAATATAGGTTGTATACTCTCATTTCCTCAGTGAAGATTTCTTGACCTAGCTCTAATGTGTTATAGAATACACCGAGACACTTCTAGTCTCATAACTCTACCCTCCCACATATCTAGCTATAGCTTGGCAATCAGACTTCGATTAGAGCCCCTTTCAAGCTACCCTATTTTTCATCCAGAGCTTTTAATCTGAACTTAATTTCTAATTGCACTTTGGCTTTGCACTTTTGTTTCTCTAATGAAACAGTGGGTCTATCCTTAACAAAAACTGGTTCTTAATAATTAATGAGGTTGTCCACTTGATAATAAATCTGAAAGAACTTGAATCCTGTGGTAATAAAATGTTCAGTTTTATCTCCTTTGGTTGAAGAAGCGAACCCACCTTTACTCTCATTTATTTATTTTTATTTAATTTACATTATCTCCTACTCCTAACTGGCTTGTGGGTAGAATTTGTATTCACCAAATTCTAAGACATAAAGTCTCTGAATATCTAAGAAGATCTGTGCTCCAATTGCATTTTATATAAAATACTACTTGATTCTTCATTATAATACATTGTTAGGTTCCAATTCTAAAAGCAGAAATAATTATATCTGATATAATAGATGATGGTAAGTATTGAATAAACCAATGTACAAAAGGACTCCCTCCAAAATGACATCTTCTGTAGTTTGAAATATCCAAAATAACTTATTTCACAGTGTTAACATATCCCCAAACAGTTCTCTCTAGTTTTGGCTTACCATTTAATATGCCTCTCTGTTTTATCAATAAAGTTTAACGATGACGTAAAAGCATGAGTATGTGCTCCTGCCTAAGAGTACAAGCTTAGCTGTCAGTGCTCTGGAAATACAGAGTAGGACATGCAAGTTGGAAGAGTATCATTACTTCATTTTGACTTTTAATAAGTTGTTCTTCAATTACCTCTATACTTCTCTGTTCTCTCACCACATATAAATTCTGTCTACTTAGCTAGATAATAGAAGATATTTTCTCTATTTTGCCAGTATGGTGAGGGAGCAGGCTGCAGGGAGAAAATGTGGAAATGCAGATTGAATTCTAACTGGCGCTCAAAGTTTCCATCTATCTTGCTATTTTCATATTGTCTCCTTTTTAGAAGTATTTGAAAATTTCATTTGCTGAGATATATTTTTACCCATTGGTTTACCAACTGGGACCTCAGTTCTTTTAGTCAGCACAAAAAAGATTTTAAGATCAACGAAAGTGAGAGTTAAGCAAAGTGGGATTTAATGAAGATATACTCCAAGTGAGGAGCTGGCCAGTTGAAACAATAGCCTGACTTCCTGGGTTATCTGGTTTAAATGAGGGGATTTTCTGTGTGGAGACTTTCATTTACATTCAGAGATACTGGTAGAAAAGGGTTATCTATAATAATAAAAGAGAATCATGCAAATTGACTGTCCCTCTACTATACCCACCAGCCAATCAGGAGTGAGTATGTAAATTAATCCAACAAAAATGGCAGCAGCCACAAAGCTAGCACAAGCAGGAGGCTAGGGTTGCTCTGACAATGGAGGAAGCCAAGCTTCCCGCCTGCCCTGACTGCAGCTAAAGGGGGGTTATAAAAAAATAAATAAATAAATAAGGAGGGGCTGGGAGCCTGGGTTGCCTGGGGGGCATGGTCAGCCTGAAAATGGCCCTCTACCCCTCACCCTGGCTGGCCACATCCCCCAGCAGGAATCCTTCCACCCTGAAGGGGATGTGACCAGACTAAAAAGAGCCATCAGCACTTCACCCAGGCTTTCCAGGCACCCCAACAGAAACCCCCATGCTAAAGGGGGTGTGGCCAGCTTGAAAACAGCACCAGCCTCTAACCCAGGCTGGCCATGCCCCCATGGAGTAAGAGTCCCTGCTAGGGGACCTGGCCAGCCTGGGTAGGGGAGCTGTCAGTCCTTTACCCAGGTTTGCCAGGCCCCCAGAGGATACCCCCACCCTGAATGGGGCATGGCCAACCTGAAAACAGCCCTCAGCCCCTCACCCAGGCTGGCCATGCCTCCGGTGGGAACCCTCACTCCATGAGGGTGTGGCTTTCCTGCAAACCCCCATAGGCCCCTCACCCAGGCTGCAAAACACCCCAAAAGAACCCTCACTCTGATCCAGGACACCCTTCAGATCAAACCAGCCAACCCCCACCCATCCACTAGGCCTCTATCTATACTAATAAAAGGGTAATATGCTAATTAGATTGAGAGTCCTTCCAGAAGACCTTCTGGAAGTTCTTCTGGACAAAGCCATAGTGATAGGGCTGAGGTAGAGGCAGTTAGAGGCCAAGAGGGGAGGGAAGTTGTGGGTAATTAGGCTGGTAGGAGGGGCAATTGGAGGTGAGCACACCAGCAAGCGGGGGGGCAGCTGGGGCAGGCAGGCCATCATTGGGGGTCAGTTGAGGGTGATCAGGACAGCCAGGGGGGCAAGTTTAGAGTGAACAGGTCATCAGGGGGGCAGTTGGGGGTGACCAGGCTGGAGGGGGGGCATTTGAGGTCAAGCAGGCCAGTGGCAGGGGCCAGTTGGGGGCAAGCAAGCTGGGAGGCAGAGTTGTTAGGGGCAAACAGGCAGGCAGGCAGGTGAATGGTTAGGAGCCAGCAGTTCCAGATTGTGAGAGGGATATCCAACTGCTGGTTTTAGCCCATTCCTTGTAAACCGGCTGTAAGACATCCTTTGAGGTGTCCCAGATTGGAGAGGGTGCAGGCTGGGCTGAGGGACCACCCCACTCTGCCCAAATTTTGTGCACCAGGCCACTAATATAATTATATTTCTTCTGCATATGTCCTTACCCATAATGCATACAGAAAAGCCTAAAGGAGTGAGAGGGGTCAAAAATGCAATGCAAATTTTATTTTAATTAGTACAGGGCCCTAGGTCATATTCATGTCATGTCATTTTCCTCTGAGTTTGTACCAAGAACTAGCTGGTTCTAAACATTAGTGGTCTGCTGGCTGCTGGGCCGCCCATAGAGAGGCTATCTAAAGACAATGTTGGTCCCATCCTTGTTCAGGATCCTAGGGAAAACCCCATTCTAGCTGTTCAGGTCTAACTTCCTATCTAACAGTATTTTCCTTATTTATATGTTTGCTTTTTATTGGGTACCTACATGTAAGCAATTAATTCCCAACCTTCTCTTTCCTGCTAAAGTAGTTATCACTTGATTTCTTCAAACATTTTTTTTCTTTCAATATGTTAACTTAAAAAATATTCAAACCTGGAAGGATTTTTGTTAGTTTATTTGAATCAAACTGTCGACAATTTCCAAGAAGCAGAATCTCAACATAATTGGGGTAATGCTCCAGAGAATGGCAATGTTTCACCTTCTTTTATATATTACAATCAAAGGAGAAGACATAAGTGGGTTATATGAAACCCATTGGTGATAGAGAGGCAGGAGAAAGCAAAGTGGGGGAATCTCTATGATTAGATAAAAAGTAAAATGATAGACACTTTTACTTAGGTGGGTACAGGATGGTTAATAGTCAACTATTAATAGGATAACAGGATAACAATAACAATGAGGGAATTTGTGGTCTCCCCGCTGGAGCGGAGCTGCATTGGTTGTACCCTGAGGGGTCCAGAAAAAAAAGAAGTTACAAGTTTCCCTGACATTTCAACAATATGTTATAGTAGATGCGCAAAGACAATAGGCTATGTTAAGGCAAAGACTGACCTTGTGCCAAAACCGGTTTGATCTAGTAGATAGAGTGTCGGCCTGTGGATTGAAAGGGTCCCAGGTTCAATTCTGGTAAAGGGCATGTATCTGGGTTGCAGGCACATCCCCAGTAGGGGGCCTGCAGGAGGCAGCTAATCCATGTTTCTAACTCTTGGTCTCTCTCCCTTCCTCTCTGTAAAAAATCAATAAAATATATTACAAAAAAAAAAAAAAAAAAAAAAGACTGACCTTGTCAGGGAAGATACTGGTCTAGGAAGTGATTATCCACCATAACTGATTTTAGTTAAAGTTTAATTTTAGACCATCCTTTGTGGTTACTTTAGGTCTTTGACTTTACAAAACTGCCATGCAGGTGTTCCCTGAGTTTGTTCGATTAGCAAATGGCTCCTTTTGTCCATATATATTTTATTGACAGCATTTATTTGGTATAATAATCCCCCATTTTATTTTTCCTTTTGGAATTATAATGTTTATTGTACATTATCTTCATTTTAGTTAGTTAAGATGCATATGTAATGTAATCATCTTCTATGTTTGCAAAAATGTGGAATATAACTTTTAAGAACTTTACTACTTTTATTATTTTCAGCTATAATATTTGATTTTTGAAAGTCATTCTCACAGAAACTTGAGAAAAAATAAATCTCCCCATGCCTTGGTCTTATTCTTCCTGTCATAGTTAATTTTATATGTCAACTAGATCACAGGATATTCAGATAACTTGTTAAACATTATTTATGGGTGTGTCTGTGAAGGTGTTTCTTGAGAGATTGGCATTTGAATCAATAGACCTTAGAATGAAAGCAGATTGTCCTCTTCAATATGGTTGGACCTCAGGGTATCCTCCAATTAATTGAGGAACTAACTAGAACAAAAAAGTAGAGAAAAGGAGGGTCACTCTTTCCCTGCAGATTTGCATGAGCTAAGACCTTCTGCCTTGAGCACTCTTGGTTCTCAACTTTTAGAATCAGAATATAATTACATTCTTATTGAGTTCTACTAAGAAAATTATATATACATATGTATGTTATTTCCAGGGCTAGAAAAATAAACTAGGTAGAGATGCTCTTGAAGAGTTGCCAGTAGCTACATAGACACTATAAAACAAATATAAATACCAAGTTTACTTCTTTTCTTTCTTCCTTTTCTCTTCTGGGAATTTCTGGATTTTCTGAAGTAGGAGAAATAGGCAATGTTCTCATTATTTTTTGTAAAGTATACAGAATGCAATATTTTTGAGTATACAGAATGCATTATTTGTTAAAAGTATACAGAATGCAATATTGTTATTGTATAGGTCATATAAAAATAAATATGAAACAGACAAGTATTTAGATCTTGTTAATATAGTAAACTTGTTTCAAATACACATGATTACCATTTTTATAAGATGGATTCCAGTCCAGACTATAGTTCTGATTTATTAAGTCTAAAATTAAAAGGAAGATAGTTTATAGAATGACATTCTTCTCTGCTATTTTACAAAAATATACTTTATTTTTCTTTTAAAATGCATCTTAGTTCTGTTCTAGATAGACTAAACAACAGAATATATAATAATGCTTGCTGCTCATTCCCATATGCCATAGCTAAGTGAATATCCACATTTATATAAATTTATATATTATTTTAGTTTAAATTATTTTGATACTCAAACGACAAGTCACTGTTCTTCCCAGGATCATGTCTCACAAAGTTGAAGAAGAAAATCATGGACCAGAAGATTTAAGTAAAAGCATGAAAATTTATTATAAGTTGATACAAACTCCCCTTATGGGGACGGTGCCCAAGAATGGGTTCCACCAAAGCTTACTGGTCTAGGGGTTTATATTTACCAAAAGTCTGTTTGTGTACCTGGTCACTTTTTGGTTGGTTCCCTCAATTTTTTTGTTTTGTTTTGTTTTTGTCTAGCAACAATTTTAAAATCCACATGGTGTTCTCTCCCTTCTTTTTTCTCTTCCTTCCCATCTCTCATAACCTTTTGCATTCCAAGATAAGCATTCTTGTGTTGTGCATCCTGTTTTTCTGCAAGTCCAGTATTCCTGTGGTTTTAACTGACTCCAACTCTCACATCCACATTTATTCCTTCGGTTACCCTTGACCCTCTCTGTCTAATCCTATTTTTAACTCCTCTCAATTTCAAGTCTCAGTTCTCCATAGGATTATTTTTTTCCTAAATTACTTCAATTAAAATTTTTAAAACCTACTTAAATTACTTTGTAACTATCATTCAAAATATTGCCAGCAACTCTATGAACTTCAATGGATTCCAATAAATGTTTTTGGCAATACATGTATATGTAAGATTTAATACATGCACATTTAAAGTTTAGATTATGTTTTTGAAATATGTTGTTATACTTAGAAATTTGGAAATTGGTCGTGCTTAATTTTTTTAATTTGTTTTAATGTTCAGAGTAACAGAATAATGGTTTTACTCCTGCTAATTGATTATTTTTTATTGAGTTTTATTAACTTAAAGAAACTTTATAACCCCATTTTATTTACCTACTGCTTTGAGCTATTCATGTGTCAAAAATATTTCTTGAATATGTCAAACATAAAATGAACAAGTATCAAAGAAAGAAATCAGCAGTGGTTTGGGCTATAGGACATTATTCTAGAACCTGATGACTCATGAAAAATTTAAATTATCTAACAATATTGTTTTATCCCCATCTCTAGTGTTTTTCATAATATGAACACTATTTTAGTATTGATTATAATAATTTCAAACTTTGTAAAAATTAGAGCCGAAAAAAGAGCATCGGCCTGCAGACCGAAGGGTCCCAGGTTAGATTCCAGTCAAGGGCATATACATTGGTTGTGGGCATATCCCAAGTAGGGAGCATGCAGGAGGAGGCTGATCAATGGCTCTCATCGATGTTTCTAACTTTCTATCCCTCTCCCTTCCTCTCTGTGAAAAATCAATAAAATATAAATAAATAAATAAAAATAAAAATTAGATAGTGTAATTGCATTGGGGAGATATGTATCCTTTTTAAAATAAGTGATTATTTTATTTAGAGGTGACTCTTTATCATATTTATTCCTTTATTCTTAATAGAAGAACACATCAATAATCTTAATAATCAAGAATCTTTTAAAATTCATTCTCCAATTCCAAAGAATAACAGAATGAGAAATTGAGCCATTTTATTTATAAAATATATATTTTAGATTCCTTTCTTCCTTTTTAAATAAACACTTAGTCATATTTTCTTCTATTTCCTGATTATTTACCTTTAATTTAAAATCCTTATGTGATTTTAAAATTGAATCTGCCTTAGATAAGTAAAAATCATTTATATTTTAAATCTTCTTTCTATGAATAAATATGTATTTGAAAATACATCTATACTAATAAAAGGGTAATATGCTAATTAGACAAAGCTATAGTGGCAGGGGCGAGGCAGAGGTGGTTAGGGGCAATCAGGCCAGCAGGGGAGCAGTTAGGGGGCAACAAGGCCAGTAAGGGAATAGTTAGGGGGTGGAGCAAGGATGGGGTCTATACCAGCAATTGGATATCTCCTGTGGGGTCCCAGATTAAAGAGAGTGCAGGCCTGGTTGAGGAACCCCCACTTCGTACATGAAATTCATGCACCAGGATGTAATATCTATATATATATATATATATATATATATATATATATATATATTTACTTGCCAAAGTTATCATTGATATTTATTTAATAGGCTCTGAAAGTGCAAAAGACATACAACTTTACAACTTTGTTTATACACTTGAGTATGTCAAAGTGTAATGTAGTAAAGAGGTCATGGAGGTGAACCACTCATCCTTCCCATCAAGAGAACCAGCTACGAGGTGGTTAGTTGGCATATAGCCTTCAATTATCTACTGTACATTTGGATGCACTAAAATGTCCATGCTTGGGCTATTTTCTCCCATTAACATTATTTTATATTAAGGATTTGGGAAATTGAAAATACATTCGGTTCCCATTCATTGGATACACTCTCTGGTTTATTCTTGCTGAATGTGAGAATTATGTCATGGGAAATCTTGGGGGAATCTCCATGTGCCTATAAATAAATTGCACAGAGTTGCACTACAGAGTAAGGTAATCTTACTATTTTCCTTCCTTCCTTCCTTCCTTCCTTCCTCCCTTCATTCCTTCCTTCCTTCTTTCCTCCTCCCCTTCCTCCCTTCCTTTTTTCCTCCCTCCCTCTTTTTCTCCCTTCTTTCCTCCCTTCTTTCCTTCCTCCCTCTTTTGCTCCCTCCCTTTTTCCCTCCCTCCCTTCCTTCCTACCTTTCTTTCTCCCTTCCTTTCTTCTTTCCTCCTTCCCTTGTTCTCTTCCTTTTTTCCTCCCTCCCTCCCTTCCCTTTCCTTCCTTCTTCCCTTCCTTTCTCCCTCCTTTCCTTCCTTCCTTATTTCCTTCCTCCCTTCTTTCCTCCCTTCCTTTATTCCTTCCTCCCTCCCTCCCTCACTCCTTCCCTTCATTCCTTCCTTTCTCCCTTTTTTCTTCTTTCCTCCTTCCCTCCCTCCCTTCCTTCTTTCCTCCCTCTTTCTCTTCCTTCCCTTTCCTTCCTCTTTCCTTCCTTTCTTCCTTCATTTTTTTCTTCCTTATTTTCAACACTGTCTAAAAGTCTTCCCTGCCTAATTATTTGTCCACTTTATTTTGTTTTTCAAATAGAATTCTTTTAATAAATATTGTACATGTCTAATATCATCTTAGTGTCTGTTTATGAAATAATCCAAACTGATGCACTAGTGTTTTTATGTAATAAACTAGGGGCCTGATGCACAAATTCATGCATAGGTGGGATCCCACTGGGTGGCCTGCAGGGATGGGGCCAAAACCCGCATTCAAACAACGCCTGGAGCTCCTACCTGGAGCTCATCCCAGCCCCACTGTGCTTGCCATGGGCTAGCACCCACTCAGTCCCGATTGGCTGGACCCTAGCAGCAAGCTAACCTACCTGTTGGATCATCTGCTCCCTGGTGATCAGTGCACATTATAGTGAGCAGTTGAGCAGCCTTAGCATATTATGGGCCTATTACACTTTGATTGCTTGTTTGGTTGTTCTGCCATTTGGTCTATTTTTATATTACTCTTTTATTATATAGGATTATGTTATAATCAAGAAGATATGAGGATTATAGAGATGAAAATCTCATATTAATAAAAACATTCAGAGAAGAAATTAAGTGGAAAAAACGTACACTATAGTGTGTTATGTGATGTTAGAAGAGAGGACATTTGAAAATTTAATTTCATATTAAGGATTTGGAAAATAGAAAATACATTTGGCTTTGTTTTGGGATCACATGTATTTTCATGTGTCCATGGGCTTTATTTGTTTACCTTTCTAACTTCTTCAATTTTTGTGGTTATTAAAGGTAATATATAATATTAAAGATAGTGTATATAGAGCATTGAGCTCAGTTAGACAATTAATACATACCAACTTTTCTAATTGTTTCTGATTAATGAATGCAATCATAATTTAATTACTTTCATGTAAATCAAACCTATTTTTATATCAGTACATATATGTGCACAATTGAAAGAATACAGGGTGGGGCAAAGTAGGTTTACAGTAGTGAGTACTTGAAACAGTTTATTCTTGTATTATTATTTATTTATTATTGTATTATTTTTCATATAAACAACTATAAACCAACTTTTGCCCCACCCTGTATAAAGAACACAGGAATAACCCAGTGAAGTCATTTTCAAACTTATAATGTACAAAAGAAAATCATCTAGGAACCTATTTGAAATGTATGTATACAGGTGCCCCATACATAGATTTTGCTGATTATTTCTGGGAAAACTTCAAGGAATTTGTCTTTTTAAGAAGAATCAAAGTTCTTTGAAAGTTTATGGGGGGAAAATTTGGCCAAAAATCTCTGTGTGTGTACCTATTTAAATACACTTATTTATTAATTTAACACAAATACATTGATTTAATTCAGTTGTTCAAGTATGAAAATACCTGGAATCCTATATAATAAAAGAGTACTATGTAAATTCACCATACCTCAACTACACCCACAAGCCATGCACACCAGCCACGCCCACCAGCCATAAGACCCAGTATGTAAATTAACCCAACCAATACGGCTACTGCCACAGAGAGAGCAGGAGAGAGGCTTGGGTTCCCCCTAGCAATGGAGGAAGCCAAGTGCCCAGGCCTCCGCTTAAGCCAACAAAGTTTCAATGGCTGTGAGAGCAGAAGGTTTGGCTCCACTCCAGGCTACAAAGTTTCAATTGTAGAAGATAAATAAATCCCAGATACCAGGGCCTCCACTTGGCTTGCCTGAGGGTGTGGCCAGCCTTGCAAACCACCACAGATCCCTCACCCAGGCCACCCCATGCCCCAAGGGAAGACCCACCCTGATCCAGGACACACTTCAGGGCAATCAGACTGGCAGGGGAGTTGTTAGGAGGTGATCAGGCTGGCAGGCAGAAGCAGTTAGGGACAATCAGGAAGACAGGCAGGTAAGCAGTTGGGAGTCAGCAGACTTGGATTGGGCCTAAATGGGCAGTCAGACATCCCTCAAGAGGTCCCAGATTGGAGAGGGAGCAGGCTGGGCTGAAGGACACTCCCCCTGCCCCCGTGCATGAAGTCATTATATAAGTTTCATAAATAACACTTACCTTAATTAAGAAAGGTATACTGTTATTAAATATAATAGATCTTTCAGCACCAGTTATATTATTTTTATTACTGCAATTTAAAAACTCAAAATTTAAATGTGTAATTCTCATTCCAGGTGGCATAAATAATTTTTTAATTGTCAAAGTCTATGACAACATTTATTTGGTTGATTGTTAGCATCTTTAATAATGTGAAATTTAGTAATTTATGTCAATATAATTTTTTGTATCTGTTTAGTACGTAAAAATTTATTTCAGTTTTTATTCTATCATATAATCATGAGAATTTAAAAGTTTCAATTCACAAAATATTCAGGTTACTCTATCTGTACTAATAAGAACTTCCATCCTATCTAATAAAGAGGTAATATGTAAATTGACCATTACTCCAATACACAAGATGGCTGTCCCCACGTGGTCAAAGATGGCCATGCCCACATGGACACAAGATGGCTAGCAGAGGAGGGCAGTTGTGGGCGATCAGGCCAGCAGGGGAGAGAAGTTAGGGGAGACCAGGCTGGCAAGGGAGGGTAGTTAGGGGTGACCAGGCCTGCAGGGAAGGGCAGTCAGTAGTAACTAGGCTGACATGAGAGGGCAGTTAGGGGCAATTGGGCCAGCAGAGGAGGCTAATTAGGGGCTACCAGGCTGGCAAGAGTGAGCAGTTAGGGGTGACCAGACCAGCAAGGGAGGGCAGTTAGGGGCAATCTGGCCAAAAGAGGAGCAGTTAGGCATTGATCAGGTTAGCAAAGGAGTGGTTAGAGGGTGATCAGGCTGATAGGCAGAAGCATTTAGGGGAAATCAGGCAGGCAGGTGAGAAGTTAGGGAGGCAGCAGTTTTGGATTGTGAGAGGAATGTATGACTGCCCATTTAGGTCTGATTCCACTGGGATCCCAGATTGGAAAGGGTGCAGGCTGGGCTGAGGGACACACCCCACTCCTGTGCAGTAATTTTATGCACCAGGCCTCTAGTAGTGTTATAAATGAGGCAACAGTTTCCTAAGTCTCTGAATAAAAAATGCCACCTTTTAATGTAAATGGACTCTTTACAGTGTCAGTCACCATTATTTTAAAAACTTACCATAAGATTAGCAAATAATTTTCAGACATTATTTTAACTTGTGTGTTTATGTGTGTGTGTGTGTGTGTGTGTGTGTGTGTGTGTGTAAGTAAAGTGACTCAATATAAATTCCTTAACTATAACCCTTAATGAGTTATAATAACTAGATATTTCTTATTAATCCTATAAAGCTGTAAAGATTCCCTTATTAATCTTTAAATTAATTTACTAAATAAGCAGAATCAATTAGCCTAAATAGAAGCACAGAAAATAACTTATTCCTTATATAAATCAAACCAAATACCACTTCATAAAGCAAAAAGAAAAGGGAGCAGATGCAGTGAATGGACTTTTCTGATGCATTCAAAAAACTGCATGGAGCAACTATTTGCCATGTGTGTCCTCTTTGCTAGATGTGTGAATGCAAGGGTTAGCAATGAAAATTTTAGTCCAGAGGAGTTTGAAAACAAACCTCTCAAGTACACAAAGAACATATTCTGTGGCAGTCAACGGTATCATCTAGGTATGGCATTATTTATAAAACTAAGTTTTCTAAGAGATATCTGATGACAGGGCATGCTTATATCAATGATCACTAACTAGTTCCTCTTTGTTCTTAACCAGTTTTTCAAGGTCAGCAATATTCACTTCAGATTCTACAGGAAATCTACTAGAGGCTAGATTCAAACTTTCTTATACATTGTCACAAAAGTGTCAAATATAAAAACAAGTTTGAAAACTAAAGAAATATTTGTTGCTGGTGATTCCTTTTTCTACAGTTGTATGAGGTGATTATTAATATTTTCAAGTATATTCATTATGTCAGAATTACATCTAATACTATAGTATGGCAACCATTTTCTTAATGTGGACAATGTTGAGGAAGATAATGGTAGACTGAGAATATTTAAAAGTTAAACATTAACTAGAGAGGTTATAGCCTGCATATATCCTGGCATGGAATAATATGGATTATCCTTGCATGAAATAGTATATGACATTTTTTGCATGAGTATAAGAGCTATTGCTTAAAATTTAATTTTTATTATAAGCCATAAACTCTAAAATAACTTGAAAAATCATACTTATATCCCCAAATATAGAAAATAAAGACTTTTATGAAACGTTTTTACAGAACTAATGAAGAGGAAATAATTATGGTGTACCATGATTGATTTGAATAAAGAGGAATATTATTATTTTAATACAGAAAAGCGACCAAGGATAGTTTAAAGTATATTTCTCAAATCTCTATCAAAGTGTGATGTTAAAGTACTACATTCTGAAGAGTAATTTACAAATAATCCAGTATAAGAAAATTAAGTTACTTAAAAATCAGAACATTCACATTTCAAAGTGACACACTGCTTTAAGAATAAAATTTACTACAAAGTGCCTTTTAACTTTAGGATCCATGGAGTAAGGCTGAAATAGCAGTATTAAAGGGAAAAAAATGAACATGAAATGCATCATGTTCTGATGGTGGCTAATAAAAACAATCACTAATATCAGGGGAAAAATGGGAAGAAGGTGTGGACACACTCTAGGGGAAAATTACAGAAAGAAATGGTTTAGTTTCAATGAAAGATGACATTAAATACAAGTTGCTGAATTTTTCAAAAGCTACAGATATCAAACATTTGCCTGATTGTGATACCGAATTTTTTGGACTGGAACCCAGGTTTTTTGTGCACCGTAATCGAAGAATGAATCCACGAACAGAAAGTGGTATAGTAAAGGTGGAGATTTATTGAAGAACAAGTACAGACTCCCACATGGGGAGAAGGAAGAGTCTCACAGAATGGACTCCCAAGTAGGGAGGGGGAAAAGATCCCACTCAGTTCCTGTTTCCATGGTTTATATAAGCTGAAGTTCCTGTGTCTTGATATCCCCTCTCATTGGTCAATGTTCCCTGGAATTGTGAATTCCTGAGGCTCTCCTCCCTCATAGTCCTTCCATTCTTCTGGGCTTTCTTTTTTTCCATCTGAATGAAGGGCTTCCTTCTCTTTATTTTGTAAATATAGACCTTTCTTGGCTAATTCCAGTTCCCTTGTCTTATGGAAATATACCTATTGCTGTTTCCTTGTCTTTTGGAGATGTAACTGCACCTGACTTCTTTGTGTTATGGAAATGTACCTTCTCCCAGTATGCAGCCCAGTGTTTTTATCCATGGATCATAAGTCTAAAAAAATCCCTAAGCTTGCCTAAATTCTCCTAAAAGTTTGCTTCAATAGTATGTTATGACTTAAATTGCAAAAAAGAGGGCATGATTTTACAAATAATTTTATATGTAAACAATTTTGCTTCCCAAATAGGTTAATTTCTATATTTCTTTCAGTCAATGTTCTTTGCTCCTGGGTTTCTTTCATGGCCTGGAAAAGTACCCATGGCTTACTGCAAAAGTGTAATTTTATGCTATAATTGATATTAGAGAACAGTATCAAATTATTCATTTTAGTAAAAATTTATTTGAACTTTGAAATGTAAAATAAAATTTTAAATAATTCCCTTAATATAAAATAATTCTGAGTATTACAAGGCTTTATTCAGTACATTTAATGGACTACAGGATAAATACCACTGCTTATAGTCTTTCTATCCATTACCTTCTATTCTTTTGATTCTATTCAACATGGGACTAAATATTGGTCATACATTTATTGTAATAAAAGTATGTTATGATAATTTTTGGGTTTCTGGAATTTATCTTAAGATTCTTGATAGAACAAGTCTTTTTTTATTTTTGTGCAGGAATCCAATATTTAAAAACTCTCCTAAACCTTTCCTCCCTCCCCTATACTAGAAGCATGAGGAACTTACTGATTGACTTTTACTTTTAAACTTTTACTTTTAAAACAAGGTTAATTGCTAAAAAAAAACAAAACACAAAAGTAAGACATGGAGAGAAGAGTGGCAATAATAGCAAACCTCCTAGAGATTGTCAATTTAGCAAATGATTTGTAAATTAGAAAATCTCTTATTATCAAATGCATTTGCCCTAAGTTTTCTGACATGCTGCTTCAAAGCATTTGCTTTTGAGTATTTGCCCTGTTGGGTCATTTGTTCAATAACACACACAAAAATAATAATATAAAATCCTTCCATGATTAAGATGCCTAAAGATAATTTTCTTCCATAGTTTTTTTGGGGGGAAGAAAATACAAAAAGTATGTGCTAATATTCAAGAGTGAAAAATGATGCTGAAGGATTAGAGAAGAAAAAATAAAAATTTGAGAATCCTAATTAAGTATTTTTCAATTTATATATTCTGTGAATAACTCTATCCAAAAGATCATTCCAAAGTGCTATTCTTGAAGAACTCTTTATTGTCATTAGCCTGGTCCTGGCATCATCACTTTCATTAGTATACAGATGGCTTGGGAAATGGCATAACCAACAGCTCATATGACTCCAGTCACTACTTATCTCTACCAGTCAGACCAGTGGTATAATTAAGGTAATGCCCTTTCTGCTTTGACTTCAGCTGCTGCCTGGAAAAACTTATCTAATATTTCTATTTTCACAAATTAAGCAATGTTAAAAGAAATCAAGAGTCCTAGTATTCTGTTCTGGGCCCCACTCTTTCTGAATCTCTATATATTTATTAATGTTTGTATCTATCTATACACACACACTCACACACACACATACACACACCTATTTTACCTTTTTAAGAATCAGTTTCTACAAAGTAAAAGTATATTATAATTGAAAGAAAATGAACTCCCCTCCATCTTGTCCTATAGGGCTGGGACCCCTGCCTAAACCCTCTCCCTTTTCTGGGAGTGGCCACAGGTGTGCCAGCAATGTCTTAACTTCCCCGACCCCCACCCAAATGGACCAATGAAGCTCCAGGGACACAGCTAAGGTCCTAATTAGGCTTAACCACAGAAAGACCCCAATTCAAGTGACCAATCTCTGTAGCCTACATCACTTTCCCAAGCCCCCTAATTATCCTACCCCATAAAACTCATTGTTTCCGCCCGGTCTGCTCTCTCGCCTCGCTGCTGCATCAAAAAGAGGCTGAGAGCCAAACCTGGGTTTGAATAAAGGCTCTTTGCTTTTGCATCGGAAAAGCCTTCTTAGTGGTGGATTATTGGGGACCTCGAACTCTGGGCACAACATAATCACTTTGTACCCCATACCCTGTGTCATGAGGTCATATTAGCTAAAACATGTAATATCATTCAAATGTACTGTTTTATTGTCTGGAGGATTAAAGTGCTACAATAAGAAATTATCAACATTGTGTGCTTGTTGCAGATGTAATTTCTATTTAAAAATAGGTGAAAACAATTTCTCAAAACCCCTTTTAAGGCTATTTACACGTCCATTCATTAATTCATTCTTTTACTGAATAATTAGTGAGTGATTTCTATGCTTCAGCTACTGATTGTTCCTGGGATACAGAAATGAGTAAAAAAATGTGCATAAATCTATGGAATTTACATTCTGGTGGGAAGACAGACTAAAAATAATGTAATAAGTATGTATTAAAGTGTCTGGGAATGGTAATTATTAACTAGAAAAATAAAGTAGGGTAAAGTACAGTGAAATTGGTATAAGATTGGCGATATATGTTAGAGTTGATGATCAGGAAATAACTTTCTGAGTAGAAAGCACTGAAGTGAATAAGATTAAATCACTTTCCCAAGGTGAAATTTGAGTTAAACTCAGATATGCTTATTGAAAGGACAAAGCAGAAACGAACTCTCCTCCATCTTGTCCTATAGGGCGGGGCCCCCTGCCTAAACCCGCCCCCCTTTTTCTGGGAGTGACCACAGGTTTGCCAGCAATTTCCTAACTTCCCCGACCACTGCCTGAATAGACCAATGAAGCTCCAGGAACACAGCCAAGGTCTTAATAAGGCTAAACCACCGAAAAACCCTGACCCAAGTGACCAATCTCTGTAACCTATGTCACTTCCAAGCCCAGGGTTCGCTCTCTCTCTTCTCGCTGCTGCTCCAGAAAGAGGCTGGGAGCCAAACCCAGGTTTGAATAAAGACTCTTTGCTTTTGCATCGGAAAAAGGCTCCCTGGTGGTTGATTATTGGGGACTCCAAACTCTGGGGATAACACCTATCACTAATACAATGTCATAACTATTGTGTGATATTAGTTCCCAATGCAATATTAATAAAATATAAATAGGTGTGAAACTATTTTATGAATATGTCCCAGAACAAGAAAAAAACACACTCTATATTATTAAATGTTGCCTGCTATACATTGATGGCTTATTTATCAGATGTTAAGAAATACCTTATTGTGAATGAGAATTTCTATTTCTTAATATATTTTCTTTTACACTTTTTAATACTTAGTACTAAGAAAAATTCATTAATCTAAATACAATGATGTAGAATAAACACAATCCTATTTATGAGAGAGCATGTGATCTTGACAGCAAAGTATTGAATTTAAATTTGTTAATAAGGCAATTTGTATTCCTAGAAATATAGAGACCAAGGTATAAAATATTCTGAAGACTTCCTGTTCAAGATTTTTCACATCATTTTGAAAAACTATGAACTTTGAAGGAATTTATTATTTTAATACTATATTTGAGAATGTGATCAATAGATAGCTTTTTATGACTTTGGTCATTTTTCTCTTTTTGATGGAGAGTATTTTTTAATAGTTTTTCCAAATAAGAATTGCATATCACATTCTCTTTGATTACCAGTTTCTATAAAATTACCTGCCGGAAACCAAACATTGTCTCACTAGGAACAGGAGACTAGAAGGCTCGTCAACCTTAATTGCTCTAAAAGGTCAGAGCTAATCACTCACTATTTACTTGAAATATTGTTAGCTGAAGCAGCCTCTATCTGTTTGTTTCATGTTAATTTCTGTTTTTGTAATTTCCTGCCTAAAGGCTATGAGTATGTCCCAAAGCCTTAATAAAAGGGAGAAAAAGGCCAGAGCAAGTGGTAGTCCTTTCCACTAGAGGAAGGCTCCCCGCCTGGCCCTCCAATATCACCAAATTAATATTTTATAGTCTCCCTTTCATTTGCGTGCGGCCTCCTCCAGAACCGGAACCCTGAAATGGGAACCCTGAACCACGCGGGACATGGAAAGAGTTCCCACATCTGGTGCCTGACCAGGGGACGTCTGGAGGAGAAGGTATTCACCTGAGAGTGAAGGAAGGAAAATTTACCAAGGAAAATGGTGAGGGAAAATTCACCTAGGAAAAGGTTAGGGAAAATTCACTTAGGAAAAGGTGAGGGGAATTCAACGTATGCAAAACTCAGGGATTAACTGCAGAGTCTCAATCTGTAAATAGGGAAGGAACATCTTTTGCAGCCAGGCTAATGGGGAAGAATTAGGTAATAAATATAAACTTTATTATAGACTTTTGGTTTGCATGCTTAAATAATGTGGTTTCTTGTTCAAATTAAAATCTTAGTTTGCATTTGGAATCTGAAATTTATAATAAGTGAAACTCCACTGCTGAAACCGCCTCTGGTGTGGAGAAATTCAAAGGTGGCAGGAGAGGGCAAGGCTCTCTGCACTCCTGCAATGAGATTATTTAAAGTTCCATTTAAAAATTATAGAAGAACTCGAAAGGAAATGCTAATCTTGGCCAAATTAGGTGCTAGTTATTACTTTGGAAAGTGAAAAAGAAAGAAAAAATTTAAGATCTGTCTTTATCTTTTAAGCATGAAAAGAAATTCGGCCAGATCTGTTTCTGATGCTTTCCCCTGAAGTGAGCAGGATGTGGGGGAAGGAATAGACACATGGCAATCCAATATGAGAGCCCACTCTCCCAGTATACTAATCTAAAGTCTCCTTTCTCGCCATGAAAAAGTTTTAAAAATTTAGAGATGTGTCTGGAATTTCTGTACTCGTGAGGAGAGAAGCCCGGCTTAAAAAGAAATGCGCGCAATTGTCCACCTTTTTGGACATATTAGACATGGTTTTAAGCTGGAATCTCTCCGCAAAAGCTGCAGAAAAAGAAAAACCCAGAACTGGTCTTTATTTTTTTTTTTCAAATGGCATAAAGGAACCAAAAGGAGAATATTTTATGCTATTAATCAAGGTTTTTCAGCTAAATTCAAATTAAATTGGGAGAAAATAAAATAAAATTTCTCTAATTAGGAATTCAAAATATGTTGTTTATTGGTCTAATTAAAAAAGAATTCTGTGATTTCCAACTGAAAAACTTCAATATAAAAACCGTTGAAAGATATAATTGATATCTTTAGATAATTATAGAGAGTATTATAATCTTTAAATCATATGTGAATATATATATTTGATGGTTTTTTCCATGTTAAAATTTCAAGGCTTTAACAGAGATGATTCTTGAAAAGCTCCATGGGCCTGGAGTAATACAAGAAAATTGTTCTCTCTTCTTAAAGGATATCTTAAATTTAACCGATCTAATATACTTGAAATTGCATGGAAAGCCTTATCAAATAAAAATTAATAACTATGTTTTAAATGTTATGAAGATTTTGGCCTCTAAGGGCAAAAGGAAGTAACTAAATATTTCTTAAAAATTCCTACAGCAGAATTTAAAATCACAAAAAGCCCGTAGCTGCCTGTATTATTAAGCTAGAGGCGGGGCAACAGTTGTGGCTTGTGAATCAGACATAAACATTTACTAAATTTGCTTTGCTTTTTAAATTAAGATACCTACTTTAATTAATAAATTAGCTTTTGAAATAAAAATCAAGGTTTTGCTGAGACCGGTTTGGCTCAGTGGATAGAGCCTCGGCTTGGGGACTGAGGGGTCCCAGGTTTGATTCCAGTCAAGGGCATATATCTGGTTGCGGGCACATCCCCAGTGGGGGGCATGCAGGAGGTGACTTATAGATGTCTCTCTCTCATCGATGTTTCTGGCTCTCTATCTCTCTCCCTTCCTCTCTGTGAAAAAATCAATAAAATATATTTTTAAAAAATCAAGGTTTTCAGCTAAAAAAGCCAATGTCTTTGTAAGCAATTTGATTAAGTACTCTAATAAAGTAACTAAAACCTTGTCTATACAAAAAGAAATTGATAACCAGTTTGAAATTGAATTGCCATGGCCTAGAACAAAGAATATCCTTACATGATATTATTCTACAATGTCATTATAATTTTTTGACAAATATGCCAAACAAACTCATAATCTAATTCTTTGAATGTTTGGTAGCAATTTTAAAAAGATCATGAAAGGAATTAAGTCAATGAGAAGGCACTTGAGCATTCTATATTGGATTTTTTTGCTCTTTTTGCCAAGAAGGACCGTCCCACAGCTGTTGCCTGAGCTTTCTGTTCATGCTGAGGTTGAAGCCTCATGGTGGCTGATACCATGGATCTGTCCCAGTGGTGTGACCTGGGCCCTCCCTGGAGAAGAAACCTGGGTTCCCCAAGATATGTGATCAGTGCTGGGACCCTACCAGCAGGCGAGGGGATCCCAAGGCAGGTACTGGGCGTGGAGGCCACAAGGGCATCAGATACCAAGGAGACGGAACTGAACCTCACATCACCCTACTTGGCCCCAGAGGATGGCTGTTACCCAGAGACAGGTAAGATTCCTCAGAGAAGAAATAACCTAAGACAGGCACAGTCGCAGAGGGGCCATCAGGAGAGAAGTTGGGGATCAACAGAGGTGAGGCACAGACCCTCACCCCCGCAACATTGCAGGGGCTTGAACCTTGTCCCTTCTGAGGGAGGTCTCCTGCCCCATGGTTACTTCGCTTCCTTCGCCCAGCTCAGATCGGGACCCAGGTGACAGACAGATTTGGCCCAGCTCAGTTTGGGACATAGATGACAGCCAAAGATTTGGTACAGCTCAGATCGGGACCCAGCAACAGACAGAGACTTGGCCAACAGCTGCCCTATATTCTAAATCCAGCCTAACACCAGGAATGCTCAGGCCTACTCAAGAATGCAAATAATCCTTTCCACTGATATTTACAGGGTAAAACTAAGATTGTTGTTAGAATATTAAATTTGGCAATAAAATAGTAGTCAAGTTTTCAAATTAATTTAAATTGGCTAATTGAAATAAGTGAATATTTAAGAAAATTTAATTATACTGGAAAAAAGTTGTTCCTAAAGTATTAACTAAAATTTCTATTGGTAGTTCATTGCATGGTAAAATTACTTAACATGCAATAAACATAAAGCAGTCATATTTGCATTATAAAAATTTTCCAAAAAGCCTCCTAATAATGAAATCATAAAAAGGGGGGATAATACAGTAATATTATGTAAGGAAAAGTATCCTGTAAGCAAATTACATCTGGAAAAATTTTTTTACTTAACAGCAAGACACCCATGAAAAACATACATAGTATTAAAATAAGCCAAAGGAAAATAATTTGGGCAAAAATAAAAAGGATTCAAAGTCAAATTTATAGAAAAAATTTCTTTACTAACTTTTGGTCAAGAATGTTTGTATATTTTCAGAAAAACAGCTCCAAGACCATGTGAACTCCTACAACAGAGAATGCTCCAGCTATGAGGACAAGAGGAGAAATGATCCAGAGATGGAAGATATTGATGATACCTTGCCATTCTAGCAGTCAGCAGCTGTGCATCCATGCAGGTTGCCTAGGACCAAACCAGAGAGGGTCGGACCTGCATTGCCACCATTTGTTCACCATCTAGAACTGAAATATCATTGCTAACATGTACACTCAAAAAACTGTTGGACATTGACACTGGGACTCAAAGGACTGTTGGCCCAGAAAGAAACTTACTACGGACTTATTCATTTATCTCTTAACATAGCCATTGTTACTTGTCTTATTTTTGTTCTTAATGTTTATTTCTAATCTGCAGATGCAAGATTTTTTAGAGGAAAGAAAACGGGGAAGATGCCGGAAACCAAACATTGTCTCACTATGAACAGGAGACTAGAAGGCTGGTCAACCTTAATTGCTCTGAAAGGTCAGAGCTAATCACTCACTGTTTAGTTGAAACATTGTTAGCTGAAGCAGCCTCTAAGTGTTCAAGTAAAAGACAGTGTTGTGTCTCTATTTAAATCACAGCTAGAAATGATTAGGCTAAGTGAGGAAGGCATGTCAAAAGCCTACGAAGGGTTAAACCTAGGCACCTTATGACAAGCTATTAAGCAAGTTGCCAATGCAAAGAAAAAAAAATCATTAAAGGAAATTAAAAGTACTACTCTAGTGAACGCACAACTTATTAAAAAGCAGAATAACCTTATTGCTGACATGAAGAAAGTTTCAGTGGTCTGGATAGAAGATCAAACCAGCCTCGACATTCTCTTAAACTAAGGGCTAATCCAGAATATGGTACTAATTATCTTCAATTCCATCAAGTCTGAAAGAGGTAAGAAAGCTGCAGAAGAGTTTCATGCTAAAGGGTTGCTTTATGAGGTTTAAGGAAAGAAGCCATCTCCATAACATAAAAATGTTGGTAAAGCAACAAGTTTCAAAGTAGACACTAAAACAAATTATTCCAAAGAATTACTAAGCAAATTAAGGTGTTATCACTTAACAACTTCATTGTTGAAAGTATTTCCTATGCCCCCCTTGATTTTTTTACAGAGAGGAAGGGAGAGGGATAGAGTTAGAAACATTGATGAGAAACACTGATCAGCTGCTTCCTGCATGCCCCCCACTGGGGATGTGCCCACAGCCAAGGTTTATGCCCTTGTCCAGAATCCAACCTGGGACCTTTCAGTCCACAGGCCGATGCTCTATCCACTGAAGCAAACCAGTTTTGGTGCAAATTTCTTTTTAGGACACTGAAATGGAGGATTTCTATTTCTTAGCAAGATAATTGAAATTCTGGAGTTATGGGCATGGATGTCTATTTTTCCCCCTGGATTGTTCGTGGACTTTCATAAATATGTAGGCATAATACAGTCTAACAACTAATCTTAAGTGGTCAAAAACAAAGGCATAAGTTCATAAGGAAAAATTAATACTGTGAAATGCAGAGAACAAGCTTAAGAAATGAGGAATACACAAAATTAAAAAGTAAGAACTTGTATGCATATATGCATAACCCATGGACACAGACCATAGGGTGGTGAAGAGGTGGGGAGGCAGGCTAGAAAGGGTCAAAGGGGGACATAGGAAATACTTTCAACAATGAAGATACATGCCCCTGACCGGAATCGAACCTGTACCCTTTAGTCCGCAGGCCGAAGCTCTATCCACTGAGCCAAACCAGTTTTGGCCAGATTTTATTTGGACTTCAATTTTCAAAGATTTCTATGAAATCAGCATTTTCTTGTACTATAATATCTAGAGGTAGTTATTCAGAAACATATGATGATTAATATAGTGCCAATATAACTTAGAAGATATTCTTATTATGGCAGAATTTAAAGAATATTTATTTCTGAAATAATTTATGATAAACTGTTCCAAATAACAATTACTAATGAACATTGACAATTGTATGTGTGTTCATTCAATAGTACATGCAAGAACTACTTATAATTTCAAAATTTGTCAAGCGAAGGCATATATAAAGAAATATAAGATTTAAATGGATGGAAGAAGTATGAATATTTTGTTATTTAAAATGCTAGTTGAAAGCAACCAGAAGCATCTATGCAATGCTTTTATTTTACTAAACAACATAAACTATCAAATAAAATATGAAACATATAATCATAATGTACAATTGAATTCAGAAATCAAGTGATTAAAATAATGACCTCTTAATAGTTATGAAACTGTTATGTTATTTTTTCTGAATAAAAAATAAGAATAGAAGCTTTGGATTTTAAAATATTTTAAAGAAAGAATTTTCTAAAGAAAATATCACATTTAAAAGTTATCAATCAATAAATTAGACCAGATTTGAGGAATAAATAAATAGGATTTCCTTTGTCAGAGCAATTTGTCATAAACAGCATTCAAATTTCATAAAAGAATTTAAGTCAATTCAATTATTTTTCTCTATAAATAAATGTTATGATTGAGACAAAATTTTGAGGGTTGAGAAATAATATGAACGTTTTTCTAAAGCCGTGAAATGTAGTGAGTGTGATACACACACACAGAAGATTTGCAAATAATTTATATCCATTCAAATCATTATACTTACTTTTCTTAATAAACTGCATGGCTGAGTCTTCAATAACTTAGGAAAGGTAATCTGGTTGCACTGTTTTCATAATTGACTATTGCTATGCTCAGTTTCACCTAATCGAGAAACCTATTGGAACACTTTAAACTCTTTACAACATGCATTGGCTTTATATTATTACAATGTATGAAAATGTGTGCAAGAGAAGGCCTTCCTTCCCTCCAGCACTGACTTCCCTCCAGCACCCAAGTCCCAGGCTGCTTCCCTCCTCCGGCTGCCCACAGGTACCCAGGACCCAGGAAGGACATCCGGAATGACATCTGCAAGAAGTCCAGTTTAATTAGCATATTACCCTTTTATTATTATAGATTATTTCCTTGATTGTAACCACTTATGAGCCAGAATACATTGTGCAGATATAGAAAGCCAAAGCTTTAATTTTTTTCAGAAACATTTTTAAAAATATATTTTTATTTATTTGAGAGAAAGAGAAGTAGAAATATCAACAGAGAGAATTCATTGATTGGCTGCCTCCTGCAAGCCTCATACTGCAGATCAAACCCACAACCCAGGCAAGTGCCCTGACTGGAAATCAAATGTGATCTCCTGTTTCATAGGTTGACGCTCAACCACTGAGCCACATTGGCTGGGCCAGAAACATTTTTCTAACATCCTGATAAGTTAAGTGGATCACATGGATTAAAATTTTCCTATCAAATGCAAAAAAAGTATTGACCTATGCCCAAGGATGTGGTTTCACAAATTAGATAAGCTGTGTCCTCACTTTTCTGCATTGTTTTATAAAAGGGAAGAACAACAGCATAATCTACTGTGATATAGTCTATAATTACCTTCAGAAAAACAGTTTTATTTTTTGTTTCTTTCAATCAAACAATACCAAGTAGAATAACTTAATAGCAGCATTGCTAAAATATATATCACTGCTCTTCGTAACATCATATAAAACATATATGATGAAGTTATATACATTTTAAAGTATAAATCAACTTGTATACAAAAAGTTATGCTTACATTAACATCATATTAAAATTATTTCCAGTAGTTCTACTTGAACTTTGGTATCAAATGCTATTGATGTTTTCTCAGTCCATATACTCTCCTCTGTATTTTCTGAAGAAGATATCTGGAGTTTGAGTTGAATATATGTTCCAAAACTTGAATAGATCATAAAAGCCTTAGTAGAAAAGCCTTGGCTTTGCCGTGAAACAATTCTGTTCCACATTTATGCAGGGAATACAATAAAAACTTGATTTTTCTTTTTAAATCTTGTATATATAATGCAAAAATGATTAAAAATAATTATAAATACTGGCAATATCCTTCGCCTTTGTCCAGAAAGAGCATATTCCACAAATCACAAAGGATTTTCCCCAATGAAAATTCCTTTTCTTTACCTAAAGACAGCCACTGTTCTTTAAGAATATCATTTGTTTTATTATTAACTCGCAATCACATTTACATTTCCAAATGCTAGGATATTCTTTGTTTTAGCAATTATAAGAGGATGAATAAAAATTGTATTTGGAAGGGGTAGTTTTATTTGTTCAATATTAAGTTTCTGTTTTATGTAACTACCATATATTCATTTTTATTTTTATTCAGAATAATATTTGAAAGATTAATTATATATGAAAAGTGACATTTTGGTCAACTATGCAACTACTCTATACAGCATATACTTTTATTTTCAATTCCCTACTTGAATTCTATATTATCTACTAATATCCCTGAGCTTGACTCAAACCATTTATATAAAAACTAGAGGCTTAGAGCACGAAATGCATGCATAGGGGGTTGGGGAGAGTCTTCAATCCAGCCTGCACCCTCTCCAATCAGAGACCCCTTGTGGGATGTCTAACACCTGGTTTAGGATCCACAGGGATTGGGCCTTAACTGGCAGTCAGACATCCCTCTCGCAATGTGGGACTGCTGGCTCCTAACCACTCACCTGCCTGGCTGCCTGATCTCCCCTAACTACTCTGCCTGCCTGATTGTCTCTAACCCCTCTGCCTGATTGCCCCTAACCTCTTTGTCTGCCTACTTGATTGCCTCAAACCCTCTGCCTGCCTGCCTGATTGCCTCCAACCACCTCTGCCTGCCTGCCTAATCACCCCTAACCCCTCCACTGCCAGTGTGGTCGTCCCCTACTGTCCTCCTCTGCAGGCCTGTTTTCTCTCAACTGCCTCTTCCTTGGCCCCAACCACCATGGCTTTTTCCAAAAGGAAGTCATATGTCTGGAAGATGGCTGGTCAACCCAGTCTAATTAGCATATTACCCTTTTATTAGCATAGATAGATTATATAGGATAGTATTGCTTAAATGGAGGGGAGAAAGTCTTTTTCAGCAGGAGGAGATGCTCTTGGCAGACAAAAATACACAATCCCTATATCCGGATTGATAAGTGGCCGTATGCACTATACTGCCAAATCAGTTATTAAAAAATTGAACTACTTTCTTACACCTTACACCAAACAGCTGTTGCCCTTAAAACCCCTCCTCAGCCCCCACCTTAGATTCTGCCTTTGCAGTTCACCCAGATTAGGTTCTAATTGGTTGATTTCTATGCCAGTCAGCATCAAAAGCTCTGCCTCACAGCTCACCCAGATATGGATCTGATTGATTGGTTTCAATGCCAGGTTCATCTCTGCGCTTATCTCCAGGTCACTCTTCAAGCCTCACCGCTAACTGCCTCTGCCTGCCTGCCTGATTGCCCCTAACCATCTCTTCCTGCTGGTCGGATAACCCCCAACTGCCCTCCCCTGTTGGCCTGATCACCCCCTAACTGCCCTTCCCTGCTGGCCAGATCTTGCACTTATCTGATTGCTGTCCCATTGGTCTGATTGCCCCTAACCAACTCTGACTTGCCCTCTCCACCCACACCATAGCTTTGTCTGGAAGGAAGACGGACATCCAGAAGATGTCCAGTTGACCTGGTCTAATTAGCATATTATACTTTTATTAGTATAGACTAGAGACCAGGTACAAAAATTTGTGCAGTCGGGGAGCCCTGGGAGGATGTCTGACTGATGGTGTAGTGGACCTAGGCTGTCAGTCAGATATCCTTAGAATTGCCACGGAGGCAGGAGAGGTTCCCACCACTGCTGCTGTGCTCATCAGCCGTAAGCCTGATTACTGGCTGAGCGGTGCACCCTCTGTGGGAGCATACTGACCACCAGGGGGCAGCTCCTGCATTCAGTGTCTGCCCCCTGGTGGTCAGCAAGCATCATAGTGACCAGTCACTGCACCGTTTGGTCACTGACATATTAGCCTTTTATTATGTATATTACACTGTAGATAAGGTCCCCTAGAACCATAAGAAATGCAAAAAATTCATTGTTTTTTTTATTTTTTTTTATTTTATTAATTTTTTATACATATCTCCCCATTGCCCCCACTCCCTCCGAGGCATGCCCCAACCTCCCAGTGTCTATGTTCATTGGTTTTGCTTATATGCATGCATACAAGTCCTTTGATTGATCTCTTATCTACCTCACCTAACTTTAATCTTCCTGCTGTAATTTCAGTCTGTTAGAAGCTTTATTGTCTCTGTATCAATCCTTTTGTTCATCAGTTTATAATGTTCTTTATTATCCCCCAATGAGTGTGATCATGTGATGCTTCTCCTTCATTAACTGGCTTATTTCACTAAGCATAAGGTTCTCCAGTTCCAACCAGATTGCTGAAAATGGTAATAATTCCTTCTTTTTAATGGCAGCACAGAATTCCATTGTGTAGATTTACCACAGTTTTCTGATCCATTCATCTGCTGACGGGCACCTAGGCTGTTTCCAAATTGTGGCTATTCTAAATTGTGCTGCTATGAACATAGGCATACATAAATCCTTTCTGATTGGTGTTTGTGATTTCTTAGGATAAATTCCTAAGAGTGGGATTACAGGGTCAAATGGGAGATCCATTTTTAGTTTTTTAAGAAAACTCCATACTGTTCTCCGCAGTGGCTGCACCAGTCTGCATTCCCACCAACAGTGCACAAGGGTCCCTTTTTCTCCGCATCCTCACCAACACTTGTCATTTGTTGATGATTGCCATTCTGACAGGTGTAAGATGGTATTGCATTGTCGTTTTGATTTGCATCTCTCAGATGATTAGTGACTTTGAACATGTTTTCATGTGTATCTTGGCCTTCCTTCTGTCGTCTTTTGAAAAGGTTCTACTAAGGTCCGTTGCCCATTTTTTTATTGGATCATTTCTCTTCCTTTTATTAAGTTGTATAAGTTGGCTGTAGATTTTGGAGATTAAACCTTTATCAGTGATATCATTTGCAAATGTGTTCTCCCATACAGTGATCTTTCTTGTTGTTTTGTTGACGGTTTCTTTTGCTGTGCAAAAGCTTTTTATTTTGATGGAGTCCCATTTGATTATTTTTTCTTTAGCTTCCATTGCCTTTGGAGGAGTATCAGTGAAGTAGTTCTTTCAGCATATATCTGAGATTGTGCTGCCTGTGGATTCCTCTAGTATTTTTATGATTTCCCTCCTAATGTTTAAGTCTGGTATCCATTTTGAGTTTATTTTTATATTTGGTGTAAGTTGGTGGTTCAGTTTCAATTTTTTGCATGTATCTGTCCAATTTTCCCAACACCATTTATTGAAGAGGCTATCTTGGCTCCAATGAATGTTCATGCCTCCTTTGTCAAATATTAATTGAGCATAGTGGTTTGGGTGGATATCTGGGTTCTCTATTCTATTCCATTGGTCTATATGTCTGTTCTTGTGCCAGTACCAGGCTATTTTGAGAACAGTTGCTTTGTAGTATAGCTTGAAGTCTGGTATTGAAATCCCACCTACTTTATTCTTCTTTCTCAGAATTGCTGTAGCTTTCCGTGGTCTTTTTTTGTTCCAGATGAATCTATGAAGAATTCTTTCTAGGTCTGTGAAATATGTCGTTGGTATTTTAATGGGTAGTGCATTGAATCTGTAGATTGCTTTGGGTAGTATGGACATTTTAATGATGTTGATTCTCCCAATCCATGAGCATGGTATGCTCTCCCATCTGATCTTCCTCTATCTCTTTTTTCAGTGTCCTGTAGTTTTCTGCATAAA
>JAAGEH010000286.1:39571128-39583392 GCA_011751065.1 Lasiurus cinereus | reverse complement strand
TTTATGCAGAAAACTACAGGACACTGAAAAAAGAGATAGAGGAAGATGTTAACAGATGGAAGAGCATACCATGCTCATGGATTGGGAGAATCAACATCATTAAAATGTCCATACTGCCCAAAGCAATCTACAGATTCAAGGCACTACCCATTAAAATACCAACGACATATTTCACAGACCTAGAAAGAATTCTTCATAGATTCATCTGGAACAAAAAAAGACCACGGATTGCTACAGCAATTCTGAGAAAGAAGAATAAAGTAGGTGGGATTTCAATACCAGACTTCAAGCTATACTACAAAGCAACTGTTCTCAAAACAGCCTGGTAGTGGCACAAGAACAGACATATAGACCAATGGAATAGAATAGAGAACCCAGATATCCACCCAAACCACTATGCTCAAGTAACATTTGACAAAGAAGGCATGAATATTCAATGGAGCCAAGATAGCCTCTTCAATAAATGGTGTTGGGAAAATTGGACAGATACATGCAAAAAATTGAAACTGAACCACCAACTTACACCAATACAAAAATAAACTCAAAATGGATACCGGACTTAAACATTAGAAGGGAAACCATAAAAATACTATAGGAATCCACAGGCAGCACAATCTCAGATATATGCCGAAAGAACTTCTTCACTGATACTGCTCCAAAGGCAATGGAAGCTAAAGAAAAAATAAACAAATGGGACTACATCAAAATAAAAAGTTTTTGTACAGCAAAAGAAACAATCAACAAAACAACAAGAAAGATCACTGTATGGGAGAACATATTTGCAAATGATATCACTGATAAAGGTTTAATCTCCAACATCTACAGCCAACTTATACAACTTAATAAAAGGAAGATAAACGATCCAATAAAAAAATGGGCAACGGACCTAAATAGAACCTTTTCGAAAGGAAGGCCAAGAGACATATGAAAACATGGTCAAAGTCACTAATCATCTGAGAGATGCAAATCAAAAGGACAATGCGATACCATCTTACACCGGTCAGAATGGCAATCATCAACAAATCAACAAATGACAAGTGTTGGAGAGGATGTGGAGAAAAAGGGACCCTTGTGCACTGTTGGTGGGAATGCAGACTGGTGCAGCCACTGTGGAGAACAGTATGGAGTTTTCTTAAAAAACTAAAAATGGATCTCCCATTTGACCCTGTAATCCCACTCTTAGGAATTTATCCTAAGAAATCACAAACACCAATCAGAAAGGATTTATGTACCTCTATGTTCATAGCAGCACAATTTACAATAACCCAGTCTGTGCAGAGCACTTCACTGAAAAGATGAGCAGAACCAGGGAGCTGTCTCAGAAAAATGCTGAAGATTAATTTCCTTTTAATCTTTAATGTTATTACTGAAAACTATGACAAACTGAGATAGTTTCAATGGTTGGGTGTTAGCAAAAAAGAGTTAAAAATTTCTGAAGTAGGGCATACCAAGAAAGAAGATTGTCTATACTGACTTGAAACACAATACCACGGCATGGAGGTTTAGAAGCAAAAGTTAATTCCAGCCCACATGTAATTGAGATGAAAAACTGTCAACATATAGATGCACTGTAATTACATTTATAGTGTGGGATTACATGTAAAGTTAGTAGACTTCAAACCTTGGGAGCCTGAGCCTGAGCAAGAATAAAGAGGAGTAAGAGCAGTCAGTGGAGGAGTCTGAGATTGTGAGTAGCCAGTTTTCAATAGAAAAAAAAATGGCAACAATATAAATATGAAAGCACTTAAAAATCTGGACCAAATACAGTTGGCTGATGAATAATGTGGAGTTAGGAGTGCCAAGCATCCACATTAAAAAATGCACAAAGAACTTTTGACTTGCCAGTCAACTACAGTTGTCTCTTATTATTTGAACGACACTGGTTCCAGGACCCTTGTGAAACCAAAATTCATGAATGTTTAAATCCCTTTTATAGAATGGCATAGGACAATGCATACAGTTGGCCCTCTAAACCCAAGATTCCCAACTGCAGATTGAAGATACACTTTTCCTCATCAGTTGGTAGAATCCATAGATAAGAAACCAGGAGATACAGAGGGCTGACAGTATATTTATTTTAAAAAATTACCATGAAAGTGGACTTGTGCAATTCAAGCTTGTGTTGTTCAAAGGTTAACTGTATATTGATAAAACTTTACTCTCTCTATTTGTACATTAGAAACCGGACTAACACTTATGGTATAAGTGAGCTTCAATAATTGAGACAAATTGTGGTTGTGAAGACTTCTAATAATATTATATAGTGAGGACTGGGTTATTAATAGGAAACACAAAAGAGATACATTGAATTTGTATTACAATCTAATAAAGTATATTCTCTCAGGTAGTATAATGTGTCCTTGGTACTAATTTCAGTATTACTAGTTTTGCTCATTGTAGTGACCTAAGAAGTAAAGCACCCATTTATTTTCTAAGTCTATAAGTAGATACACAGAGGTTGAAAGCCTGGCTTAAGTCAAATATCTAGTCAGGGTACAGGTGGACTGAAAAATGAAAAAAAGCTAAAAAGTCACATACAATCTATTCCAGAATAGCCACCCAGAACTCAATATGATCAGTAGAAGTACACAGTTTATAAATGCTATTCATTGACATCACTCTTTGACACCAAAAGGAAGAGTGATCTATAGTAATAAAAGGGTAATATGCAAATTGTTGTGATGCCCTCAACTGTAACAACTAACTGATCAGCAGGAGGCTGCGTGCATGGAAGGCATGGGTGAGTGAGGCTGTGTGTGTGGTGAGGCCAGGGGACATAAGGCTGCATCTCCTGCCCAGCACTTTCAATAGTGGAGAGAATAATTACCTTGTCTTTAAGTTACCCTGAAATAATGACAGAAAAGTATAAAACACCATGGGGACATGATGCTATTATTGTTTATTTATTAATAAATTTATTATTATTTTTATATACATTTTACTCATTTATTTCATCTCTGATACTTTATTATAGAGAAAAGACAAATAACAATATTAAATTATTTCCTCTAATTTATTCCCTTTTAATGTGCAAGAATTCATATATAAATCTTTTATATTTCAATAAGATAGAAAAGAAACAAAGGACAATGGGTGCAGAGGAAGTTTATTAGGATTAATAGTTATAAATAGATATAGATAAATCTTTAATACTTTTAAAGAAATCTATAAGATAATATTAAATAAGAAATGAGAGATTGTTAATCAGCATGCACAGTATCAGACACTTATATATCCTCACAATAATCTCTGAACTGGTTAAACATAAGCACAGAAAATAAGCATAATGCATTTTATGTTATTACTACAGGCCTGGTGCACAAAATTTGTTATTGGGGGTGGGGGTGTTCTTTAGCCCAGCCTGCTCCCTCTCCAATCTTGGACTCCTTAAGAGATGTCCGACTGCCCGTTTAGGTCCTATCCAGGTAGGATCGGGCCTAAACAGGCAGTCGGACATCTCTCTTACAATCCAGGACTGCTGGCTCCCAATCGCTCACCTGCCTGCCTTCCTCATTGCCCCTAACTGCTTCTGCCTGCCAGCCTGATCACCCCCTAACAACTCCTCTGCGAGCCTGATTGATTCTTAACTGCTCTCCTGCCAGCCTGTTTGCCCCTAACTGCCCTCGCCTGTGGGCCTGGTCACCACTAACTGTCCTCCCCTGCAGATTTAATCACCCCCAACTGCCCTCCCTTGAAGGCCTGGTCCCTCCCAACTGCCCTCCCCTGCTGGCCATCTTGTGGTGGCCATCTTGTGTCCACATGGGGGCAGAATCTTTTGACCACATGGGGGTAGCCATCTTGTGTGTTGGAGTGATGGTCAATCTGTATATTACTCTTTTATTAGATAGGATAGAGGCCTGGTGTATGAGTGGGGCCAGCTAGTTTGCCCTGAAGTGTGTCCCAGATCTGGGTGAGGTGGCCTGGGTGAGGGGCCTGTGGTGGTTTGCAGGCTGGCCATGCCCCCTGGAGACCCAAGTGGAGGTCCTGGTATCTGGGACTTATTTATCATCTACAATTGAAACTTTGTAGCCGGGAGTGGAGCCAAGCCTTCTGTTCTCACAGCCATTGAAACTTTGTTGCCTTAAGCACCTGCTGGGGTGTGGGGAAGGCTTAGCTTCCTCCATCACCAGGGGCAACCCAAGCCTCACTCAGTGTCAGCAGCCATTGAAATTTTATATATATATATATATATATATATTATTATTGATCTTTCACAGAGAGGAAGGGGGAGGGATAGAAAGCTAGAAACATCAATGAGAGAGAGACATCGATCAGCTGCCTCCTGCACGTGCCCTACTGGGGATGTGCCTACAACCAAGATACATGCCCTTGACCGGAATCGAACCTGGGACCCTTCAGTCCGCAGGCTGACGCTCTATCCATTGAGCCAAACCGGTTTGGCAGCCATTGAAACTTTGTTGCCTTAAGTGGAGGCCAGGGTTTGCAGAAAGTTTGGTTTCCTTCATTGCCAGGGGCAACCCAAGCCTCCCTTCTGTTCTCTCTGTGACTGTAGCCATCTTGGTTGGGTTAATTTGCATACTCGCTCTGATTGGCTGGTGGCCGTGGCTGGTGGTTGTAGTGGAGGTACAATCAATTTGCATACTACTTTTTTATTAGATAGGACTAGTTGCCCAGTGCACAAAATTCATGCACTGGGGAGGATGTCCCTTAGCCCAGCTCACACCCTCTCCACAATCCAGGACCCTTGGCTCCTAACCATTCACCTTCCTGCCTGATTGCCCCCTAACTGCTCCCTTGCCAGCCTGATTGACACCTAAATGCTTCTCTGCCAGTCTGATTGCCCCCATCTACTCTCCCCTGGTGGTCTGATTATCCCCAAGGCTTTTATTAGTATAGATATGACCCTTCACAGAACATTTTACTAATTCTACTTTATAATAAGGGCTTCATGATTGAATCATTGGGACCAGACACCTAGATTTTCTTTCTTTGAATAGTGGAGGGAGTAATTATAGTGGTACCTCGAGATACAAGCTTAATTCGTTCTGTATCTTGTCTTTAAGTTACCCTGAAATTAAAATAATGACTTAGAAAGGATAAAAGCACCATATAAAGACAACTGTCTCTTTCATGTACTGAAAAGACAATAAAGTGGTAAAATGAAAAACACTATTTTTAATCTCCCCCTTCCTTCCTTTACAGCCTTTATTTAAACTTTGAAATTTATAAAAAATTTCACTCCAATTTTCATTTATTTACATTCAATATTCTTTTGTATTGGTTTCAGGTTTTATATTAGTTACAGAATAGTGGTTAAACAATTATATACTTTACAAAGTGTTCCCAATATTTCCAGTACCCAGCTGGCATCATATGTCATTACAACATTATTGACTATATTTAAGTGACAATGGATTTACAGATTCCTTCAAGTCTTTCTTTTGTATTGTTTGCCTTTCCTTTGATTTCTCACTTCTTCCCTCACTTTCCTTATATAGTATCTCAATTGGCCATCAAAGCTCAGTGAAGGCACTGGGACATGCTTAATCCATTTTACAGACCAGGAAACTGAGGCCAATTCCAGTTGGCTGTGGAACTTGACTCAGTGCACAGGGAGCCCTCAGAGCCATGATCTCTGTCCTTCACTAAGGGACAGCTGCTGGGCAAACAGAACAAACTTTCTCGTCGGGCTTCCGAGCCTCTTTCTCAATCACCTCTTCATTGTGGATGCTCCACATTCTTTCCTCTCCCCGATCTTCTGTCCCTATTCTTTACTGACCCCCTTCTCCGGAGTAGGTGGAAGACTTCACACTCACTGCCAAGGCCGATTAGCACTGGGAACTTGTCTGAATTACATTGGTCAGTCCCGTACCATGCAGTGCGGCACCCCTCCACTGAGGTGGCACCATCCCTCAATCCCCTCCTCAAGGCTGTGGGTTGACCCTCCACCTGGGCATCCTTCCATGCCCCTGATCCCTGGCCTCACCCACATCTTGGAGTCACTGCAGAACCTCTCTCTCTCTTCAGGTGAGGTAGATCCCTGCCCTTGGTCTTCTCAAAGCTGTGAATCTGTGGCCATAGGTCCAGTCTGGTTCTCAGCAACACCATTCCTGAGATATTTCCATGGCCCAGGGTGACTCCGGGAGCAGTGATGTTCCCAAGACCCCATGGGAGTAGCTAGGTGACAGGCTGTGCCTCCCAGGGACAGCTATGCTCCTGGAGCCCCATGGGAGTGGCTAAGCAAGCCCAGCCACATCTGGTGCAGCGATGTTTCTAGGGTCCCATGAGAGTGGCTAAGCGGCCCAGGTGCTCTTCCCTGGGCTGTAATGTTCCCAGGGCCCCATGGAGTGGCTAGGCAGGCTGGCCTCCCCTCTCCGGGGCAGTGATGTTCCCAGGGCTCCCCAGGAGTGGTTAGGGGGGCTGCTGCCCCTTCTGGGGCCTGTGATGGACCCAGAACCCTCTGGGGAGGCATCTGGTGTTACCCACCCACCTCCCTGGCTTGATGGAATGGTACCTTGTGGGCAGTGTTTGGCAATGGACCCAGACCCCCACGTGTGGGCCATGGCACTGCTTGCCCTGCCTGTGTATTCAAATTAACCTCCATCTTTGTTGGGCTAGTTTGCATAATCACTCTGATTGGTTGTGGGTATACTCACTGTGATTGGCTGGGGGCGTAGTGGAGGTACGATCAATTTACATGTTTCTCTATTATTAGGTAAGATTATTCCTATTATTATCTCTTTCTCTCCCTTCCCCCTGTTTTTCAGAAAGCTGTTCTTTAAAATGGAAAGATTAGCAATAAAATAAATAAAACAGCAGAAAATAAAATGTAGTAGATAATGAAGGACTGTAAAATGTAACCATTAATCAATATTGATATTTATAACTCAAATGGATGGGATAGAAATACTAATAAAGGAGAACTATAAGTTAGAGAAGCACTGTGTTATAATTGGAAAGAACAATGAATCTTGTGTCAATTAATACTGGATTGAAAATGTATTTTTGCACTGCCTAAGTAAAAAAAAAAAAATTGGCACATTAAAATCCCGGTCATTAAATGTTACTACAGTCTCTACACTTCAGAATTTAATTGGGAATATTAGTATATTAGACATCTTTTTGTCTACTTGTTTACTTTTTCTGTTCTTGCAATTATTGTGTTTCTTTAAAGTGTTTTTGTTGTTGTTTTAATTAGATTTATTCTGGTCTTTGCCATCTGTGAGATTTTCCTTATATGGCAATAAATTCTACTCATATTTTCCTTAATTATTTAATTATACTCTACCTTCTGTGTTTCTGTTATTGTAAGTAAGTTATTTTTTCTCTCCTATGTTAAAATATAGAAAAATCATTGCAAAGCATTATCGTGTTTTCGTTTTTACATTGCTTTCTGTTACAAATAAAATTTTATTTCCCAAATGGTAAAGAACCAGAATGTACTTTTTATTTATTTTTAAATATATTTTTATTGATTTCAGAGAGGAAGAGAAAGAGAGAGAAAGAGAGAAATAACAATAGTGAGAGAGAATCATTGATTGGCTACCTCCTGCAAGCCCACACTGGGGATCAAGCCCACAACCCAATCATGTCCCCTGGCTGGGAATCAAACCATGACTTCCTGGTTCATTAGTCTGTGTGACTAATGATAAGCATTTTGAATTATCACAGGTACATTGATTCAATCTATAATAAACACCCAAGAGGTGAATCTTTTCAATAACACTCTTGTTTAAATTAAAATAAAGAAGGGAAAGAATTAATAAATGAGTTCAATTTTTCCAGATAATAGGGTTATCTGGCATCATAGAACATGATAACTCCTTTTAATTATATTTAGATTTTATAACATTCACATTTAACCTTATTTTATTCAACATTATTTTCTAAAGCATAAAGCTTCTGAAATTTCCTACTAAGAGAGATTAACTCTTTAAGTCACAAATTTGTTTGCCACTATTTCCATAAAAAAAGTGACCTTTCCAACATGCAACTTCTGTGTTCCAGTGTGTGGAAAGAAACACGATGTCCATTCCAGGCTAGTCATTATAAGGACAGGAAGCTTCTCTATTGGTATCTTGAAATTCCAATCTGCCATGTAAGAGACAACATAGAGAGTCCTAGAGATAATACAGAATGTAAAAGGATGCAGCTGAGTCCAACCTTCTTGCCATGTTCAATAAAGCACCGGATACATGAGGGAAGAGACCATCATGGAAATGATATCTCTTTTACTGCCAGGCATTCTAGTTTATAAACACACAAATTAGATGCAATCTACCCAGCTTCTGATTTCCTGAATCAAAAATAACGAATGTACTTTTCTAAAGCCATATGAGATTATGATATAAACTATAGTCATGGGGTGATTATAACGTGACAATATGGGTTCATCAATTTTAACAAATGTATATTTTAACAAATATGTATATTACTTTCATCAATTAAGATACATTTAAAAACAATCAGTTTGGTGATTACCAGAGGGGATTGGGATTGGGATGAGGTACAAGAGGGTATAGGGAGAACACATTTTGATGGGAGGAGATTAGACTTGGGGTGGTGAACATTCATATTTGTTAACATGCAGACTGTATATAAATTGTCAAAAAGAGGAGTTTAAGAATGTGGTCTAAGAATAAATACTCTACATAAATGTAAAAGCAAGCAGAGATTGATAGATATCTGATCACTCTGATAAGAATGGCATTGAGTGGATGGCAGAGAAACAATGAAAGAAATGTAGTGTCTTATTCTTTTTTAAAATGTATGTTTATTTTAGAGAGAAAGTAAAAGGGGGAAAGAGAAATAAACATCAATAATGAGAGAGAATCATTGATTGACTGCTTCCTACATAACTCCCCACTGAGAATTGAGCTGAAATCCAGGGATATATCCTGACTTGGAATTAAACCATGGCCTCCAGGTTCATAGTTGATGCTCAACCACTGAGCCACACCCACTGGGTTAGTATGTTAATTCTGAAGGTTGCCTCTATCCTGGCAAGTGAATTAATATCTCCATGTAGTTGAACTTATGTACATGAATATCTAAATCAATTTTTGTATGATATATTTTTGCATTGTTTTATTAAGATTGATTTTCCTAATGAGTAATGAAATAGAATATTTTTATTGGTTCCTTTCCATTTTAAATAACTTGAAGACCATAATATGATTTTAACTATATTATCAATATGGCTAATATTCATAATCACACAATTTCTCAATTGGCATAAGTGTCTTAATTACTTTAAAAAATGTGATACATTTAACATAATTTATTTAATTATTTAATTATTTATATCTTGTTATATTTATTTCACTTGCTTTCACCACATATGATATTGATAGAAATTTGTAATGTAAATTATCAGTGTGAATCTCCTAAATAAGAATATAATTTTTTTAAGAGTCATATCCTAAGTACTTTGGATAATATATTTCTACCTTCAGTTTTCTTGGAAACAGCTAACAAAACACAAATTACTCTTGGAAGCATTATATATCTATTGGTATGATAGAGCAAGCTGAAGCAAAGAGATACATATTCTAATAAGGTGTTTAGATTATATTCCCATTGCATTCATCCAAGTGTTTGCCAAAGTAAAGTAAGCTGGAAAGCTATCATTTTCTCATTACTGATAGAGTTCATCTATATTCAGTTGTATTTTCTTTTTAATATACATTTTTACTAGCACATTTTTTCAATCTCTTTCCCACCTTATATGAATCTTGCTTTACTTTCTCTTTCTCATTATAATGGTCTTATAGAGTAAAGCATATATCATGAATCCTTACAATAATGTTGTGCAAGATAATAAACATTCATTTTTGCTGGCAAATGTTAATACCCATTTTAATAAATGTAAATTGAGCTTTCTGTTTTATTTTTAATTATTTATATGCCCTAGTCTTCCAGAATATCTGATTAATGTCTAACATCAAGGGCACCACATTTTGTATAAAGCTTTACAAGCATTAGCAAAAGACAAGAGTACTGGGTAATATATGGTGTATATAATATAGTTGCAATAATTATCACATTGTTTTCAAGTTATTGATTTGTTTGTCTCATTTCTACTGCTATTGACCTCTCTGATGAAGAGACCAAATGTTATTCATAATTGGTATCACTAAGGATAACCTCAGTATCTGCTACAAAGGGAATTCTCCAAAAATTGTGGCTGAATAAATGGGCGGTTGGTAGGTGGATGGATAAATTGATGAATGTATAGAATAATGCATTATCTACCCCCAAAATAAAATTATGAGGAAAATGTCTAGATATTCAGACATTAGAAATTATTTATGGTAGTATATATATGTAAGATAAGTGAAATTTTATAAGACTTAGCACAAAATTGACCCACTTTTGTTCAGTATAAACAGAATTAATTATATATAACAAAGCATCTGAAAAAACTTTAATGACAATCTAAAATTGATGATACTCATTCATGTCATCTCTCAAAAAACAGCACTTAGACATACATGCAATTATGCAAGTCAATCATTTACATAGAGTATAAAAGTATCCCACAGAGGCAGAAAATTAATAAGAATCAACAATTAACTCCTTTTATCTATTCAAACATCTTCGATACTGAAATATACGTTATTGCACTACACAATAATGCTTGGAATTTAGAGTGATGGCATCAAGGAAAAGGAACTATTATGACCTTCATCTACAGGCATTGAAATCAAGAGCAGATATCAGAGAGTTAGATACCATTTAAAAACCTCTTGGCATATCAATGCATTTCAGTTGATCGTTCAGCCTTTTATCTACTTACTCACATATGTGACCATCTTGTCCACTTTCACCTGTACTTCCATGCTCCTCACAACATGACCCTCAGATAAAGCTGCATTCCACTCTTAGAAGTGCTCATCAATGTCAATGCTGGCAATCACTGCAAATATAATTTCCCCAGATTTTACCAACAGAGCAACTATTAAAATGCTCACCTTGCCAAGTTTTTCAACTTAGACACAAGTATAATGTCTATTCCCACTTTTATGTTAAGTTGCACTCCAAATTAATTTTGTTTTGCCTCTTTGCTTCACAGATTGCAATTGACTCCCCCTCCCTACACACCCACACAAAATAGTTTATTCATTTACTTCATGCATCTTCTTCTCATGTTAGGGATTGTACACAATTTCTACAAAGCTTGGCTAAAAATGTAATTACTGAAAAAGACTGTTGGATCCTTTCTCCACAAGTTTGTTAGTCAGCCAACTGAAGGCAAAATAACTTTCTCATCCTCTCTCAGATGAAAATCCTGATGCAATTTGAATCATGGAAAGTTTCATCACCAACTAAATTAAAATATAAATTTATTTAACAAATACTTCTAGGCACTGCACTAAGCACAGAGAACAGAAGAGAAGGACAATGGCCTTACCTCCTGGAGCTTGTTATTGTAACAGCATGAGGGTGGGATAGACGATTAATATAGCATACAAAAAAAATACCAGGAGCAGAAGTGGAACGAAAAGGGAACTGCAATATCTTCCTGACTGGGAAACAGGCGTGCCAAACAGAACAATACAGGAAGTGAATGACCTCCACTACTGCCCATTCTATTCTTTAATTTTTAATTTTTTTTAATTTTTTTTATCTTTTAATTAAAAAACTATTTTTTTTCTTTATTCCTCAATTGATTTTACCTTTTTAATTATTACATTTTTATTTTCAACCAGTATTTTTTCTATTATTTTATCTTTTTGAAAAAAAAAGAAGTGTCATTTTATATTCTCTTTATTTTACTTTGGAATTAGAGTTCTACATTCTATGTCCTTTAGTTGTTGTTTGCTTGAACGTTGATTATATCAATTTTTTTATACTTTTTTTGTGATTGTTTTTGCTTATTCTACTTGTTTTATTTTGCTTTTTGTTTGCTTTGTTTTTGTTTGTTTTTTACCTCTGTTTTCCCTTTCTTCCCTTGATATTAGTTGTTATTTGTAATTTGTATTAATCTCCAGGTACTTGTTGCTGGCATTTCTTGGGATTAGTGGCTGTTCCTTTGGAGTTTTCACCTCACATATATAATTTGTTTCCATTTTCTTTCTTATTCTCTTTCTTTTCTATCTAACTTTTCTTTCTTTCTTTCTTTCTTTCTTTCTTTCTTCTTCTTCTTCTTCTTCTTCTTCTTCTTCTTCTTCTTCTTCACCTTCTTCTTCTTCTTCACCTTCTTCTTCTTCTTCTTCCTCTTCTTCTTTTTCTTTTTCTTCTTCTTCTTCCTCTTCCCCCTCCCCTTCTTCTTCTTCCTCTTCCTCCTCCCCTTCTTCTTCT
>JAAGEH010000286.1:39508267-39571118 GCA_011751065.1 Lasiurus cinereus | reverse complement strand
CCTCCTCCTCCTCCTCCTCCTTCTCCTCCTCCTCCTCCTCCTCTTCCTCCTCCTTCTTCTTCCTTTCTTTTTCCCCTTCTCCCAAATTCATTTTGGCACTTTTTTCTTTGCTTTTTTTCTCCTTTCTTTGTTATTCTTTCTCCACTTTCCCCTAATTTGCCTTTCACTAGTGGTCACCTTATTTGTGGTTATTAACATCATGAATACATTTCTGTTGTACCTGGTCGTGTTGTATTTTGTGACTTTAAATCAACACAGGAGAGAGAGAACTACATAACCAGACATCTGGAGAAGAAAGACCATGGGCAGATGAAGAAATAGCCCACATATGAAAGAAAAACAGGTATCACCAGAGAAGGAAGTAAATGAAATAGAAGCAAACAACCTACAAGAGAAAGAGTTCAGAGAAATGGACATAAGGTGGCTAAAAAGAATGGAAGACAAATTTGACAATATGACTAAGAACCAAGAGAAAATTAAAGAATCAAGAAGAAATGAAAAATGACATAGCTGCTGTAAAGAGCTCAATATAAAGTATCAAAAGTAAACTAGAAGAAGCAGAGGACCACATCAGTGAGCTAGAAGACAAGGTAGGAAAAAATACCCAAGTACAGTAGCTTATAGAAAAAAAAATAATTAAAAAGCAAGAGGAGAGCCTAAGGGAACTTTGGGATAACACAAAACAAAACAACATCCACATAATTGGGGTTCCAGAAAGAGTGGAAACTAGCACGGAATAGAAAACTTGTTTGAAGAAAGAATGACAGAAAACTGATATAGAAAGGAAAAGCCCACACAAATCCAAAAAGCTTAAAGAGTCCCAAGCAAAATGAACCCCAAAAAACCGACACTAAGGTACATTATAATTAAATTGGCAAACACCAACGACAAATTAAGAATCTTAAAAGTGGCCAGAGAGAGACAGAAAGTTACCTATAAAGAAATCCCCACCAGACTACCAATTGATATCTCAACAGAAACTCATCAGGCCAGAAGGGAATGGAATGAAATATACAAAGTCATGCAAAGGAAGGGTCTGAATCCAAGAATACTATACCCAGCAAGGCTTTCAATAAAATTGAAGGTGAAATCAGGAGCTTCACAGACAAAAAAGGACTAAGGGAATTTATTACCACCAAAGCAGCAATGCAAGAAATGTTGAAGTGTCTGCTGTAAAAAAAGAAATAGGATGCAAAGAGGGAACAGAGGGGTAAAGAATAAAAATGGTGACAGATAAGTACCTATCAGTAATAACTTTAAATGTAAGTGTATTAAGTGCTCAAATCAAAAGACATAGGGTAACAGATTGAATAAGATAGCATTACCCATATATCTGCTGTCTACAAGAAACCCACCTCAGAAAAAGAGATGCACACAGACTGAGGGTAAAAGGATGGAAGACAGTTTTTATGCAAATGGAAATGAAAAAAGGCTGGGGTTGCAATACTTATATCTGACAAATTAGATCTCAAAGTGAAGGATATAACAAGAGATAAGGAAGGGCACTTCAAAATACTAAAGGGAGAAATCCAACAAGAAGAAATAACTCTGGTAAACATATACGCACCCAATAGAGGAGCACCCAAATACATAAAAATAAATAAATAAATAAATAAAAACTTCTGAAGGATATCAAGGGAGAGATTGACAACAATACAATCATAGTAGGAGACTTTAATATCCCATTGTCATTACTGGACAAATCCTCTAAACAAAAAATTAGCAAAGAACATCAATCCTAAATGATTCACTAGACCAGATGGAATTAATTGACATCTTCAGAACATTTCATCCCAAAGTCACAGAATATATGCTGGAAACCAAACGTTATCTCACTAATGGAAAGATGTGGACAGGAGACCAGAAGGCTGGTCAATCTTAATTGCTCTGGAAGGTCAGAGCTAATCACTCACTGTTTAGTTGAAACATTGTTAGCTGAAGCAGCCTGTACCTATTTGTTTCATGTGAAGTTATGTTCTTGTAATCTCCTGCCTAAAGACTATGGGTGTGTCCCAAAGCCTTAATAAAAGTGAGAAAAAGTCCAGAGCAATGGGTAGTCTTTTCCACTATAGGAAGGCTCCTGCCTGGCCCCCCAATATCGCCATATTAATACTTTTCTAGTCTCTCTTTTCATTTGCATGCAGCCGCCTCCAGAACCTGAACCCTGAACTGGGAACCTTGAACCATGTGGGATGTGAAAGAGATTCCCACAAATATACATTCTTCTCAAGTACACATGGGTCATTTTCAAAGACAGACCATATGTTGGCTCATAGGTAGTCTCTTCAAATTCAAAAAGACAGAAATCATGTCAAGCATTTTCTCAGATCTCAGTGGCATAAAACTGGAAATCAACTACAATAAAAACGATACAAAGAAATCAAACAAATGGAGACTAAACAGCATGCTATTAAACAATGACTGGGTAACCAAAGAGATCAAGGAAGAAATATAAACCATCATGGCAACAAATGACAACACAACAATGCAAAATTTATGGGACACAGGGAAAGCTGTCTTGAGAGGGAAGTTCATAGCTCTACAAGTCTTCTGCAAAAAATAAGAAACAATGGTAATGAATTACCTAACCCTACAACTCAAAGACCTAAAAAGAGAGCAACAAGAAAAGCCCAGTGTAAGCAAAAGGAAGGAAATAGTAAAGATCCAAGTGGAGATAAACAACATAGAGACCAAAGAAACAGTTCAAAAGATCAACAAAACCAAGAGCTCGTTTTTTGAAAGGATAAACAAGATTGATGGACCTCTAGCCAGGCTCACCAAGAAGCAAAGAGAGAAGACCCAAATAAACAAAATCAGAAATGAAAGAGGAGAAATAACATACCCCTCCAAAATACAAAGGATTGTTAAAAAATAGTATAAACAACTCTATTCCAATAAAATAGACAATCTGCAGGTAATGGAAATATTCCTAGAAAAATATAACCTTCCAAAACTCAATCAGGAAGAATCTAAACATCTTTATAGGCCAATAACTATGGAAGAAATTGAAGCATTCATCAAAAAGCTTCCAGCAAACAAAAGCCTGGGACCAGGTGGTTACACAGAAGAGTTTTACTAAACATTCAAGGAAGAATTAAAACCTATCCTCCTCAGACAATTCAAAAATATTCAAGAAGAAGGAACACTTCCAAACACCTTCTATGAAGCCAGCATCACCCTAATACCACAACCAGATAAAGACAATACAATGAAAGAGAATTACAGGCCAATATCTCTCATGAACATAGATGCCAAAATCCTTAACAAAATTTTAGCAAATCAGATCCATCAGTACATCAAAAAGATCATACCCCATGACCAAGTAGGATTTATCCCAGGAATGAAAGGATCGTACAATATATGCAAATCAATAAATGTGATACATCACATAAACAAATTGAGAGATAAAAATCACATAGTCATATCAATTGGTGCAGAAAAAGCATTTGACAAAATCCAACACCCTTTCTTGATAAAAACTCTCAGCAAGGTGGAAATAGAATGATCATACCTCAACATTATAAAAGCCATTTATGAAAAACCCACAGCTAACATCATACTCAATGGGCAAAAACTAAAACCATTTCCCCTAAGAACAGGAACAAGACAAGGATGCCCACTCTCACCACTTCTGTTTGACAGAGTACTGGAAGTATTAGCCATTGAAATTAGACAGGAAGAAATAAAAGGCATCCAAATTGGAAAGGAAGAAGTAAAGCTATCCTTATTTGCAGATGACATAATAATGTACATAAAAAAAACAGAAGGACTCCATCCCCAAACTAATAGACTTAATGAATGAATTTGGCAATGTAGCAGGATACAAAATTAATGCCAATAAATCTATGACATTTCTATACACTAATAGTGAAATTACAGAAAGGGAGACTAAAAAAGCAATTCCATTTACCATTGCACCAAAAAAATTAATATACCTAGAAATAAACTTAACTAAGGAGGTAAAAGATCTATACATAGAAAACTACAGGACACTGAAAAGAAAGATAGAGGAAGACATAAACAGATGGAAGAGCATACCATGCTCATGGATTGGGAGAATCAACATCATTAAAATGTCCATACTACCCAAAGCAATCTATAGATTCAATGGACTATCCACTAAAATACCAACAACATATTTCACAGACCTAGAAAGAACTCTGCAAAGATTCATCTAGAACAAAAAAAGACCCCGAATACCCACAGCAATCCTCAGAAAGAAGAATGAAGTAGATGGGATCTCAATATCATATTTCAAGCTATATTACAAAGTAATTGTTCTCAAAATAGCCTGGTAGTGGTACAAGAACAAACAATGGAATAGAATAGAGAATCCAGACATCCACCCAAACCACTATGTTCAATTAATATTTGACAAACAAGGCATGAACATACAATGGAGTCAAAACAGTATCTTCAATAAATGGTGTTGGGAAAATTGGACAGATAGAAGCAGAAAAAATGAAACTAGACCACCAATTTATGCCATACACAAAAATAAAGTCAAAAGGATAAAGGACTTAAACATAAGACAGAAATCATAAAAATACTAGAAGAATCCACAGGCAGCACAATCTCAGACATATGCCAAAAGAACTTCTTCATTGATACTGCTCCAAAGCCAATGGAAGCTAAAGAGAAAATAAACAAATAAACAAATGGGACTACATCAAAATAAAAAGCTTTTGCACAGCAAAACAAACCATCAACAAAACAACAAGAAAGACCACTGTATGGGAGAACATATTTGCAAATGCTATCACTGATAAAGGTTTAATCTCCAACAATCTACAGCCAACTTACACAACTTCATAAAAGGAAGATAAATGATCCAATAAAAAAATAGGCAATGGACTTAAATAGAACCTTTTTAAAAGACAACAGAAGGAAGGCCAAGAGAAAATATGCTCAAAGTCACTAATTATGAGAGATGCAAATCAAAACAACTATGAGATACCATCTCTCACCTGTCAGAATAGCAATCATCAACAAATGATAAGTGTTGGGGAGGATGCGAAGAAACAGCAACCCTTGTGCACTGCTTGTGGGAATGCAAACTAGTGCAGCCACTGTGGAGAACAGAATGGAGTTTCCTCAAAAAACTAAAACTGGAACTCCCATTTGACCCAGCAATCCCACTCTTAGGAATATATCCTAAGAAACTAGAAAAACCAATCAGAAAGGATTTATGCATCCCTATGTTCATAGCAGCACAATTTACAATAGCTACAATTTGGACACAGCAGATGAATGGATCAGAAAACTGTGGTACATCTACACAATGGAATTCTATGCTGAAATAAAAAAGAAGGAATTCTTACCATTAGCAGCAACCTGTATGGAACTGGAGAGCATTATGCTTAGTGAAATAAGCCAGTCAATGAAGCAGAAACATCACATGATCTCACTCATTTGTGGATAATAAAGAACATTAGAAACTGATGAACAAAAACATAGATACAGAGGCAGTAAAGCATCAAACAGACTGTCAAATTACAGTAGGAAGGTTAGGGAGAGGTGGGGTAAATAAGAGATCAACCGAAGGACTTGTATGCATGCATATAAGTATAACCAATGAACACAAGACACTGGAGGGTTAGGATATGCCTGGGAAGGTGTGGGTGGGGGAATGAGAAGATATGTATACATGTAACACATAAATAAAAAACAAGTAAAAAAATGCCAGATACTGTAGTGTTCAATATTTAGAAGTGAGGCAACAAGAAAGTAGAATATCTTTGGGATAGAAAATATGGATATGGAAATCTAGAAAATGTTGATTTGTTTGCTCTATTCCTAAAGTAAGGATCATTTTTCAATAGAAAAAGAGCAACACAAGGACCCTAAGTAGAAATAAATTTATTGTGTTCCAGAGACATAATGAAGGCCAATGTGTCTGCAGTATGATGCTTGAGAATGGAATGGTATGAAAAAAAAAATAAGATAATTAGAATAGATCCAGATATACCAAGTAAGGGATGTGGGTTTATTTTAGCACCATAGAAAGCCATTGGTAATTAAGCATAGCTGTGACATAAGCTGGCATAACATTAAACATTAATAAAGGTCACTTCGGACTCTATATTAGGAATGAATCAGAGTGGAACAAGGGAGGAAGCAAGGAAATCAGTTAAGAGGCTGCTGTGATAATTTAGGTAACAAACAATTAGAGCTTAGCACAGGAATATGAAAAGAAGACATTTTAGAGATAACATTATAGAACTTGATAATTCAGTTATCCATTGGATGTTAGCAAAGAGTAGAATTATGGATAACTCTCAAATATCTGACTTTAACAATGGAGAAGATAGCAATTTCATTTTCTGAGCCAAGGAGACCTGAGAGAGAATTTGGCCATATCAAATTTAATTTGTGTCTTAGACAATAAATATGAGATATAAATTAGATAGTTGTATATGTGAGGTTAAATTCAGTAAAGGTAAGATCTAAGCAGGGAGTTTAACTTCATATAAATGGTACTGATAGTTATTGTTGATACAATCACTTGGGGAAAATGTATAGATAGAAAAGAGAAGAGGGTCCCAAATGAGTCATAGGACAATATCACATTAGACATTGTTTTAGCTTTCTATTGCAGCAATAACAAATCACTACAAACTTAACACCTAAAACAATACAAATTTATTATCTTAAAATGTTGGAAGTCAGAGTCTATAAAATGGGTCATCAGGGCTTCCCCAGTCTTTAGTAGAGAACTGTTTCCTTCCCTTCTGCAGCTTTCACAGACTGCATACATTCTTTGGCTCTTGACCCTGCATCACTCTTACTTCTGCTTACAACATCACATTTCCTTTTCTGATTCTGATGCTCACTGTCCTGGCTCCCTCTTTCTCTCATAAAGTTCCCTTTAATTTCACTGGGCTCATTTGGATAAACAGGGATAATCTTCTCATATCAAGATCCTTAACTTGATCACATATACAAAGTTCATTTTACCATGTAGCATATGCACAAGAATTAGAAAAGAGCATCAGTGGTGATCATTATTCTGCCTACCACACACATGTAGTAAAATTTGGATTCAACTGTGAATCAGGGTCTTATACCCAAGTCTCTCTAGATATCAATAACCCTTAGAAATTACTGTGGAAATAGGTGCAATTTTTTGGAATAAACTGTATGAGGCTGGAGAAGTATATTTGTTGGGTTTTTAAGATGAAGGAAAGAATAACGATCACCTAATTATTCTTCCTTCAGTTATTATAAAGATGAAAGAAATAATACTAGGAATAGCTAAATGGGTTTAGGTCTTACTAATTAGTGGTAAAACTAGGACTTAAATTGGCCAGGTCATTTTACATGCAGTTACCATACTTTCCTTTCCACAGTATGGCCTGTCTTTTAACAGACTCATGTTGAATTGCTGACTATCATTTGCAAGGTTACTTGAGTTTGAATTCTGGCTCTATCACTTGACTATCTTTGTCCCTAGATTCTCCATTTTCAAAATAATGACAATAATGGCATTTACCTCTTGGTGTGTTTATCAGGTTTTACCAAGAGGACAAAATCAATAGGAGTGTTATATAATATGAGATTCACTATATGCATTAATTCACAAAACTGAAAGAAACACTAAGGAAGTGAAGGATCAAAAAGTATCCCAGTGTGAGTTACCATCCAGTCAATCTGAGAAGTTATTCATATTCAGCAGCTGAAGTACGACTAGGAATTGGAGTTTGTGGGTTCATCTGTGGGAAACCGTTTTATTTTGCCTCAGTGTATCTACAACCAAGCTTCCAGAGAATGTATAGCTGCTGTTGATTAGTAGGACCAATAATAGGGAAGATAGCTTCTCACCAGAGAGTCATAGAGAGAGAACATTTAGAGTGCACCAGAATTTTTTTCACATTTGGCATAAAAAAAGTTCTCTCAAAATTTCTACAATGAACACGTATAACTTAGAATGATATAAGGAAGTTATTTCTGGAAAGTTTATTCTCCACTTTATACAAGTTGTACAGTAAAAGCACTTACCACTCCATTCTTGGTTAGGGCACAGGCCATGGTTGCAGGCTCAATCCCCAGTAAGGAGTGTGCAAGAGACAGCTGATGGATGTTTGTTCTCTTATCAATGTTTTTCTCTCTTCCTCTCCCTTCTTCTCTAAAGATCAATGAAAAGAATATTTTAAAATGCATTTACCATTTACAATGGCACATACACATTCTTTGCCAAAAGTTAGTTTAATAAATTTGATGAAAAATTTCAGTTTCAATATTGTTCTAAATTTTTAATAGGATTCTTTAAGATTTAAAATGCCACTTAGAATTAAATTACATATTGGACACTAATATATCTGTATCTCACTATAAAAGAAGAAAATTAAGAAAGAAACCTATTTGTGTATATAATAACATTGCTTAGGAAATGTTCCATATGTTGAGGGAATATGTACTTATATAACCATGACTCTATTATTTAATTTCTTATTTTAAAAAAGCACATTTTATTAATCAGATAGAATATTTTTAAAAGTTTAGACTCATTGGAGATATAGAAATGCTCAATTGTGCATTGTTTTTGATGATTCAATAGTTTCTATTGTTTCTATAAAGATTAGTTATTGATTTGGAATTCACCTTTCTAAATATAGAGTAAAATTGGCTTGCTACAATTTTCTCCAAGGGCCAATCTTTTTTTATATAAAATTCTTTGATTTTTCTACAAAATCAGAATAATACATGAAGATTCTATTCTTCAGATATAGTTCTTATGGCCTTATTGTTTTATTGTGATGTTTTAAAATCATATATCAAGGGCTTTTTCCAAAGGTTTATCATGACTTTAATGAAAATAGTTTACTGGCACTAAATTTAGAATTTTTAATTAAAATTTATTACTCCATGGTTTCAAAATTAGATAATTATTTAGACTCTGAAAGCTTGGAAAGTTATATATTTTTTATACATCACTAATTTTTTGTGTAATGGTTACCCAAACTTCCTTTTCAATTTCACAAGTTTTGTGACACATTCCCAACCTATAATGTTTTTCTTAGGAGGAAATATAATTCTTAAAATTAATTTTATATAAAATTATTATACACTCACACTATTTATATTTTACAGTAAATTCTGTTTTCAAAGTTGAAATAAGTATTATTACATTTTTAAGATATTGAAACTGAAGACAAGATTATTCAAGTTTCATTCTGATGAGTAAATTCTGGAATGCTAAATATAAAGGTTAATGACAAGTTTAGTGTCTTTTGTATTGTGCTAAGTGCAATTTTATAAAATTGAATTGTATTAAAAAATGGATGCTTGCCTGTCCTGGCTTGGTTGCTCAGTTGATTAGAGTATCATACAGTATACAAAAAGTTGTGGGTTCCATTTCTGATTAGGTCAGGACCTGGGTTTTGGGTTTGCTTCCCAGACAGGGCTTGTATGGGAGGCAACTGATTGATGTTTGTCTCTCAACATGGGTATTTCTCTTTGTCTTCCTCTCTATCAAATCAATAAAAACATATTCTCAGGTGAGGATCTTTTTTTTAAGATGCTTTACCTCCATCATACTTACATTACTCTTTCTGCTTAAAGAAACATAATATTTCTCCCAGAGTTTTACATATGAAGCTTTAGCCTCCATTTTTCAGGATCTTTATACTTCAAGGAGAGCCATTAATAGTTTTCTGAACAGCCAAGTACTTTCCTAAATTCTTGGCCTCACTTGCAATATTAAGAAATGTCCTAAGACTGAAATTCTAATTAGTATACTATTAACTGTGAAATTGGTTGCATTTAGCTGATAATATTGCAATTTCACAGACATGAATCTTAAAAATTATCACTCACTTATTTGAGTACTTTTGAAAAGAAATGGAAGAAGAAAAGGAACAGAAATAATAACTAAGTAAAAATAAAGAACATGCTGAAGATGCATTGATCTTTATTGCAAGAATAATCCAGAAGTCAAATTCATAGTTGTTTTTCCAGTACTATTTTCTCCCACTGAATATGTTGTTATAGAACATAAAGAAAGGAAACTAAATATTATCAATTATAGTGTATGGAATTCTTTTTTGCATTTTTCTGTGCCAGATTGCTTTATTTTGCCCCTCTCAGTACTGTAGAATTAGAATTTGGCCTGGAGAAATTATTTATGTGGGAACATGAAGATAAACCAAGAATATAAAATAACTTTAAAGTCATCTGGCATTCTTCTATGTCTCTGAGTGAGTGTGGAGAGATCAACAAAAGAACTTGTATGAATATATGCATAACCTATGGACACACACAATAGAATGGTGAAGGCCTGGTGTAGGGGTTGGGGGCGAGCTAGAAGAGGTCAATGAGGAGAAAAAGGGAACATATGTAATACTTTCAATAATAAAGATTTAAAAATTAATAACATAAAAAATAAAGTCATTTGGCAGAATATTTTTGCTAATAGAATCCTATATTCTTGGTATAGCATTGCTACTAAGTGGCTGTTCAGCATATATTTGAGCATTTCAGGAATATGGAAATCACTGGCTATAGAAAAAAAAGAGTTTTCTCCCTTTGGCCAGTTAAATCTTTAGAAAATTCTCTAGTATTTGAAATCTGAATTTTTTTACCATGTTCCCATAGGTCTTGTTTGTACCCTTGAAGATATATAGAACAAGTTAATTCTTCTTCCTGATGATTCTTTGTAGCAGACCTATATAATAAAAGCGTAATATGCAAATCTGCTGAACTGCAGAATGACCAGTCAGTGGGGGGCGGGACCAGCAAGCAGGCAATGCCAGGCCAACCAAGGCAGTGCTAGTGGGCAGAGAGAGGGAATGGCAATGTGGAAAGGGATGAGGCGGCAGTGACCAGCAGTGATGGAGATACAATGGAGAGCGTTGGGCTGCACTGGCTGGTGCTGTTCCTGGATCAGTTGCCAGGTTGCCTCCTGCAGAGGGATGCTGCTGGTGGGGGTGGCAGCTGGGGCAGAGGAAGGGGGGGTGGCGTCATCCCCTGATCAGCTCGCCTGGTCGCTTCCTGCAGAGGGAGGCTAGACTGTGGTTTAGGCATGCTCGCAGAGGGGGAAGTAGGCCTAAGTCTTCAATAGACATCCCCTGAGGGCTCAGAGACTGTGAGAGAGCACAGGCCAGGCTGAGGGACCCCCCAGAGTACAGACATTTTTGTGCACCATGCCTCTAGTGTATAATAATAAAAGGGTAATATGCTAATTAGACCAGGTGTCCTCTGGACGTCATTTTAGACATCATTCCTAACAAATCTGGGGCTGGAGGAAACTCAGCTGGGGTCCCAGGTGCCTACAGGTGGAAGCCCTCCGCTGCTGGCCTGGTTACCTGTAACTGCACTTCACTGCAGGCCTAGTCACTCCTAATTGCCCTCTCCTGCAGGCCTGGTCCCCCCAACTACCTTCCCCTACAGGACTGGTCCCCCCCAAATTCCTTTCCCTTCAGGCCCGGTTGCCTGAACTTCCCTCCTCTGCCAGCTATGTCACCCCTAACTGCCTTCCTCTGCAGGCTTGATTGTCCCCAAATGCCCTCCCTTGTAGGCCTGGTCCCTCTCAACTGCCCTCCCCTACTGGCCATCTTGTGGTAGCCATCTTGTGTCCACATGGGGGCAGTCATCTTGTGTATTGGAATGACAGTCAATTTGCATATTACTCTTTCATTAGATAGGATAGAAGCCTGGTGCATGGGTGAGGGCCAGCTGGTTTGCCCTGAAGGATGTCCTAGATACGGGTGGGGGTTCTCTTGGGGTGTGGGGTGGCTGGGGTGAGGGAACTGTGGTGGTTTTCAAGCCAGCCACGCTCCCTGGCGATCCAAGTGTAGACCCTGGTATCTGGGATTTATTTATCTTCTACAATTGAAACTTTGCAGCCTTGAGTGGAAGGCAAGGGCAGGTCAGAAAGTTTGGCTTCCTCCATTGAGGGGGAAACCTAAGCCTCCTGCTCTCTCTAGGTCCATGAACATAGCCATTTTTGTTGGGAGTGTCAGCCTGTGAACTGAAAGGTCCCAGGTTTGATTCCAGTCAAGGGCATGTAGCTTGGTTGTGGGCACATCCCCTGTGGGGAGTGTGCAGGAGGCAGCTGATTGAAGTTTCTCTCTCATCGATGTTTTTAGCTCTCTATCCCTCTCTTTTCTCCTCTCTAAAAAAAAAAAAATCAATAAAATATATGTTTTTAAAAAATTTAAAAAATAGGGAGAGAAAATGGCGGCAGAGTAGACAGATGCTTCTGGAGCTTTGTCCCTGGGCAGAGGGAGAGAGAGCGGCTGAGAGTCGCACTGGGAGTGTTTGTTGGCAAGTTAAGAGTCAGTTATCCTCCAGGAGAAGGTGGGGGACTACTGGACGGGGCTCTCCTGGCCAGGCAGCCCCATTGCCATGGGGTTTTTGTCCGCCGGAGCCACCAGCGCGAACGTGGAGACCGTGCCACGCCATCTTGCAGTGGGAGGTGGATGTCTGCGGCGCTCTGAAGCCTTCGGCTGGGCACCCATTGAGCAGCCGGAACCCGGGGACCCAGAACTCCGCTCTCCAATAGGCGCAGGCACGCGGTGAAATCAGAGATCCACAGAGCACATGGAAAGGTCAGATTTCGCCTGGGATGAGAGGGAGGTGGATGTCTGTGGAGGTCTGAAAGTTGCGGCTGGCAGAGGCACTCACCAAACAGCCGGGAACCCAGAGCACAGCTTTCCAGGTGGTGCAGACTAGCAGTCGGCGGATTCAGAGATCCATGCGGGGCTCGGAAGGGTCAGATTTCGCATGGGACAGGGTGAGGTCTCCTACCCCCGCACAACAGAGACGCGCACACTGTGGGAACTGGGCTGCGGGAAAGCTGCCTCTAGAGAGGTCCGCAGAGGTGGTCAGGGCGTGATCCCTAAGTGTGCAGGTAAACTCTCTAAGCTGTTGACAGAGGGGACCTCTGGAAAATGACTCGGTTTTTTTTTTTTTTCTGGGGCAGAGGGACAGCCTGGGAGTTATTACAGTGTCCCGGCTGGAAAATCCCCACAAACTGGCTTTGAGAACCACAGAGTAGCAGGATCTGAGCACAGCCTAGAGAGGTCCTGTGCTTTGTCTCAGAGATCAATTCCAAAACACTGCCACCCAATGATGACACACAAATTGACTCTTTTATAACCACAAAAGAATAAAGAGATTAAAACACCAAGAGGGGAACACAGGGAATAGCAATACCTTCCCTACTGGGAAACAGCAGTGCCAAGCAGAATAATAGTGGAAGTGAAGGACCATTCTATTTTCTTTTTTTTCTTTTTCCTTTTTTCTTTTTCTTTAATTTTTTTAAATTTTATTTTTCATTTTTACATATTTTAATTAAAAGACTATTTTTTTTCTTTCTGCCTCAATTGATTTTACCTTTTTCATTATTACATTTTTGTTTTAAACTGGTATTATTAAATTACTACTAGTACTTTACCATTTTGGAAAAAAACAAGTGTCATTTTGTTTTCTCTTTATTTTATTTTGGGATTAGAGTTCTACATTCTATTTTCATCTTTTCTTTAGCATAATTTTACTCCAACTCAACTCTACCTTTATGCCAACACTTTCCCAACTTTGTTGTCTTGTTTCTCTTACCCTTTTCCAACTTTAGATTCTCCCTATTCTTTCTCTTTACCTGGTTAAAATTTCACCCACTACAAGTCCACACAAACCTCTCTCTTCTTGTCTTCACTAGCCAAAAAGTTGTTTTTCTCTATGTCCTTTTGTTGCTATTTGCCTGAAAAGTGATTATATCGATTTTTTGAAATTTTTTGTGAGATTGTTTTAGTTTATTCTGCTTGTTTTATTTTGCTTTTTACTTGCTTTGTTTTTTTACCTCTCTTTTCGCTCACCTCCCTTGATACCAGTTGCTATTTGCAGTTTGTATTAATCTCTAGGTACTGGTTGCTGGCCTTTATTGGGATTAGTGACTGTTCTATTGGAGTTGTCTCCTGATATCTATATTTTGTTCCCCATTTCTCTCTTATATGCTTTCTTTTCTCTCTGATTTTTTCTCTTCCCCTTTCCTTCTCCTTCTTCTCCTTTTTATTTTCTTATTTTATTTTATTTTTTGTTCTTTTTTTTTCATTATTCTTGCTCTCCCAATTTGATTTTGGCATTTCTTTTTTTTCTTTTTTCATCATTTTCCTCTTCTTCTTTCTCTATTGACTCCTAATTTGTCTTTCATTGATGGTCACCTTATTTGTGATTATCAACATCTTGAATACATTTCTACTAAGTGCCTTGTGTGCTGTACCTGGTCGTGTTCTAGTTTGTGCCTTTCAATCAATGTAGGAGAGAGAACTACATAACCAGACACGTGGAGAAGAAAGACCATGGGCAGAAAAATAAACAGCCCACAAAATACACAAAGGCAGGTTTCACCAGAAATGGAAGTAAAGGAAATAGAAGCAGAAATAAGCCTGCCAGGGAAAGAGTTCAGAGGAATGATCATAAGGTAGATGAAAAGAATGGAAGACAAAATCAACAATCTGAGTAAGAGCCAAGAGGCAATGAAGAAGACCCAAGAGGAGATGAAAAAGCAGCAAGAAGAAATGCAGAAGAACCTATAGGAGGTGAGAATAAATAAGAAGAAATGAAAAATGACATCACTGCTATAAAGAACTCAATAGAAAGAATCAAAAGTAGACTAGTAGAAGCAGAGGACCACATCAGTGAGCTAGAAGACACAGTAGGAAAAAATACCCAAGTACAGCAGCTTCTAGAAAAAAGAGTTAAGAAGCAAGAAGAGAGCCTAAGGGAATTTTGGGAATACATGAAACAAAATAACATCCGCATAATTGGGGTTCCAGAAAGAGTGGAAACTGAACAAGGATTAGAAAACGTGTTTGAAGAAATAATGACAGAAAATTTCCCCAATATAGAAAAGAAAAAACCCACACAAATCCAAGAAGCTCACAGAGTCCCAAACAAAATGAACCCCAACAAACTGACACCAAAGCACATTATAATTAAATTGGCAAACACAGACAACAAAGTAAGAATCTTAAAAGCAGCCAGAGAAAAACAGAAAGTTACATACTTTCTGAAAGCTACTGACTTCTCAACAGAAACTCATAAGGCCAGAAGGGAATGGAATGAAATATGCAAAGGCATGCAAAGGAAGGGTCTGAATCTAAGAATATTGTACCCTGCAAGACTCTTAATCAAAATTGAAGGTGAAATCAAAAGCTTCACAGACAAAAAAGGACTACGGGAATATATTACCAGCAAACCAGCAATGCAAGATATGTTAAAGGGTCTGCTGTAATAAAAAGAAAGATGAAGCAAAGAAGGAACTCGGGGATAAGGACTAAAAATGGCAACAGATAAGTACTTATCAATAATAACTTTAAATATAAATGGATTAAATGCTCCAATCAAAAGACATAGGGTAGATCTGGGAGAAAATGGCGGCGGAGTAGACGGACGCGTCTGGAGCTTTGTCGCTGGGCAGAGGGAGAGAGAGCGGCTAAGAGTTGCATTGGGAGTGTTTGTTGGCAAGTTAGGAGTCAGTTGTCCTACAGGGGAAGGCGGGGAACTGCTGGAAGGGGCTCTCCCGGCCAGGCATCCCCACTGCCATGGGGTTTTTGTCCGCCTGAGCCACCAGTGCGAACGCGGAGCCCGAGCCATCTTGCAGTGGGAGGTGGATGTCTGCGGCGGTCTGAAGCCTTCGGCTGGGCACCCATCGAGCAGCCAAGAACCCGGGGACCCAGAACTCTGCTCTCCAATCGGCGCAGACACGCGGCAGAATCAGAGTTCTACAGAGCACACGGAAAGGTCAGATTGCCCCTGACATAAAGGGGAGGTGGATTTCTGCTGAGGTCTGAAAGCTGCGGCTGACGGAGGCACCCACAGAGCAGCCAGGACCCAGAGCGCGGCTTCCCAGGAGGCACAGACGCGCAGGCGGAGTATTCAGAGATCCACACGGCGCGCGTGGAAGGGTCAGATATCGCCTGGGCCAGGGTGCAGTCTCCTACCCCCGCAGGGCAGAGATACGCACTTTGGGAGCCGGGCTGCGGGAAAGCTGCCTCTGGAGAGGTCCACAGAGGTGGTCAGGGCGTGATCCCTGAGTGTGAATGCAGACCCTCCCAGCTGTTGACAGAGGAGAGCTCTGGAAAACGACTCTTTTTTTTTTCTTTTTCTCTAGGGCAGAGGGACAACCTGGGAGTTATTGCAGTGTCCAGGCTGCAAAACCCCCACAAACTGGTTTGGGGAACCACAGAGTAGCAGCATCTGAGCACAGCCTAGAGAGGTCCTGTGCTTTGTCTCAGAGATCAATTCCAAAACACTGCCACCCAATGATGACACACAAATTGACTCTCGAATAACCACCAGAGAATAAAGAGATTAAAACACCAAGAGGGGAACACAGGGAACTGCAATACCTCCCCTACTGGGAAACAGGTGTGCCAAGCAGAAGTGAAGGACCATTCTATTTTTCTTCTTTTTTTTTATTTTTCCTTTTTTCTTTTTTTAAATATTTAATTCTTTATTTTTCATTTTCACATATTTTAATTAAAAGAATATTTTTTTTCTTTCTGCCTCAATTGATTTTACCTTTATAATTATTACATTTTTGTTTTAAACTAGTATTATTAATTACTACTAGTACTTTACCGTTTTTGGAAAAAACAAGTGTCATTTTGTTTTCTCTTTATTTTATTTTGGGATTAGAGTTCTACATTCTATTTTCATCTTCCCTTTAGCATAATTTTACTCCAACTCAGCTCCACCTTTATGCCAACACTTTCCTCCTAACTTTCCCCATTTTGCTGTCTTGTTTCTCTTTCCCTTTTCCAACTTTAGATTCTCCCTATTTTTCTCTTTACCTGGTCAAAATTTCACCCCATTTCTATATCTAATTTCAAATCCCCTACTACAAGTCCACACAAACCTCTCCCCTCTTGTCTTCACTAGCCAAAAAGTTGTTTTTTCTCTATGTCCTTTTGTTGCTATTTGCCTGAAAAGTGATTATATCGATTTTTTGAAAAAAATTTTTTGAGACACTGTTTTAGTTTATTCTACTTGTTTTATTTTGCTTTTTGCTTGCTTTGTTTTCTAACTCTCTTTTCCCTCATCTCCCTCGATACCAGTTGCTATTTTCAATTTGCATTAATTTCTAGGTACTGGTTGCTGGCCTTTATTGGGATTAGTGACTGTTTTATTGGAGTTGTCTCCTGACATCTATATTTTGTTCCTCTTTTCTCTCTTATACACTTTCTTTTCTCTCTGACTTTTTTCTCTTCCTCTTTCCTTCTCCTTTTTCTCCTTTTTATTTTCTTATTTTATTTTATTTTATTGTTCATTTATTTATCTTTTTTTCTCACTCTCCCAATTTGATTTTGACACTTCTTTCTTTTCTTTCTTCCTCATTTTCCTCTTCTTCTTTCTCTATTTACCCCTAATTTGTCCTTCATTGGTTGTCACCTTATTTGTGATTATTAACATCTTGAATACATTTCTACTCAGTGCCTTGTGTGCTGTACCTGATCGTGTTGTAGTTTGTGCCTTTCAATCAACGTAGGAGAGAGCACTACATAAGCAGACACTCAGAGAAGAAAGACTATGGGCAGAAAAAGAAACAGCCCACAAAAGACAGAAAGGCAGGTTTCACCAGAAAAGGAAGTAAACGAAATAGAACCACAAATAAGCCTACCAGAGAAAGAGTTCAGAGAATGTATCATAATGTGGTTGAAAAGAATGGAAGACAAATTTGACAATATGAGTAAGAGCCAAGAGGAAATGAAGAAGACACAAGAGGAGATGAAGAAGCAGCAAGAATAAATGCAGAAGAACCTAGAGGAGGTGAAGAAGCATGAAGAAGAAATGCAGAAGAAACTAGAGGAGGTGCAGAATAAACAAGAGAAAATGAATAATGACATCACTGCTATAAAGAACTCAATAGAAAGCATCAAAAGTAGACTAGAAGAAGCAGAGGACCGCATCAGTGAGCTAGAAGACACGGTAGAAAAAAATACCCAAGTACAGCAGTTTCTAGAAAAAAAAGTTAAAAAGCAAGAGGAGATTCTAAGGGAACTTTGGGATAACATGAAACAAAACAACATCCGCATCCAGAAAGAGTGGAAACTGAACAAAGACTACAGAACTTGTTTGAAGAAATAATGACAGAAAATTTCCCCAATATAGGAAAGAAAAAACCCACACAAATCCAAGAAGCTCACAGAGTCCCAAGCAAAATGAACCCCAACAAACCGACACCGAGGCACATTATAATTAAATTGGCAAACACCGACGACAAAGTAAGAATCTTAAAAGCAGCCAGAGAGAAACAGAAAGTTACCTACAAAGGAACCCCCATAAGACAAGCTACTGATTTCTCAACAGAAACTCGTCAGGCCAGAAGGGAATGGAATGAAATATACAAAGTCATGCAAAGGAAGGGTCTGAATCCAAGAATACTGTACCCTGCAAGACTCTCAATCAAAATTGAAGGTGAAATCAAAAGCTTCACAGACAAAAAAGGACTAAGGGAATATATTACCACCAAACCAGCAATGCAAGAAATGTTAAAAGGTCTGCTGTTTTAAAAACAAAGAGGAAGCGAAGAAGGAACTCGGGGGTAAGGACTAAAAATGGCAACAGATAAGTACTTATCAATAATAACTTTAAATGTAAACGGATTAAATGCTCCAATCAAAAGACATAGGGTAACCGATTGGATAAGAAAACATGATCCATATATCTGCTGTCTGAAAGAAACCGACCTTAGGAAAAGACATGCACACAGATTGAGGGTGAAGGGATGGAACATGGTATTTCAGGCAAATGGAAATGAAAAAAAAAGCTGGGGTTGCAATACTTATATCTGACAAATTAGATCTCAAAGTGAAGGACATAACAAGAGATAAAGAAGGCTACTTCACAATACTAAAGGGAACAATCCAACCAGAAGAAGTAACTCTGGTAAACATATATGCACCCAATATAGGACCACCTGAATACATAAAAAACTCTTCGAGGATATTGAGGGAGAGATTGACAGCAATACAATCATAGTAGGAGACTTTAATATCCCACTGTCACCACTGGAGAAATCCTCTAAACAAAAAATCAGCAAAGAAACATCAATCCTAAATGACTCACTAGACCAGATGGAATTAATTGACATCTTCAGAATATTTCACCCCAAAGTCACAGAATATACATTCTTCTCCAGTGCACATGGGTCATTTTCAAAGATAGATCATATGTTGGGTCATAAGAAAAGTCTCTTCAAATTCAAGAAGATAGAAATCATATCAAGCATTTTCTCAGACACAGTGGCATAAAACTGGAAATCAACATTAATAAAAACAATAGAAAGAAATCAAACACATGGAGAGTAAAGAGCATGCTTTTAAACAACGATTGGGTAACCAGCGAGATGAAGGAAGAAATAAAAAACATCATGGCAACTAATGACAATGACAACACAACAATACAAAATTTATGGGACACAGTGAAAGCAGTCTTGAGAGGGAAGTTCATAGCCCTACAAGCCTACTGCAAAAAACAGGAAACAATGGTAATAAATCACCTAAACCTAAAACTCAAAGAGCTAGAACGTGAGCAACAAGAAAAGCCCAGTGTACTCAGAAGGAAGGAAATAGTGAAGATCAGAGTGGAGATAAACAACTTGGAGACCAAAGAAACAATTCAAAAGATCAACAAAACAAAGAGCTGGTTCTTTGAAAGGATAAACAAGATTTATGGACCCCTAGCCAGGCTCACCAAGAAGCAAAGAGAGAAGACCCAAATAAACAAAATCAGAAATGAAAGAGGAGAAATAACAACAGACCCTGTGGAAATACAAAGGATTGTTAAAAAGTACTATGAACAACTCTATTCCAACAAATTGGACAACCTGCAAGAAATGGACATTTTCCTAGAAAAATATAACCTCCCAAAACTCAATGAGGAGGAAGCCAAACATCTCAATAGTCCAATAACTATGGAAGAAATTGAAGCAGTAATGAAAAAGCTTCCAGCAAATAAAAGCCCGGGTCCAGATGGCTACACAGGAGAGTTTTATCAAACATTCAAGGAAGAATTAAAACCTATCCTCCTCAGACTATTCAAAAACATTCAAGAAGAAGGAACACTTCCAAACACCTTCTATGAAGCCAGCATCACCCTAATACCACAACCAGATAAAGACAACACAATGAAAGAGAATTATAGGCCTATATCTCTCATGAACATAGATGCCAAAATCCTCAACAAAATTCTAGCAAACCGGATCCAGCAGTACATCAGAAAGATCATACACCATGACCAAGCACGATTCATCCCAGGAATGCAGGGATGTTTCAATATCTGCAAATCAATAAATGTGATACATCACATAAACAAATTGAGAGATAAAAATCACATAGTCATATCAATTGATGCAGAAATAGCATTTGATAAAATCCAACACCATTTCTTCATAAAAACTCTCAGCAAAGTGGGAATGGAAGGAGCATACCTCAACATCATAAAAGCCATATATAATAAACACACAGCTAACATCATACTCAATGGGCAAAAACTAAAACCATTTACCCTAAGACCAGGAACAAGATAGAGATGCCCACTCTCACCTCTCCTGTTTGACATAGTACTGGAAGTATTAGCCATTGCAATTAGACAACAGGAAGAAATAAAAGGCATCCAAATTGGAAAAGAAGAAGTAAAGCTGTCCTTATTTGCAGATGACATGATATTGTACATAAAAAACACAAAGGACTCCATCCCAAAACTAATTGACTTAATCAATGAATTCGGCAATGTAGCAGGATACAAAATTAATGCTAAGAAGTCTGTGGCATTTCTATACACTAATAGTGAAATTACAGAAAGAGAAACTAAAAAAGCAATCCCATTTACCATCGCACCAAAAAAATTAAGATACCTAGGAATAAACCTAGCTAAAGAGGTAAAAGACCTATATGCAGAAAAACTACAGGACACTGAAAAAGAGATAGAGTAAGATGTTAACAGATGGAAGAGCATACCAAGCTCATGGATTGGGAGAATCAACATCATTAAAATGTCCATACTACCCAAAGCAATCTACAGATTCAACGCACTACCCATTAAAATACCAATGACATTTTTCACAGAGCTAGAAAGAAATCTTCATAAATTCATCCGCAACAAAATAAGACCACGGATACCTACAGCAATTCTGAGAAAGAAGTATAAAGTAGGTGGGATGTCAATACCAGACTTCAAGCTATACTACAAAGCAACTGTTCTCAAAACAGCCTGGTAGTGGCACAAGAACAGACATATAGACCAATGGAATAGAATAGAGAACCCAGCTATCCACCCAAACCACTATGCTCAAGTAATATTTGACAAAGGAGGCATGAACATTCAATGGAGCCAAGATAGCCTCTTCAATAAATGGTGCTGGGAAAATTGGACAGATACATGCAAAAAAATGAGACTGGACCACCAACTTACACCAAATACAAAAATAAACTCAAAATGGATACAGGACTTAAACATTAGAAGGGAAACCATAAAAATACTAGAGGAATCCACAGGCAGCACAATCTCAGATATATGCCGAAAGAACTTCTTCACTGATACTGCTCCAAAGGCAATGGAAGCTAAAGAAAGAATAAACAAATAGGACTACATCAAAATAAGAAGCTTTTGCACAGTAAAAGAAACCATCAACAAAACAACAAGAAAGATCACTGTATGGGAGAACATATTAGCAAATGTTATCACTGATAAATGTTTAATCTTTAAAATCTACAGCCAACTTATACAACTTAATAAAAGGAAGATGAACGATCCAATAAAAAAATGGGCAACGGACCTAAATAGAACCTTTTCAAAAGACGACAGAAGGAAGGCCAAGAGGCACATGAAAACATGTTCAAAGTCATTAATCATCCGAGAGGTGCAAATCAAAACAGCAATGTGATACCATTTTACACCTGTCAGAATGGCAATCATCAACACATCAACAAACGACAAGTGTTGGCGAGGATGCGGAGAAAAAGGAACCCTTGTGCACTGTTGGTGGGAATGCAGACTGGCACAGCCACTGTGGTGAAAAGTATGGAGTTTCCTCAAAAAACTAAAAATGGGTCTCCCATTTGACCCTGTAATCCCAGTCTTAGGAATTTATCCTAACAAATTACAAACACCAATCAGAAAAGATTTATGTACCCCTATATTCATAGCAGCACAATTTACAATAGCTACAATTTGGAACCAGCCTAGGTGCCCATCAGCAGATGAGTGAATCAGTGAACTGTGGTACATCTACACAATGGAATTCTATGCTGCCATTAAAAAGAAGGCATTCTCACTATTTGCAGCAACCTGGTTTGAACTGGAGAGCCTTATGCTTAGTGAAATAAGCCAGTCAATGAAGGAGAAGCATCGCATGATCTCACTCATTTGTGGATAATAAAGAACATTATAAACTGATGAACAAAAGGATAGATACAGAGACAGTAAAGCTTCAAACAGACTGTGAAATTACAGCAGGAAGATTAAAATTAGGTGAGGTAGATAAGAGATCAATCAAAGGACTTGTATGCATGCATATAAGCATAACCAATGAACATAGACACTGGGGGGTTGGGGTATGCCTGGGAGGGAGGGGGGGCAATGGGGAGATATGTATTAAAAATTAATAAAATTTTTTTTTAAAATTAAAAAATAAAAATAATAAAGAATAAAATGCAAATAAAATAAATAAGTTTTCCAAGTCTATATTAGTTCATTATTTTAAAATCAATTCACATTTTATCTTCCGAGTTTATCATAAAACGAAATCAACCTTTTTTTAAATAGTTGTTTTTGTATTAAAGCATCACACACATTGAAAATAATGAAATTCTATTTCATAGGTGAAATAAAAATTTCAAACTGATATTTTTGAAGCATGAAACCCTGAAAGAAAAAAAGAAAGAAAAAAAAAAACAGCTAAGGATGACTAATGATAAATGTGACAATGTGATGTTCCAGTACGGTTTAGAGGTATAACTTTTTTCAGGGTTTAGTTAGATACCATAAAATAATTACATAACATCCCAATAAAATATTTAGTTAGTGTCTCTTTGTGTTACAGACTGCAAACAGTGTCTAGAATATCCCCAGCTATTTACCTATGTATTCATACATCCTATTGTTTATGCACTAAACTGCTAAGTTTCATGAGGAATTTGCATTTTTTAATCACTTTAACTTGGGTGTGTGTGTGTGTGTGTGTGTGTATGTGTGTGTTTGTGTGTGTGTGTTAAAGTACTTTCAGTTAAGGGAATCTATAGTTGATGAAAGGAAATCAGGTGTAATACATTTAATACATTATACATTTAATATATTTAATCATATTTTGAGGAGTGAAATGCATATCTGGAACTAGTAAAATTATTGCTATTTCCTCTACAGAAAATTCAGAGACACTGAAAAAAATCACTGTGTTTTTTTTTTTTCCTGAAGCTATGTGAATGATTGAAAACATCAATAGAGGGCACTAACAGGCTGTCTGCAAAGTCTTTCATTTCATTGCTGTAACAATGAAGCTGAGCTGGGAAGGCAGTGCCTATTAGCTGCATAAAGTTGCAGATGTGGTTTCCTAGATGAAGAAAAACAACATCTATATTGCCTTTGAACTAAAAGATAAATTTTCAGGTTGAATCCATTCAAATGTGATTTACTTTCTTTATATCAGATTTTATCTACTAGCTTTACATATTCTTTCTAATATCTTATTTTGTCTGTGACCTTTTCAAATAAAATGCATTTATAGTTTAGAGTTCATTGAAGATAACTAAACTCAAACCATAATAATATGTATTCAGGCAGTCAATTCTTAGTGACCTACATTGATGGAACTATACAATATAGGAACATTCCCAAATAAAAACTATATACAAATAAGTTTTTGTTTTAACATCTATTTTTTCTTTTGAGTTCGTTTTTGAAACTAGCCAAAAATTATTATAGAAATCTGTGGTGAAACACCAACCTTAAAATAAACAACTAGTAATGGTAATCCAAAGAGATTTATTTAAACACTTTGGAACAATAAAACATGGGCAGAAGCTACTCTACAGCATGTGACTTTAGAAACTTAGAAATCAGCCCTTTCTGATTTCAAGGGCTTTGAGAAGTGCAATCAAACCGTATGTCCAGAAGCAGGAGAAATGGAATATTTTTGAATAGTGCTGACAACAATGAAAGGGATTTTAAGTACAGCGACTAAAAAATATGTTAGGAAATGAGCATGATGGATCTAGAGAGCATTTGAAGTTTGTATTCCTCTTTATTTTATAAAATCAGTTTCTTATTTAATCATTTTAAATCAACTATAGAACTATACCACATTGAGAAACATATTAGGACTCAGGGAACTAGATCTTCATTCATATAATATCTCTAAAATGTTAAAGAAGTAACAAAATGAAAAGAAGTAGGGCCTTAGGAAGTGTAGTTAATAGGCCTAGTTTTCCTTAACTTTAAAATGAATATAATTTCAGCGTTTAAGTTAAATTGAGTATTAAATATGAATGTATATCTAAAATACTATTTATTTTGGTATTCAATAAGTGCTCCTTACCCCCTTCCTTTTTCTTTTAAAATTAGTTCCTTTGGCTATACCAATCTTTATTTGAATATAACAAGTTGTCCTAGGCAGTATTAATACTGGAATCCCTTTGCCACAAAGTATGTTATTTGGTTGAAACCTATGTTTTATTTCCTCTTGTCTCTTTGCTAATTATGCATGATATGAGATTTTATTTGCATCACTGAAAATACACTGTGAAAGTCAGTAAATCTGGAATTACATAAAAGTTTCTTGCTCAACGTAATAAACATCATTGCTAAAAATTTAAAGATATTATATACATGGATGTATGTGAAAATCCAATTTGGAATCATATATACATATACATATACATATACATACACACACACACACACACACACACACACACATGGTTCTTAATAATATAGTGAATAACTATTGAGAAGGCAACAACATATTGATGTCCATAACTAAATACAAGTTTTGTAAGTTCAACATGCTGGATTCCTGGCTGTCCTGTGGCAGAGGACAGGCTCCCTTGCACCCATGTAACTTATGGCCATATGGGACTACACACATGAACTAATGGACTTTAATTAGCTTGGATGTTGTACTACTCCCAGTTGTAACATGGAACAGAACTGGACACTGGCCTGCTTTTAGCTCTCCTGGAACCCCAGCTGCACCTTTTCTAGGGATGGTTTAAGGGGCTGTTGCAAAAGACCAGAGAAGAACCAAGTAACCCTTAGAGAGATGGACTTCCACTTTATTATTATTACTAGAGGCCCGGTGCATGAAAATTCATGCACTGGAAAGGGAGGGTGCCCTCAGCCCAGCCTGCCCCCTCTCACAGTCTTGGAGCTCTCAGGGGCAGGAGGCAACCCATCCATCAGGGAAAGCTGACACCCCATCACACCTCTGCTGCTGCCACTGCCAGCAGCACAAGCCTCAGCCAGCCCTGGTTACCTGAGCCTTGGGCACCCCTGGACAGTTGGGCAGCAGCCATCCAAGGCTTGCCTGCACCTCAGGCCGGTTCTGGGCGGCTGGGGGGCTGAGGGGACTGGGGGACTCTGGAGACAGGTGTGCAGCAAGGCCCCAGTGGGGCTGCAGAGACAAGGCAATGCCATCTTGTGGCTATGCTCATCACCATCTTTGAGGGTAGGGCAGTCAATTAGCATATTCCCTCCTAATTGGCTGTGGTTGCCACCATCTTTGAGGGTGGGGTAGTCATTTAGCATATCCCCTCCTTATTGGGTATAGGTGCCTCAATCTTCACCACAGCATGAGGATCAATTAGAATGTTCCCTCTTTATTAGATAGGATTATATCAGTGGGCTCAGAGAAAAAGCATTTCAAATTCTGAGCAGAGCAACAAGCAGAATTTTTCTTTTTATTAAAGAGCCAGCCCTATTTGTGCTTAGTGGTTATCTCACTAGAAGCTTGTGGCCTTGAAAACAACACAGTTCTATCCAATTAAAAATACATCTGGCATGAGAGCATGGGATTATCTACCTTCTCGCCCACAGGGTCAGACAGCTAAGTTTATCTTCCTCATTATTCAAGCAGGCTAGAAAACAGTTATTTTTTTTCAGAATAAGGGGCTGTCTAAAAATTGCACAGTTGACTTTACAGAATAAGGGATTATCTAAATAGCAAAGAAATTTAAACAAAAGTTTTATAAAATGGGGGTTAGCCTTCTCAGAGCCTGGGACTGTGGAACTTAAGACAAAGAAGCTTCACCAGCAACTGACTTTGGGTCCCCTCCCTGCCTGCTGCAAGCAGTCCATCCATCTCTCAATGAACTTTGTTTCTGCTTATCTTCTTTATCATTGAACTCATTCTCCAAATTTTGGGAGACAACAAATTTGAACTGAACATAGCACTTTGGTTTCATAAGGAACAGTCAACGCATTTGTCCATAAGACTTGATGGTGGTCATTAAAGTGATTAACTACATTTTAAAAGCCTATTTTAGAATATCCCCTTTGAAAATGGGGGTTGCTGGCTTTGGAAAGACATCCTCAGTTTCTTTATCTGCATTGATGGGAAAGATCAACACCAAATTGAAGATTGAAAGACCAGAGCACTTTAATGGTTATATAACTGCCTCCTGGCCTGGGGAGCAGATGCTATGCACATTGCAGATAAATTATAAATTGTGGAAAGTTGTAGCTGGGGAGATCTTCAATCTGAGCAATACCTCTGTCTCTTTGACTAAGAATTTATAAATGTCTTCTACCCCCAGGCAAACTCTGTGTCTGCTGAAGGGAGGACCAACATGGTGAATTTTGGGTAGGTGCCCTACCCCATAGAAGACTGGGTTGGAGAAGAGAAAAATGTACTGGAAGCTGTGCCAGAATCAGTCTCTCATGAATCCTTAGGGTTAATCACTGACACATTCCATTTTCTGGATCTGCAAAGCTGAGGAGCAGATGCTGGGATGTCATGACCCTGGGAAATGACTGCTCCCTGCCAGGCCTGGCAGCTGCCTGATCAGATGACACACTTACCCATTCTCTGACTCCAAGAGTGCTGGCATACAACCACATCAGCACTGTGAGCAGATGTAAGAGCTGCAGTTTCTGATTCAGAAACATCCCTGAATCACTCTGTGGAAAAGAGCAATACAAGAGAGCCACGGACCCACATCGGACTGTGCTGGGGATGGCAACACTGGGTAATGAGTTGTTATAAACCTCTTCACAGAAAATTGTCCTATGAATATGGAGGCTCTTCTCAGAATTCCTTTCTTAGAAGAGCTTGGTTTCATAATTGCCTGTTCTGGCATAAAACATGGAGAAGATGGACAACTGTGGTCCAAGTTGTCAATTACCCACGGTTTCTGCTGATCCTACTTCTCTGCCTGCCACTGATGAAGCTAAACTTCCAGATGCCACAGTGCTGAGCGGTAATTCCAAGGATCACACATGGCTTTGTACATTTTGCATTGTTGGGACCATTGCCTTTCCTCAGCAGTCACCATCTCATGTTTAAGACATCAGAGCTCAAAGATTTTGGCTTCCAGTATTTTAAATGTACCAGGTCCCACACTGCCATTATATCCCAACTTAATTTCTCCTCTAATTAAAAGGTGTCATTGATTTATTTTAAAAAATAAAGAATAAAAGCCTATTTTAAATGTAAAAAAATATAAAATATTATGAATATTTGCCTAAATAAAAGAATATAATGTTCAAAATTAAAAAAAATGTGTTATAGTATAATCTTCAATTTCAATTATAGTGTGTCCATTATTTATATGTGGAATTTCCATTTGATTAACCCTACACAATTTTCTCTTATTTTCAATCAATATTTTCTCTTCTGTGTAGTCACATTATCAAAGGGTTACATTTTCCTCTAAAGATTTTTTTTAACTTTGCATCTTGAATTTGCAAACATTTTTTGTACACTACTAAGGTTCTTCTTATATTTCTTGCATTATCCAATTTTTACATATTTTGCCTTTTAAATAATTCAGTAAATGCTTGCTTAGACTTGCATACATATTTAAATAATACTCAGATTCTTCCTGTCACCTTTCAGTGTCAACACTTGAATATTTAGTAGGTGGTTTTGAAATAATTATCAGATGTGAGCATGTTCTTTTTTATTGGACAGGAATGTGGATGTCTTAACCAGGAAAATATACTATGATGTACTCTAACAAGGAGAGGTGGGGTAGATAAGAGATTAATCAAAGGACTTGTATGCATGCATATAAGCATAACCAATGAATATAGACACTGGGGGGTTGGGGTTTGCCTGGGAGGAAGTGGGGGGGGGGGCAATGGGGAGATATGTATAAATGTAACACAATAAAAAAAAAGAACACAAAAAAAAAATTCTAAGCAATATTTTTTTAGTATATATCTAATTTTTGCATATGTTTTCTTTACATTTATTTAGCATATTCATATGCATTTCTACATATGAAAATTAATGTTGAGTCAACTTCACAAATTTGGAGGCAATACCATCTTTTTCATTTAAATCAATCTCTCCATTTATAAAAGCCAGAAATCAAAAAAGCTTACAAATACATTATATATGTTATATTCTAGATATAACTACAAATCATGTTTTAAATAAAGTCTAAAAATTATTATTTAATTATAGCCTATAAATGTAAAATTTACAAAAAAGGTTTTTAAATTGGTAATTTACACATTAAAAAATTTTTGAGAATTGATGTCCTAAATGTTCTGTATTAGAATTTCAGTGAAATAATGAGGGATAAACAATTAACATTTTATAAACCTTCATTTATGGGTTTGTATTTTTGTTTCAGAAAAACACATTATTAATGTTGATAAATGCTGTTTGTTCAAAAATTAGCACATATTATTTAAAAAATCATAAGAAAAATATTTTTAAAAAAAAATGTATTTTATTGATTTTTTTTAGAGGCGAAGAGAGAGGGATAGAGAATTAGAAACATCGATGAGAGAGAGATATTGATCAGCTACCTCTTGCACGCCCCCTACTGGGGATGTGCCCACAACCAAAATACATGCCCTTGACCAGAATCGAACCTGAGACCTTTCTTTTTTTTTTAATTAATTTTTATTAATTTTTTATACATATCTCCCCATTGCCCCCCTCCCTCCCAGGCGTACCCCGACCCCCCAGTGTCTGTGATCATTGGTTATGTTTATAAGCATGCATACAAGTCCTTTGATTGATCACTTATTTACCTCACCTAACTTTAATCTTTCTGCTATAATTTCACAGTCTGTTTGATGCTTTATGATTTTTGTCCTCCTGAGAATTATCAGTCTACTCCCTTTCTGTGCTCCTGATTCTATTATATTCACCAGTTTATTCTGTTGATCAGATTTTTAATTCACTTAATTTTTAGATTCACTTGTTGATAGATGTGTATTTGTTGTTCATAATTTTTTGTCTTTTATCTTTTTCTTCTTCCTCTTCTAAAAGAGTACATTTCAGCATTTCATATAATACTGGTTTGGAGTTGATGAACTCCTTTAGCTTTTTCTTCTCTGTGAAGGTCTTTATCTGCCCTTCAATTCTGAATGATAGCTTTGCTGGATAGATTATTCTTGGTTGTAGGTTCTTGTTGTTCATCACGTTGAATATTTCTTGCCACTCCCGTCTGGCCTGCATCGTTGCTGTTGAGAAATCACCTGACAGTCGTATGGGTGCTCCCTTGTAGGTAATAAACTGTTTTTCTCTTGCTGCTTTTAATATTCTCTCTTTCTCTTTTGCTCTTGGCATTTTAATTATGATGTGCCTTGGTGTAGTCCTCTTTGGATTCCTTTTCTTTGGGGTTCTGTGTGCTTCCTGGACTTGTAAGTCTATTTCTTTTACCAGATGTGGGAAGTTTTCAGTCATTATTTCTTTAAATAGGTTTTCAGTATCTTGCTCTCTCTCTTCTTCTGGCACCCCCACAATTCTGATGTTGGTACGCTTGAAGCTGTCCCAGAGGCTCCTTACATTATCTTCACATTTTTGGATTCTTTTCTCTTCTTGCTTTTCCAGTTGAATGTTTTCTGCTTCTTTATATTTCAAATTTTTGACTCGATCCTTGCCTTTCTCTAGTCTGCTGTTAGTACTCTTTATAATAGTTTTTACTCCAGTCAGTGTATTTATCATCTCCTCTTGGGTCTCACTAAATTTATCCATCTTTTCTAGCATATTCTTGAAAAACCTTATAAGCTTGGTTTTGAACTCTATATCCAGTCGTTTTTTTTCCTCCATTTCTTTTGCTTGTAATCCCTTCCCTTGTCTCGGCATTTTCACTGTGCCGGGGAAACTTCTGTGCTGGATTCAGCCGCAGAAGCCTCTGTTGAGCTTGGGAGGGGTGGAGTCTCAGGGCTTAAGGGACCGCCTTGCCTTCCAGTCGGCCCCGCCCTCCACGGCCCCTGAGTCTCACGTGACTGGGTAATGGCTGGAGTGGTCCCTGTGCACGCGCACCCACAGTGCCTCTAACCGCTGCCTTTCCGCCTCCCCTGCGAACCAGGACCACACGAGTCTAGGTCTCCAGGGTTTCGCCCGAAACAGGGGCTTAGTGGAGTCAGAAGTGGCACAGTTGGGAGGGTCTGTCTCCCGCCCACTCGCGAAAGCCAGCGGCACAATCAGCAATCTGTCCTCCGCGTGGTGCCGTGCGCGACCAGACCTCCGATCCTTTGCAACTCCCCTAAATTTCCGTGCACTTCTCCCTTTTCACAGTCCAAACTCCCCCCGTATGAGTTTCGGCTGGATCTGGGGTTTAGTGTCGCAGGACAAGGGGTTCAATGCCTTTGAGAGTCTCTGTCTCCCTCCCGCCAGAGAAAGCCAGCCAGGTACTCCGGCGCCCGCTCTCTCCTCGCACGCGTCTCCGCACCTCAGCTTTTTGCAGCTCCTCTGGGTCTCTGTGAGCCCCTCTCTTTCCCTCTAGTTGTAGAACTTCCACTCAGCCAGCTTTCCTGTGGTTCTGGATGATGTCCGTTCTGTCTTTTAGTTGTAGTTTTGAAATTGTTGTGCAAGGCAGCAGTGTAGGTGTTTACCTATGCCACCATCTTGGGTTTCGCCTGAACCTGGGACCTTTCAATCAGCAGGCCAACTCTATCCACTGAGCCAAACTGGTTTTGGCAAGAAAAATAATTTTATATGCTCTTTCAACATAGAGAAATAATTTTATGACTTCCCAAGGTTTTATTCAGAGAATAAGTATGCTAAAAAGGATACATTGGATTAAAAATTTTACTCATTGATATTTTTGTGAATATATATATATATATGTGAATATACATATATATATATATGTCTCCTGTATAATAAAAGTCTAGGTGGCATCACACCCTCACATGTTGTTGCCAAAAGATAGCCACCACAAGATGGCTATGCTCACAGCAGAGACGAGGCCCAGTGGCTGATCCATGCAGTGAGGTCTGGGGTCCCACGGCTCTGTGCAGTGTGGAGGAGGCCAGTCTGGGTGTTTCCAATGCCTGGTATGGAGGAGGCAGGTCCCAGCGGAGGAGGCAGGTTTTGGCAGAGGAGGGCAGTTGGGGGTGATCAGGCTGGTGGGGGAAGGTACTTTGGGGCCATCAGGCCTGTGAACTGAAAGATCCTGGGTTTGATTCTGGTCAAGGGTACATACCTCAATTTCAGGATCCTCCTGGGCCTGAACCTTGGTTAGGGCTCATGCAGGAGGCAACCAATTGGCTTCCCTCACATCGATCTTTCTCTCTAAATATCCCTCTCTCTAAAAATCAATATAAAAAAATATCCTTAGGTGAGGATTAAAAAAAAGAAAATGCATACTTAAAAAATAAATAAATGCATACTTAATATTTCAATAACATCTAAGTTGTATCTTAGCAGCTCATATAATTTTACATTCCCACAAGATTGTTTGAAAGTTGCCATTTCCTCTCAATTTTAAACCTTTAACTTATTTTTTGTAAAAGTTGTCAATGATTATATAAAATGGAGTAATATACTCAAATATGTATTTCTGATATTTATAGAAACAATTAATTGTATCTTTATATTTTGCCAGGCTTTTCATATAGATTTTTTTTCTTGTCTGTTTATATAAGTTATTTTGGTATTTGTGATATATATGCTGTTACAATCCTTCATAAAAACAAGCATTGGGTTTTAGTAGCTTACCAAAACAGTTATGTGCTTTTTCTTATCATAGGTCCACAGATTGGCTGGGTTTTGGAAAATTTCACCTAGTCAGAACTGGGCTTGATTCTACTCTGGAGATCAAGTTCAGGCAACCTTTGCATGTCTCATTCTGGAAGCCATTAAGCTACCTGGGCAATCTTTTTCTCATATTTACTGGTAAGTAGTGCAAGAAAACAACTGACCACATAAATACATTTAAACCTCTCTTTTAAAAGCATGGGTATATTTTCATTCATATACCATTAACCAAAGTAAGTCACATGACCATGACCAGTAATGAAAATGTGGAAAAACCAAAGTAAATTTGTGAAAAGGTAATCTGATCTATCACATTATTATCAATGTGTTCTCCACATTGGTTGTTTATGCTTTCACTTTTCTATAAGTTTTAAAATCTATGCATTTTAATAAGCTTTTCCTCTTTAAACTCTGGATTTTGTGTCAAGTAGGCATGCTAATCATAAATACTTTTCGTCTTATATTTTCTTTTAATCTTCTTATGTTCCATTTGCAATCTTTTATGTGTATTTTTTAACCGAAACCATTTTTTGTTCATTTTAACTTATCTTTCAACTCTGCCATTAATTTTATTAATTAATTTCTGCATAAATTTGTAATGCCATCGTTTTCATATACTGTATTGCCTTGTATAAATTAGTCTATTTCTTTTTGCTTTATTTATTTATTTTGTGGTAAGCAACTTTGATATTTATGAACTAAAATCATGAAGTTCTCATTTTGTAGCTTAAAAAAAATGATTGCAGTCCCCATCACAGGCTTTAATTTCTCTTAAAAAATTTTTTTTCTGTGTGTGTGTGTCTGCCCTGTTTTGTATGTTTTCTCTTATGGATGATCTAAAAGATTAAGTTTTCTGTACTCAATTAAAAAACACTTTTGTAATTGTGGAAAAATAACATCTTTTAAAATAAATCTTTATTGTTCAGATTATCACAGATGTTCCTCTTTCCCCCCACCTCCCCATTGCTCCCCTCCATCCAGTTCCCCCACTCCCCACCCCATGCCCTTACACCCCTGCCATTGTCCTCAACCATAGGTATTAAGATCTTTGTCCAGGGGGAGAATCCAAGATGATGGCATAGGTAAACACCTACACTGCTGCCTCGCACAACAATTTCAAAACTACAATTAAAAGACAGAATAGACATCATCCAGAACCACAGGAAAGCTGGCTGAGTGGAAATTCTACAATTAGAAGGAAAGAGAGGGGCTCACAGAGACCTAGAGGAGCTGCAAAAAGCGGAGGTATGGAGATGCGAGCTTGGAGAGAGCAGGTGCCAGAGCACCAGGATGGCTTTCTCTGGCAGGAGGGAGATGGAAACTCTCAAAGGCATTGAACTCCTTATCTTACGACACTAAACCCCAGATCCAGCTGAAACTCATACAGGAGACTTCGAACTGTGAAATGGGAGAAGTGCACGGAAATTTAGGGAAGTTGCCAAAGATCAGAAGTCTAGTGGCACACACGACACTGAGCACAGAGGACAGACTGCTGATTGTGCCGCTGACTTTCACGAGTGGGCGGGAGACACACCCTCCCAACTGTGCCACTTCTAACTCCACTGAGGCCTTGTTTCAGGCGAAACCCTGGAGACCTAGACTCGTGTGGTCCTGGTGCGCAGGGGAGCTGGAAAGGCAGTGGTCACAAGGACCGCTCCAGCAATTACCCAGTCATGTGAGACTCAGGGGCTGTGGAGGGTGGGGCCAACTGGAGGCAAGGCGGTCCCTTAAGTCTTGAGACTCCACCCATCCCAAGCTCAACAGAGGCTTCTTCGGTTTTGCAAGTCTGGTATCATAAGGCTGAATCCAACATAGAAGTTCTCCCGGCATAGTGAAAATGCCGAGACAAGGGAAGGGATCACAAACAAAAGAAATGGAGGAAAAAAAAAAAAAGACTGGATATAGAGTTTAAAACCACGCTTATAAGGTTTTTCAAGAATATGCTAGAAAAGTTGGATAAAGTTAGCAAGAGCCAAGAGGAGATGAAAAAGGACCAACTACAGACACTGACTGAAATAAAAAAAATATTATACAGAGTCCTAACAGCAGACTAGAGGGAGGCAAGAATCAAGTCAAAAATTTGAAATATAAAGAAGCAGAAAGCATTCAACTGGAAAAGCAAGAAGAGAAAAGAATCCAAAAATGTGAAGATAATGTAAGGAGACTCTGGGACAGCTTCAAGCATACCAATATCAGAATTGTGGGGGTGCCAGAAGAAGAGAGAGAGCAAGATACTGAAAATCTATTTAAAGAAATAATGACTCAAAACTTCCCACATCTGGTAAAAGAAATAGACTTACAAGTCCAGGAAGCACACAAAACCCCAAATAAAAGTAATCCAAAGAGGACCACACCAAGACACATCGTAATTAAAATACCAAGAGCAAAAGACAAAGAGAGAATATTAAAAGCAGCAAGAGAGAAACAGTTCATTACCTACAAGAGAGCACCCATATGACTGTCAGCTGATTTCTCAACAGAAATGATGCAGGCCAGACAGGAGTGGCAAGAAATATTCAACGTGATGAATAGCAAGAACCTATAACCGAGAATAATTTATCCAGCAAAGCTATCATTCAGAATTGAAGGGCAGATAAAGAGTTTCACAGAGAAGAAAAAGCTAAAGGAGTTCATCAACTCCAAACCAGTATTATATGAAATGCTGAAAGGTACTCTTTTAGAAGAGGAAGAAGAAAAAGGTAAAAGCCCAAAAATTATGAACAACAAATACATAGCTATCAGCAAGTGATTCTAAAAATTAAGTGAATTAAAAATTTGATCAACAGAATAAACTGGTGAGTATAATAGAATCAGGAGCACAGAAAGGGAGTGGACTGATAATTCTCAGGGGGGAAGGGTTGAGGGGTGTACAGGGAGAGACTGGACAAAAATCATACACCTATGGATGAGGTCAATGGGAGGGAGGTAAGGGCAGAGGGAAGGGTGGGAGCTGGGTGGAGGGGTGCTATGGAGGGGAAAAAAGAGAAACAAAGGTAATAATTTAAATAATAAATATTTAATTTAAAAAAAAGAAAATTAATTAGGATCATCATAATTAAAGCCACATTTTTACATTAAAAAAAAGATCTTTGTCCAATCTCTTCCCACATCCATCACATCATCTTCCCCCAAAGAATTGTCAGTTATTCCCTTTCTATGCATCTGATTCTATTATATTCACCAGTTTATTCTGTTCATCAAATTTTTAATTCACTTGATTTTTAGATTCACTTGTCAATAGATGTGTATTTGTTGTTCATAATTTTTATCTTTACCTTTTTATTCTTCCTCTTCTTAAAGAATACCCTTCAGCATCTCATATAATCCTGGTTCGGTGGTGATGAACTCTGTTAGCTTTTTCTTATCTGTGAAGCTCTTTATTTGGCCTTCAATTCTAAATGATAGCTGTGCTGGATAGAGTAATCTTGGTTGTAGATTCTTGCTGTTCATCATTTTGAATATTTCTTGTCACTCCCTTCTGACCTGCATAGTTTCTGTTGAGAAATCAGCTGACAATTGTATAGTTACTCCCTTGTAGGTAACTGTTTTTCTCTTGCTGCTTTCAATATTCTCTCTTTGTCTTTTGCTCTTGGCATTTTAATTATTATGTGTCTTGGTATGGTCCTCTTTGGATTCCTCTTGTTTGGGATTCTCTACCTTCCTGGACTTATAAGTCTTATTTCTTTCACCAGGTAGGGGAAGTTTTCTGTCTATATTTCTTCAAATAGGTTTACAATATCTTACTCTCTTTCTTCTTCTGGCACTTCTATATTTCATATGTTGGTATACTTGAAGTTGTCTCAGAGGCTCCTTATATTATCTTCATATTTTTGGATTCCTTTTCTTTTTGTTTTTTCTGGTTAGGTGTTTTTTTGCTTCCTCATATTTCAAATATTTGGTTTGATTCTTGGGATCTTCTAGTCTACTAATGAATTTCTATATATTATTCTTTATTTCTGTATATATTGAATCATCTGAAATTGCAAAGATTTTTTCTTTTAGATCCACAAAAATGGTGATTCATTGTAATTCAACCTAACATATAAAATATATATTATAAATACATATTAATTTAGAATAAATTATATCTAAAAAATATAGACTGTTCCCATCCTGGAATATAACATTTTATTTTTCCATTTATAAATTTTGGTATGGTTTTCACACAGGCTTTTAATGATTTTTCCTTAGGTTCATTAATATTTTTCTGAAGTTTAATTTGTTGTTAATGAATGAGAATTATTTTGCATCACATTTTATATTTTTACTAGAGGCCCAGTGCACAAAATTCATGTGCTGGTGAGGTCTCTAGGCCTGTCAGGCAATAAGGGCTGATCAGGGCCTAAAGGGTCAGGAGAGAAGGTGTAGAAGGAAAAGATGCCAGATGCTGATGTTGTCCTCATTGCCCCACCACCTCAAGGTTCCCCGCCTCCCCTCATCCTCTTTTCCTCAGTGCCATGCCACCACCGGGGGTCTGTGGGATTGGGGTAGGGGTCAGGAGAGGTTTCAATACCCAGTTTGGAATGAGCAGGAGGCAGCCAATCCATGATTCTTTATCATTATTAATATTCCTATCTCTATTTCCCTCTCTGAAATCAATCAAATATATATTTATAAAATGCAAGGTTTTTAGAGGAAGAAAGGTAGGGCAAGAGAGCTATTGACAAGGGGGCATTTGAGATACTGCTCACATTTCAAATAGGATAACATAAGGTGGTCCTCAGGGGGTGACTTATGAGTAGTGACAGTGGGTGGAGCAGGGCACTGTGGTCTGAGGAACGAGCTGTAATGGGAATGTCTGTGACAGTGACACTGAGCGTATGTTGGAACCATCACTGGGATCACTCATTTCCAAAAGGTTTTGATTCCAGACAGGAGAAGAAACATGGAAATCAGTGGGCCTTTCTTAGCCTATAAGGTAATGTGGGCAGCAGGACAGGCTGCCCTGCTCTCCTCAAATGTAAACACACAGTGTAACTGCACATGGATGTCAGTAAGTGGCCAAATAAATACCCAGCCAGCCCTTGTGGCTGTGTCCTGCCACTCTCTGGTTGTGCTGTGGCACTATTGGCCAGGGAGGCAAAAGTCATGCCCCCAGTATATGAAGGGGCAGGCAGAAGCCAGAAGCTAGAAGTCGAAGCTGAAGCGGCCAGCAGCTCTATGTCTGCCGTGGAGCTGGATGAGGAGCAGCTGTTGGTGCAACCAGCTTTGGAGTCAGAGAGGCTGTGATTCCTGCACATCACTGGTGAATATCTGTGAGCCCATGGTGCACCATCTTTAGTCCTCTTGGGCTGGGTCCTTCTTTACAAAAATAAAAATAACTTCTGCCATGAAGTTTAGTTTCCAAAATTTCTGTCTTTTGTTTTATTTTCCTCTTTAAAGATCATGTCCTCAAATCAGCAGCATGTATATATGTGTGTGTGTATGTGTGTGTAAATGTCTCTATATGTATATGAGTGTATGTTTAAGAGGAGATTTCACATTGGAAGGGATGTGAGAAGCAAGCCTTCAAATGCAAACTTTAATTCTGCCTGTAAGATAATTTCATTTTCCTTGTTTCTGTAGGCCCCATTCTGCTAAATTATTGAGCAAAAGTCACCTATCAGTATATGAAAGCCCCCAAAGGGTTACAATAGCATACAATCTTTATTTAAGGGAAAATGCATAAAGACAAAAATGTCAACCTATCATCCATCACCCACTTTGTAAATGTGAGGTTCAAGTATTATATTAGCCAAGACAGTAAGGAATAAAGAGAATTAGTGAGCAAGAGTAACCTAAGTTAAATTGGTAGAATAAGGTAATGTTAATTGAGAAAATTTGGAGAAAGTCAGAGAAAAAAGACAGATAAATAGATAAGGTTTAACCTTACAAGCACACCTTACTTGGAAATATATATTTAAAAAAAAAACAAAAAACTAATGTCAGTATATATTTTTAAAGTAAATTTCTTATTATTATGTTTTTAAATGTACAATTCAATAGTTAATATTATACTCACAGTGTCAACGTCAATAAAGGGAAAACTAAGACAAGCTCCAATTACCAAAAATTGTATTTATTTAGGAACAGCAGAGAAACTTCTATTTGGGGTAGGGAGATTGTAGCAAAATAAAGGCTAATCCATTGAGATTTTGGGCAAGCATTATTTATGGGCAGGAAGTACAAAGAGGAGGTAGAGAACTCAGCTAGAATACAAGTGGTAAGATCATTGGCTGCAGAATGGGGAGAAATTCTTGGTAGATTCTTATTAGTTGAATGATACGTTTTGGTTTTCTGTCAATAAGGCATTTACCAGAAAGCAGTTTTTCAGTCCTTAAGTTTAATTATACTGAGGATGCATGCATGAGATTCTCCATTTTATATTATCTTTCTTAGGTTCTGTTTTAGGTTGAAATCTTGTTATAAATGATTAGAGGCCCAGTACAAATTTGTACATAGGTAGAGTACTTCAGCCTGTCTGGTGATTGTGGCCAATGGGGATAGAGATGAGGCCAGCTGGGCAGGGGGAAGGACTGCAGGAGATGGGCTGTGGAAATTCACTGACCACCAGGGAGAAGTTTCTGCATTGAGTGCTTTCCCCTTGATGGTCAGTGCATGTCATAGCAACTGGTTGTTCAGTCACTCAATCCTTTGATTGCTTAAGATTATATATATATAGACTAGAGGTCCAAAATATGAAATTCGTGCATGGGGAGGGGTATTCTTCAGCCCAGCCTGCTCCCTCTTCAATCTGGGACCCCTTGAGGGATGTCCAGCTGCCGGTTTAGGCCCAATCATATCTAGATTGGGCCTAAACGAGCAGCTGGACATCCCTCTCACAATCCAGAACTGCTGGCTCCCAACTGCTCACCTGCCTGCCTTCCTGATTACCCCTAACTGCTTCTGCCTGCCAGCCTGATCACCCCCTAATGACTCCCATGCCAGCTGGATTGATGCCTAACTGCTCTTCTGCCAGGCTGTTTGCCCCTAACTGCCCTCACCTGTGTGCGGGGTCACCCCTCACTGCCTTCCCCTGCAGATCTGGTCACCCTAACTGCCTTCCCCTCCCCCACAACTGCCCTCCCCTGATGGCCTGATTACCCACATCTATCCTCCCTTGCAGGCCTGGTCCCTGCCAACTGTCCTCCCCCACTGGCCATCTTGTGGTGGCCATCTTGTGTCCACATGGAGGTAGGATCTTTTGACCACATGGGTACAGCCATCTTGTGTGTTGGAGTGATGGTCAATCTGCATATTACTCTTTTATTAGATAGGATAGAGGCCTGATGCACAGGTGGGGGCCATCTGGTTTGCCCTGAAGGCTGTCCCGGATCAGGTTGGATATTCCCTTGGGGCATGGGGTGGCCTGGGCAAGTGGCCTGTGGTGGTTTGCAGTCTGGCCATGCCCCCCAGCAACCCAAGGGGAGGTTCTGGTATCTGGAATTTATTTATCTTCTACAATTGAAACTTTGTAGCCTGGAGTGGAGCCAAGCCTTCTACTCACACAACCATTGAAACTTTGTTGCCTTAAGTGCAGGATTCAGCCTGGCCAGGTTTTGTGGAAAGTGTGGCTTCCTCCATCGCCAAGGGCAACCTAAGCCTCTCTCCTGCTCTCTCTGTGGCCATAGCCATCTTGGTTGGGTTAATTTGCATACCTACTCTGATTGGCTAGTGGACATGGCTTGTGGATGTAGTGAAGGTATGGTCAATTTGCATATTACTCTTTTATTAGATAGAATAAGTGGCTTCTTCACCACAGTCTATTTTATCATACTTATATCAACTCAAAAAGAAGTATCACATGTAACCTTTAGCTCTCACTATACTCCACTCCCTATGGACAAATAAATTACTAGCCTATTTTCTGACTTTATAGATTAATTGATTCTAGACATTGCATTTAGTGGTTTAATATAACATGGATCTTTTATAAATGGCTTCTTTCATTTAACATCATGCTTTTGTTTCATATATACTATGGTATGTATTAGTACTTCAGAATAATATTTCATTTTATGTATCTATCACTTATTTTATCCATTCATCAGTTGATGGAGATTTGTGTTGTTTTTACCTTTTATTATAGCAAATAATGCTACTATAAATATTCACATACAAATTTTTGTTAAAACATATGTTTTTATTTGTCTTGGTATACACAAAGGAGTGGAGTTACTGGTTTACAGTAACTCTATATGTAATCATTTGAGGAGCTGCCACACTGTTTACAAGTGGCTGCTCCATTTTCTATTCCTATTAGCAGTGCAAGAGTATTCTGATTTCTCAACATTCTCACCTGGTTATTAACGGTTTATTTTTTGTTTTGTTTTCATTATAGTGGATGCAAACTAGTATCTCATTGATTTTTATTTGTATTTTTCCCTAAGACCATTATATTGAGTATTTTTATGTGATTACTGGTCATTTGTACATTTTCATTAGAGAAAATTCTACCCAAATCCGTTGCCATTTTTTAAGTGGAGTTATTTGTCTTTTATTTTTTGACCTTTAATGATCTTTTATATATTCTAGATGAAAGTTATTTATCTGATGTATGCAAATATGTTCTTCCATTCTCTGGTTTATCTTTTCATTTTCTTGATAGTGAGTGTTGAAGCACAAAGCTTTTTTTTCCTGTTATTTTTAATTTTTTTGTACTTAATCAATATTTTATTTATTTTTTTCAGGTTTTATTAATGTATTACATGTGTACATATCTTCCCATTGCCCCCACCCCCAACTCCCATATGTCTTGCGTCCTTTGGTTATGCTTATATGCATGCATACAAGTCCTTCGGTTGATCTCTTATCTACCCCAACTCTTCCTAAACTTCCTGCTGTAATTTGACAGTCTGCTTGATGCTTTACTGACTCTGTATCTATCTTTTTGTTCATCAGTCTATAATGTTCTTTATTATCCATAAATGAGTGAGATCATGTGGTATTTTTCTTTCATTGACTGGCTTATTTCACTTAGCATAATGCTCTCCAGTTCCATCCAGGTTGCTGCAAATGGTAAGAATTCCTTCCTTTTTATGGCAGCATAGTATTCCATTGTGTACCATAGTTTTCTGATCCAGTCATCTGTTGAAGGGCACCTAGGCTGTTTCCAAATCTTAGCTATTATATGTGCTGCTATGAACACAGGGGTGCATATATCCTTTCTAATTGATATTTCTAGTTTCTTAAAATATGTTTCTAGGAATGGGGTTACTGGGTGAAATGAGAATTTCATTTTTAATTTTTTTGTGGAAACTCCATACTGTTCTCCACAGTGGCTAACCAGTCTTAATTCCCACCAGAAGCACACAGCTTTTTAGGCAAACTTTCTTTTATTTTTCTTTTTTTTTAATTAAATCTTTATTATTCAGATTATTACATTTGTTTCTCTTTTTTCCCCTCCATAGCACCCCTCCACCCAGCTCCCACCACTCCCTCTGCCCTTAGCTCCCTCCCATTGATCTCATCCATAGGTGTATGATTTTTGTCCAGTCTCTCCCTGTACACCCCTCACCCCTTTCCCCCTGAGAATTATCAGTCCACTTCCTTTCTGTGGCCTGATTCTATTATATTCACCAGTTTATTCTGTTGATCAAATTTTTAATTCACTTAATTTTTAGATTCACTTGTTCATAGATATGTATTTGTTGTTCATAATTTTTTGTCTTTTACCTTTTTCTTCTTCCTCTTCTAAAAGTGTACCTTTCAGCATTTCATATAATACTGGTTTGGAGTTGATGAACTCCTTTAGCTTTTTCTTATCTATGAAGCTCTTTATCTGCCCTTCAATTCTGAATGTTAGCTTTGCTGGATAGATTATTCTCGGTTGTAGGTTCTTGCTATTCATCACTTTGAATATTTCTTGCCACTCCCGTCTGGCCTGCATCGTTTCTGTTGAGAAATCAGCTGACAGTCGTATGGGTGCTCCCTTGTAGGTAATAAACTGTTTTTCTCTTGCTGCTTTTAATATTCTCTCTTTGTCTTTTGCTCTTGGTATTTTAATTATGATGTGTCTTGGTGTGGTCCTCTTTGGATTCCTTTTATATGGGGTTCTGTGTGCTTCCTGGACTTGTAAGTCTATTTCTTTTACCAGATGTGGGAAGTTTTGAGTCATTATTTCTTTAAATAGGTTTTCAGTATCTTGCTCTCTCTCTTCTTCTGGCACCCCCAAAATTCTGATGTTGGTATGCTTGAAACTGTCTCAGAGTCTCCTTACATTATCTTCACATTTTTGGATTCTTTTCTCTTCTTGCTTTTCCAGTTGAATGTTGTCTGCTTCTTTATATTTCATTTTTTTTACTTGATTCTTGCCTTTCTCTAGTCTGCTGTTAGGACTCTGTATAATATTTTTTTATTTCAGTCAGTGTATGTTTCATCTCCTCTTGGGTCTCACTAAATTTATCCATCTTTTCTAGCATATTCTTGAAAAACCTTATAAGCGTGGTTTTGAACTCTATATCCAGTCGTTTTTTTTCCTCCATTTCTTTTGTTTGTGATCCCTTCCCTTGTCTCGGCATTTTCACTATGCCGGGGAAACTTCTGTGTTGGATTCAGCCTTATGATAGCAGACACAAAGCTGCAGAAGCCTCTGGTGAGCTTGGGATGGGTGGAGTCTCAGGGCTTAAGGGACCGCCTTGCCTTCCAGTGGGCCCCGCCCTCCACGGCCCCTGAGTCTCATGTGACTGGGTAATGGCTGGAGCGGTCCTTGTGCGCGAGCACCCGCAGTGCCTCTAACCGCTGCCTTTCCAGCTCCCCTGCGCACCAGGACCACACGAGTCTAGGTCCCCAGGGTTTCACCCAAAACAGGGACCCAGTGGACTCAGAAGTGGCACAGCTGGGAGGGTCTGTCTCCCGCCCAATCCCGAAAGCCAGCGGCACAATCAGCAGTCTGTCCTCCGCGCAGCACCATGCGCGTGCTAGACCGGGCCTGATCTTCTGCGACTCCCCTAAATTTCCGTGCACCTCTCCTTTTTCAGAGTCCAAACTCACCCCGTATGAGTTTCGGCTGGATCTGGGGTTTAGTGTCGTAGGATAAGGGGTTCAATGCCTTTGGGAGTCTCCGTTTCCCTCCTGTCAGAGAAAGCCAGCCAGGTACTCCGGCACCCGCTCTCTCCTCGCACGCATCTCCGTACCTCAGCTTTTTGTAGCTCCTCTGGGTCTCTGTGAGCCCCTCTCTTTCCTTCTAGTTGTAGAACTTCCACTCAGCCAGCTTTCCTGTGGTTCTGGATGATGTCCGTTCTGTCTTTTAGTTGTAGTTTTGAAATTGTTGTGCGAGGCAGCAGTGTAGGTGTTTACCTATGCCGCCATCTTGGTTCGAGCCCGCAAACTTTCTTTTTCTTGGTGGTTATTCTCTTTATTGTCTATAAGTAACTTGTTTTATATAGGATGCTGCATTAGATTGCCAGGGCTGCCGTAACAAAGTACTGCAAACAAAGTGTTTTAAATAACAAAAAATTATTGTTTCATTGTTCTAGAGGCTAGAAGTTCAAAATGAGCCTGCCTGAAGAATCTGTTTCATGCTCTTTGAGGCTTCTGGTGGGTGTGGGCTATATTTAACATTTATTTCCTTGGAAAAGCATCAGTCAGATCTCTGCCACTGTCTTCACATTGGCATTCAACCTGAGTGTCTGTGTCCAAATTTCCCCTTTTCATAGGATATTGAATTAGAGGCCACTCTACTCTAATTCACAGTACTATAGTATGACCTCACCAGATCTTAACTAATTGCAAATGTAACAACTCTAATTCCAAGTAAGAATACATTCTGAAATACCTGGGATTAGGACTTCAACATATAAATATTTCAGAGATACAATTTAACCCATCATAGTTGTATTGTCAAATAAATAAATAGTTACCCAAGACTTACTTAGACATTACTTAGTAAAAATTATTTGAAATTTATGTAATAATAACCATTAGCATAGTCTTTCCCATATGTCTCATTTGTTTTTCTCATGATCATCTGGTGCAATAATCAGTACTTATATTTTATCTCCATTTTATAAATGAAGCAACAGCTGTTTAGAAAGATTATTGATTTGCCTCAGTTTATTGTTTCTATGTGACAAAAACACAGGGGTATGTTATCAGACTCTACATCATCTCTGAGAACTTTTACATTCCTAAAATAATGCTTATGACTCTATCAATTGGAAGGAAAGGTGACACCAATAAAAGTCACAACATTTTTATACTTCTGTAAATTTATGAGAAATAAATGCTCCAGGAAAATGGCATAAAAGTTTACCAATAAGCCTGTGAATTTTAGCAGCTGGATAATCTAGGGAATGCCAAATTAATAAAAATCATTATCCTTGCTTTTAATAATTATTAGGAAAATTAATAATAATATTGAAAATAATTAATGAGAAAACAAGATCAGAGAAACTATTATGTATTGTTCAATTGTTTGCTTCAGATAGTGGTCAAAGGACAGTTAAATTCTGGTAGATTAGAATATTCCGGAATGCCTTTATTATGGAAACCAAAATTGAATTAGAGACTAATCTAAGGGGATGTACTTGAAGATACAGAAAGGAGAGTACATTCCAAAGGAAGGCAAAAACATAAATCAAGGTAACAAATTGACATTGTGAATCCTCTCTCTCAGGGACAATTCAGATTGGACAAGAAAATAATTATGGACTTAATAAGAATTAAAAAATAAAATGTGCTATTTGTCTTATTTTATTACTTATGTTTATTTATTAATAAGTGACTAATAGCTATAAAGTTTTATGTTGATTTCAAAGCATTCATTGAATAAGAAAAAAATCACTATCCAAAATCAGATCAAATTTTTACTTCTTGATATTAAGGAAAATCAGAGCATATTTAAAGTGGAGATTTCAACTCCTTAGTAACTTTAGTCTATCTACTCTATAGGTATGGAGTGTGGGCAAGAAAGAGCAAAGTTCCTTTCCAAGGAAAGCCAACCCTAACTGGTGATTCAGTACTTTAACATCACAGCCTACTCAATCCATTTGTATTTTTCTGGAACTACCAACAAGGTTGCCAAATGTGATCCATGTACTTGCCCACCCAAAACTGAATGGGAGCCTCAGCTCATTTCACATAGGTCAGCAAAGAGTAATCAAAGGCTAATGGCTTTCTGTCACCACTAACCCAGGGTAGGTGCAAAGGCTGACCTGAAGGTTAGAGACTCTACATCCCATTACCTATCCCAAGAGCTATCTGGCCTCCTCTAAAGCATAATTTACTGAGTGCAAAACTGAAAGTACTGTCTGATTTACTGTTTTCTCAGTGCTATTTTAGAATGTTAAAAGTACCTGAAGTGGCAGAACTGATGGGCAGACATCTTAGTTAAATATTTGTGAAGTAGGAGGCAGCAGTGGTTAGGACTAATAAAGAGAAAAGTCAGGTTATGTTACACCAAGAGGTGAATCAGCATTCAACACATGGTGAAGACTCTTTGGCTAAAAATCCTCTTGCAACTGTTAAATGCAAAATATAGCCACACAAAAATGTTTTTAAGAAAAGCTTTTCTTTCACAAAGTAATCACCAATTAATATTAACTATTAGATATAAATTAGTTGAAAATAATTAATTTTCTGTCAATTTAATTTGAAAACTGAAATTGTATGAAGAGTAGCTGACAACACATTTATTATAAGTGTACTATAATTCTAGAAATACTTATTTTCAACAATAGTTTGCCCCAAACAATTCAGAAAATAAGTCCCATGTGTTTTGTCTTACATTTCAGGATAGCTCTGCCTTAAAAATAATTTTTAAAAGCTGTCAAAAATAAAAAATTGTGGGTAAATATACTCTGAAATTAATAAAGATTATGTTTCAGGCACCCTCAAATGCATATGACACATCCAAATCTATAATAACTTTTGGTTGATTCCTTCTATTATTTTTCTTCAAGAAAGATCTTTACATCATATAATATTTAATTCTAGAAAACTTGGATGCACTCCTATCAAATTCCTAATCATATTAAGGCTCTATAAAAGCCTATAAACACTGTTTATCTGTGCTTCTCAGTCTACTCAAAAATCACAGGAAATAATGTTTGAAAAGACTGTGTTCTATGGGCCTCTTGGGGGAGACACAGCCCCAAAAGTGGTTACAGTGTTTTCTCATACTAGTTTACAGCATAACTACACATAGATATGCACACTTTGAAAAAAATACAAATGCAAATGCAAAGATGAGGTTGAAGTGAAGCAGATACTAAGATCTGAAAAATGATCAGCAATTCTACTTAGAATGAACCTAAAATATCACATTCATTTATATATCTAATTGCATTTTGCAAGACATGAAATTACATTTAGTGAACACAAAAATTACATGACTTTCAATAAAAAAAAGTCCCAGCTTTTCAGTCATGCTTTGTAAGGTGCAATATTTCTTAGAATTCACAAAGACTTTACAGACTTTATATTATTTTATTTTACACTTTAGTTCAAATAATAACATAATAATTTAACATTATCATTATATTCCCCATAAACTGTGTGTGTGTGTGTGTGTGTGTGTGTGTGTGTGTGTGTATAATTTTCCAAAGTTAATTATATATTACCAGGAACACAAGAGTCATTTTTTTCAACATATCATAGAAATCTGTTCCTATAATTAACTTTAAAATATTGTTACATAAAAAATATCTTAGAGTCAAAACAAAATGTAAGAGTTTCCTGAGATGTTGTGTTAGCAAAGAGATACACTTGAAATTTTAAAATAACTTGCCTTAATGCCTAGCTAATGCAGCTCAGTGGTTGAGCACTGACCGATGGATGAAGAGATCACCAGTTTGATTCCCAATCAAGGTACATGCCTAAGTTGCAGGTTCAATCTCCAGTAGAGGGAGTGTAAGAGACAGTCAATCAATGAAGTTTCTCATTCACTGATTTTTTATCTCTCTATCCCTCTCCCTTTCTCTCTCTCTAAAAATCAATAAAACATATTGAAAAAAATAACTTGCTTTGAAAGCTATATTTTTTGTAAAACCTGAAAAAATACTTTCTTTAGACTTAGAGAAAATTTTTTAAAAAAAGTACAGAAGGTTCTTGCATATCCTTTACCCAGCTCCCATAAATGTTAACATCTTATAATCCTTGCAGCCCTGGCTTTATATGGAAGGTCATTCGGCTGTCTGGTCTACTTAACATATTATTCTTTATTATTATAGATAGTACACTTATCAAAATCAGAAAACTCAGAGTCCAATACTATTAACTAAGCTACAAACCTCATTTGAACTTTCTCACTTTCCCATAGCATCTTTTCAAGGATCCAAAACAGGACCCTTCATTGTATTTAGTTTTTGTCTCTTTATTCTCCTTCAATATGAGACAGGCTTTTCATTTGCTGCTTCTCTTTCAATAGAAATTTCATTTGTTTTCTGAAGGAAAAAGATAGACATTGAATCCCCTGATTGTTTGTTATCATAATGATTTTATTATCATGTCAACCACTAAGCAAAGATGAAATTATCAACAGTGCTACTAAAATACTTAAAACCACACATTTAGGGTCATCTAAGGAAGAATAATTTAGACGTGTATATTGTTCACATAAAATCATATAATGTATTTTTATATTATCACAATATCTGTTAGAAATAATTGTTCAATACCATTTCCTTTATGATGAAATTGAAGCTCAGAAAAGCACTTGACCAAAATCACTTAACTGATTAGTAGCAGATCAGAATTAAAAAATATATATTAATTACAATTCATACATGTTACACAATCTCCAGTGTATGAGTTGTACTAATAGCTATAAAGTGATTAGATTGTTATAGAATATAACTCTACACACTTTTCAGTAGCTTTCCATAGGTTCAAATCCCACTCACAATAAAATATGACACAACCTAATAGAACATTATTCGCCAAACACCCTAAACTTTGCACTTAATTTTTCTGTTTTTTGGTGTGTGTGTGTTTTTTCCCCCATTAGGCTGGGACAAATGTGATACCTATCTAAATATGTTAACATATTTTACTAAATTGCAATGAGTTCAAATCATTCTATCCGAATACCAAAACTAAATTTCTCCTTATATAGCATCTCTCAGTTTTGAAAGAAGTCATATTCAGAGAGGTCTATCGATATAACTCTTTTCCAAATGTCCTTGTCACCAAGTTACTAGGCCATCTGAGTTGTCAGTCAAGAAGTAAGTGTTATCTTACTCTCAAAGCCATAAAGTTTGACATATACAATAGCACTCCATCATCAAATAGAAGTGGCATATACTTGACTGAGTGGTATATACAGCCCTGAGCAGGTCTTAAAAACACAAATAAGTTACATGAAGAAGTAGCCAACATATCCATGACACTCATTCCTGTCACATGACATTACCTTCTCAGCCTGCATCTAAGTTTTCATGATAAGTTCCCTACCATCAATTGACAGGAAAAAAGAAAAAAAAATGAGAAGAGAAAACAAGCCTGGTTTAAAAATTATTCTACATAATATGTAGGCACTACCCCAAAGTGAACAGCAGAAAGACCACAGCCCATTTCTGGGACATCCTCCTGGTGGGCAGAACATCAAGCAATGCAACTAGTTTGTCACTTTGCTTGGAAGAAGAAATAGTCAGGTGTGCAATTGTATACTAAATTAAGGACCATGTTAAATTATTTTGCTGGGTGGTCAAGGGGTTAGAAGGAACACAATTAAAAAATTGTTGACAAGGAAATTTGGAGAAGTGTGTAGATAGACAAACCTCTATGAATAGATGGACAATGTAAAGATATTTGTGTCCCATGGAATGCTTCCCAAAGGTAAATCAGCAGAGAAGTTTTATTTATTTATTTTAATTAAATATGGTTTGATTGATTTCAGTGAGAAAGGGAAAGGGAGAAAGAGATAGCAATATCAATCATGAGAATCATTGATTGGCTGCCTCTTGCCTGCCCCATACTGGAGATCTAGCCTGCAACATGGATATGTGCCCTGACTGGGAATCGAACCATGACCTCCTGGTTTATAGGTCAGCACTTAACCACTGATCCATGCCAGTAGGCAGAAGATAAATCTTTAAATAACCAAGTGGATTGGATCTTTTCTGTAGATTCCAGCCAACCTCAATCCTGTTGCCACCCAATAGTCTCATAATAAGGTGGCCATGATGACAGGGATGGAGATTATACAAAGGCTCAGCAACATGGACTTACACTCATCAAGGTAGTCATAGTTATGGTTCCTGGTGAGTATACAATCTGCCAGCAACAGAGATAAACACTGAATCCAAGATATGTCACTGTTTCCTGGGATGATCAGCCAGGTTGTTTACACTGGATAACTTCCATCATGGAAGGGGCACTTGGCCTTATAGGAATAGAGATTCTGGACATGGTTCTGCCTTTCCTGCATGCGATGTTTCCACCAAAACTACCATTCATGGACTTGAGAATGCCTTATCCACAATCATGCATTTTCACAAAGGGTTGCTTCTAATCAAGAAACTCACTTCACAGAAATTTTCCCAATATCCTGAAGCAGCTGGCTTGAAATGGCCTTTTGACGATGTTACAATGCCAACTAGGTGGAATGCCTGTGCTGTGGCAAGGTTCTCCAGAAAACTATATATATACTCTGAATCAGTGTTCAATAAATATATGGTGCTATTTCTTTCTCCCATAGCCAGGATACATAGGTCAAGGAATCAAGGAATGAGAATAAGAATGGTACCATTCACTATTATTCCCTAGTGATCCATCAGTAAAATTCTTTTTTTTCTTAATTTTCTTTATTGATTAAGGTATTAAACATGTATCCTTATCCCCCCATAACTCCCTAACTCCCGCTTACTCATGGCCTCTGCCCCCTGTTGTCCATGTCCATTGGTTAGGCTTATATGCATGCATATGACTCCTTTGGTTGATCTCTCCCCCTTACCTCCACCCTCCTCTACCTTCCCTCTGAGGTTTGACAGTCTGATCAATGCTTGTTTTCAATTTCCATGACCTGATACTCTGCTGGCCTAAAAGTGTTTGTTTCAAAGGGAAGAATTCTTCATTCAGGAGACGTTGTTGCAATAATTCTACTGAACTGTAAGTTAAGGCTGCCACCTGGCTACTCTGGACTCTTTGTGTCTCTGAAACAATAGGTGAGGAAGGAAGTTGTTATATTTGGTGAGGTGACTGATTCTGGCTACCAAGAGGGGAATTAAACTGCTATTCTATAGTGAATTAAGAAAGACTATGCTTAAAATATAGAAGAATTTAGGGTGTCTTTTAGTATTACCATAACCTGTGAGTAAGTACAGGAAAAATACAACAATGGAATCCAGGCAGGACTATGATTGGCTCTTCAGAAATGAATGTTTGGGTCACTAAATCATGTAAAGAACTATGATCAGCTGGAATGATTGCAGAAGGCAAACAGAATACAGAGTGGGTAGTACTAGAAGGTAGTTATACATACCAGCTATTTGTGTTAAAGCAGAATTTCTGTTAAAGCAGTTGTAGTAAACTAATACAGATGTTCATAGTCATAGAAATATCAAATATCAATCTGGATAGAACACAAAATATTTGAAAGAATGCAGAGTGAATATTAAGTTATTACCCCAGTGCATGTAGGTACCTTATTCTCTCTAAACTTTCTAATTAGTTATTCAGGCATTGTTGGACAGCTACTTAAATAAAGTGGGCCCAGCATGCATTGACACATGAGACTTTATTTTCCCAAAATGACTATATATGTCCAGCACATCACAGTGAAGAGTATAAATGGCACAGTTCCAAATGCAGCTATTCCTAATTGCTCTATAAATCACTAGTTTTTATTGCCACGTAACAAATTGCTATGAACTTAATGGTATAAAACAATATGCATTTGTGATCTCAAAGTTTCTGCAGGTCAGAAGCCCAAGCACTGGTTACCTGTGTTCTTAGCTAAGGGTCTATCAATGCTGAAATAATGATACTGCTGAGATTGCATTCTCATCTGGAGCTTTGAGTCCTCTTTCAGTCCAATCAGATTATTGGCAAAGTTCAGTTACTTGCAATTGTAGGATTAAAGTCCTATTTTGGTTTTGTTTTCTAGATGGCTAATGGCCAACGATTGCTTGAAGCAACTAGAGACTTTTCTCAGGAGCTGGCTTTAAGATTGACCCTTCCATCTTCAAAGCCAGCAACGGAGAATGTTCCTCCTATAGAATCTGACTTTATAGGCAAAACTCATTCTTTCTTAAATGGTCACCTGTTTAAGTTAGTAACACAGCCCAACAAAAAACTACTCTCTTTTGATGACTCAAAGTCAACTGATTAATAGTCTAATTAGAAGAGTGATATTTCATCTTATTTAAAAGGGAAGAGGATTTTACAAGTCATATACACCAGAGGGTGGAAATCTTTGGTGCCTATATTAGATTTCTCTCTAAGATATACACTGAGTGGACAGGTTATTATGCATTCAGAGATCATGCATTCAATGATCTCTGAATGCATAATAACCTGTCCACTCAGTGTATATCCTATATAATAAAAGGCTAATATGTAAATTGTCACCTCGACCAGGAGTTCAACCAGCAGGCAGGCCAACCAACTGTCCATGTCCTCTCCTCTTGGCCAGGCTGGTTGGACCCCACCCATGCACAAATTCATGCACTGAGCCTCATATCCTATATAATAAAAGGGAAACATGTAAATCGACCATACCTCCATTAAGCTCACCAGCCAATCAGGAGGAGTATGCAAATTAACCCACCATACACAGGCATCGAGTAGCCTATAGACCCATGCATAGGTCCTGAGCAGCCCAGGTCCCAGAATGCCCCCAACCTATGGGCACAGACACAAATCAGCTGGGTTCATGGAAGGTAGGCATTGGCCTGCCCAGGCTGCTCTGGGCCAGTGAGCAGCATGTGGAGGCATGGGGCTGCCCACCCTCCTTCCCAGAGCACACTGTCCAAGGTGATGAAGCCAGGTGCCCATCTCTAAGCCTATAGGCAGTGTGCACAGGCATGGACGGGCCAGTGGGCGCGGCAGGGCAAATTGCCTTCCTCGCCTTGGGCAGTGCGCTCCCAGCATGGGCAGCAGTTCAGATGCAGAGTGGCTGGTGAGCAGCACACTCTGGGCCAATGGTCAGTGCACACAGGCGTTCTGCCCTGCTCAGCCTGCTCGGAGCCTGTGGGCAGCGCACGGAGATCCTCTGGGAGGGGGAGGCTGGCTAGCGGAGCGTGGCCAGTACTCCCCACATGGCTGCACGATTCCTTTCCTCCCTCCACCTGCCTCTTCCTTCCCCGAGTGGGAATGTCCCCCAGCGCGCTGTCACCCACACACACCTGCAACAGTCCTAGACCATGGTGTGTGCAAGTTTCCCTCTCCCCCGCCCCACCCTCACTCTTCCTCAACACTTCCATCAACCCCAGCATGCCTACATCCCCCACAGGATGTACACACATCCTCTCTGGCAGGCTCACATCCTTTGGAGAGTGTCTGGGTGTTCTGGGTGCTGAGGGTGGGTGCCTATGAGATGACAGTGAAAGGGCAGAGTGGTGATGCCCTGTTCCGGCGGAGGCCAGGGTGGCTATGAGAGCACCTCCGTGGGGCTAATGCAGGTGCTGAGGCAGGACCAGGTATGGACAGTCATTTGGGCGCTAGTGGCCCTTCCATCAGCGTTCAGGATTGGGAATCCAGAGGAGGCGAGGAGTTCCGTCCTCTCAGTGAAATGATGGGATAGTCAGGACGACTGCAAAAGAGGAATGTGCCCTTTGGATGCCAGCATCCTGAACGAAGGATGCTCTGACTGAGCCTCTCTCGCTTGGGGCTTAGGGCACTCCTGCCGGACAGGGGGGGGGGACAGAATGTGCTTTTCCGAGTTAATAAGAGAAAACATTGGTTCTCCTGCTGCCCACGAAGGTGGAAAGTGGAATGGGAGACATACAAGGAGTGAGCGAGGTTCCCTGTCTGGGGTTTCCAAATCCGCTGTTGGTTCCTTTCACCGCTGATTAGAGATATATAGGGTGTCCCCCAAAAATGTATACACACTGTGAATACCTACTAATTCCAGTGGATTTAAGCATGAAAAAAAAAGAAATAACAATGGAGCTGTCATCTGTTAAAAGTATGGGCACAAACCAGCTGTCAGACATTCCCAGAGGGGTCCCAGATTGGAGAGGGTGTATGCAGGACTGAGGGGTCCCCCAAAACCCAGGTTGGGCTGGACTTCACAGCCCATAGTACCAGAGCTGAGATCCGCAGCCCAAGTAACATCCAGCTGTGAAAGGCATCAATGCTGCTGGCTGTGGTGGAGTCTGGATCTTGTAGACCAGAGCTGGTTGGAGACAAAACTGCAGTTACATGTTCTTTATTTTATTTATATTTTAAACCCAGAGCACAGTTTCCATTTGCAGCTACTCACCTGAAGCTTTGGAGAGAGATTCCGACTGAAGGTGCCTAGAGAGTGAGTGGAGTGGGAAGCATTGCAGAGAGAGGTGCAGCCAGGACTATTTTGTCCTAGGCCCCCACACCCAAGGGCCATTTTTCCAGAGAGGAGCTAGCCACTCCCAGTAGCCAAAGGTCAGGAAATAAAAAACCCTGCCCTAGATGATATAGCCTGTCCCAACCTCAGGAGCCCTGCATACCACACCCTGCATTTTGAGCTTTTTAGAGGAAACAAAAGCAGAGATCAAGCCTAAAGGTTGGAACAGTCTCTGAGAGTATCATTGAGTGGATTGGGAGAGGGCTGTCTGCCCCACTATCCTGGGAACATGTCTAGTACTTTTCCCCCTTGGGAGAGTTGATAGAAACTCCAGGTTTTCTGCCAGCCCCACTGTTCTCTGTACAAGGATCTCAGTCTAGATGAGAGCAGAGTAATATTTTTGGGCCCCTCGCAGAGGAATAGCTCTAGGACAGGAAGCACACTCACCATGTTTGCTGAAAGCTAAACCACACCTTTCCCACATAAGCCCTTTCAGAAACAGACTTCAGTGGTTACAATTGACAACTGGCTAGTAGGCAGAGGCAGGCAGAGGTCCAGCCCCAAGAATGAAGGGAGGTTTGCTGACCCAGCCCCAGAATCCATGCAGATAACAAACCAACTAGTACTTTAGAGGACAGATTGGCCCTTCATGCTTACAGCCAAGGCCTGGAGACAGACAGAAAAGCAAATAGGTGGATTGCTTGGAGCTTCAAGCAGGTTGTTGAAAAGCAAAGGACACATTTATTCAGTGTCATGATCAGACTATCACATTTAGCAATCAACAGCATGGGTGCAAAAAAAATCTACATTAAAACCCTTGGTTGGAATGCTTTACACTTTCCACAGAACAGAAACTAAAATAACCTGTTATACAATTAGTCACAAATACAGTCCTCGAGTTTTTTTTGCCCATTCACATGAGTATTGTCTAACACATGTCTTCTTTGTAGCAGCTAGGCCCTGCCACCACTGTGCTTGGCTGAGTTCACAAATCTGTTGTAACCTGTAGCTTCCCTGTCACTTCTCTGGCTCTCCTCTCCTGCTAAGCTTTGTTTCCTAGCAGTAATTAAAACCTCCTGCCACTGCCATAGCTACTGCTGCTGCTGGAACCGCCATAGCCACCTTGGTTTCGTGGCTTGGCAAAGTATTGACTTCCACCACCATAAGGGCCAGAGCTTCTGCCTCCAAAGTTTCCTCCTTTCATAGGCCCAAAATTTGAAGATTGATTGTTGTAATTGCCAAAATCATTGTAGCTTCCACCACCTCCAAAATTGCTTCCATCATTACCAAATCCATTATAGCCATCCCCACTGCCACCATATCCACCGCCTCCACGGCTGCCACCAAAGCCACCTCGACCACTGAAGTTTCCTCCTCGACCAAAGTTGTCATTTCCACCGAAACCACCTCCACGACCACCTCCGAAGTTTCCAGAACCACTTCGACCTCTTTGGCTGGACGAAGCACTAACCATCTCTTGCTTAGATAGGGCTTTTCTTACTTCACAGTTGTGGCCATTCACAGTATGGTATTTTTGAATGACAATCTTGTCTACAGAGTCATGGTCATCAAAGGTTATAAAAGCAAAGCCCCTCTTTTTGCCACTGCCACGGTCCGTCATGATTTCAATCACTTCTATTTTCCCGTACTGTTCAAAATAATCTCTCAGGTGATGTTCTTCAGTGTATTCTTTAATACCACCCACAAAAATCTTTTTCACAGTTAAGTGGGCACCAGGTCTTTGAGAATCTTCTCTTGAGACAGCCCTCTTTGGTTCCACAACTCTGCTGTCCACCTTGTGTGGCCTTGCATTCATGGCTGCATCCACCTCCTCCACGGTGGCATAGGTGACAAACCCAAAGCCTCTGGAGCGCTTGGTGTTCGGATCTCTCATCACCACACAGTCCGTGAGCATTCCCCATTGCTCAAAATGGCTCCTCAGACTCTCATCGGTTGTTTCAAAGCTCAAACCTCCGATGAAGAGCTTCCGCAGCTGCTCCGGCTCTTTGGGAGACTCAGACTTAGACATGATGACTGCAACAGGGGAAACTCCAACAATGCTTACTCCGCGGCGTTCACCACCAGAAAGCAAAGGACAGTTCTTGACAGTGGTCAACACCTAAGTACCTCACAGGAAGCCCAAAATTCACAATCAGAACATACAAGTATGATACAAAGGGAGCCACATGGGGCATTAAACTCTGCTGAAATGAACACCATATAACTTTAGTTTCTTTCCTTTTTTTTTCCTATTTCCTTTTTCCCTTTTAAAATGCATCTTTTTGTCTGCTTTATTTATTTGTTATTCTATGCTCTGTTGTTTTGTTGATATATCTATTTTTTCTATTTCTTATCCTACTCAATTATTTTTTTCTACTGATCAATTTTTTTCTCTTTCCTTTTTTGTCTATTTCATCTTTTTTTTCCTTATTTTATGTCTTTCTGCTTTGTCCTCTATTTCCCTTTTCAAATTTTTTTCTTATCTTTTCTTCTCTACTCTTTTCTTCCTCCTTTAAACAGTTGTCTTTTAAAACAGTTCTGATTTTCTTATTTTCTAAATATTTTTTTTATTGATTTCAAAGAGGAAGGGAGAGGGAGAGAGAGTTAGAAACATCAAAATAAGCCAAAGGAAAATCATTTGGGCAAAAATAAAAAGGATCCCAAGTCAATTTTATAGAAAAGGTTTCTTTATTAACTTTTGGTCAAGAATATGTTCATCTACTATCAGAATACAACTTCAAGACCAAGTGGACTCCTGCAACAGAGAGGAATTGACAGGTCTGCTCCAACCATGAAGACAAGAGGAGAAACAGTACAGAGATGGAAGACGCTAACAACGCCTTGCCATGTTAGCAGTCAGCAGCTATGCATTGCTATAGGATGCCTAGGACCAAACCAGAGAGGATTGAACCTGCATTGCCACAATTTGTCCATCATCCAGATACCATTGCTGACGTGTACACATAAGGAACTGTTTGATATTGAAACTGGGACTCATAACTATTGGACATTGAAATTGGGACTCAAACATTTTTTTGTTTGTTTGTTCTTATAGGTTTATTTCTAGCCTACAAAGGCAAGATGTTTTTAAAGAAAAGAATCAAGGGGAAAAACAAACCAGACACATAGGCAAAGAAGCAGTGAACAGACTGTCATACTACAGGGGGAAGGCAGAGGAGGTTGGGGGTAGGAGCTGTAAGATCAACCGAAGGACTTGTATGCATGTATATAAGCATAATCAACGGCTACAAGACACTGGGGAAGGGCATATGAGGGCATATGAGGGTATGTACTGGGGGTATGGAAAGCCAGAAAAAAAATCAATAGGGGAAAAGAAAAAGGAGACATATGTACTACTATTTGTAATACTTTAAACAATAAAATAATAATAATAATAATAATAATAATAATAATAATGAAAGAATCATTGGTCAGCTGCCTCCTGAATGCTTGGGAATTAAACTGTGACCTCCTGGTTTCTAGTTTGATCTCAAACACTGAGCCACACCAGCTAGGCTATTCTTATTTTATTTATTTCAGCTCTGCATCTACATATTCCTTCTCTACCTTTTTTTGTTGTTGTTTTGTTTGTGTTTTTGTTTGTTTTCTTTGTTTTGTTTTCTCCTATTTTTTCTTTCTACCTTTCTAACTATCATTCGTGCTGTCTTTTCTCTCTCCTAATTCTCTCTTCTCTGGTGGTTGATTTTGTTGCTGCTATAGGGGTCTTGTTTATGTTTTTGTTTTGTTTCTTTTGTTTCATGTTTTATTGTGTTGTATTTTGTTCTGTCCAGTCAGCACCTCTACAGCAGCTTTAATGACATGGTTGGGGGTGAAGTCAGCCAACCTGAGAGGAGACTCCATCCATGAATGGGACAATAACATTAAAGACCCTACTAATATAAAAGAGCCCAAATAAATGAAGTGAGGGGCTTCCCTAGAGCAGCGGATGCCAACTGGTGGTCCGCACGTACCAGTAGTGATTCGTGAGGTCTAAAAGGTAGGCCAACTGCTGCCTTAGAGCACTCAGATCAAGTGATCTAAGAGGCTGCACCACTAGGTCCCATAAAGCACCTATTACATAAGAAAACCCCACAAAGCCTGGGAAGCATAGCAGTTCTATCTAATAGATAGAAACAAAACTGAAGTGACAGCAAAAATGGGGAGACAAAGAAAACAACTCCAAATAAAAGAAAAGGAGGAATTGCCAGAAAAGGAACTAAATGAAATACAGACTAAGCAATTTGTCAGATAGAGAATTCAGAGTAATAATAATAAGGATCTTCTAGAAATTTAAGGAAAATTACAAGGGACTTCATGAGAGCTACATCAACATGAAAAAAGAGATTGAAATAATAAATAAAATCAATTGAAAATGAGGAATGACATAACTGAAATAAAGAACACCCTGGAAGGATTCAACAGTAAACTAGTAGAAGTTGAAGACCAAATCAGCAAATTAGAAGATAAGATAGAGAAAAAACATCCATCCAGAATACCAAATGGAAAAAAAACAAACAAAGATAAAACGTAGGAGGAGAATCTAAGGGAACTTTGGCACAACATGAAATGTAACATTTGCATATAGGTTCCAGAAGAAGCAGAATCAGAGAAAGGAATAGAGGACCTTTGTGAATAAATAATGGCAGAAAATTTCCCTAACATGGCAAAGAAAAACATCATTGAAGTTCAGAAAACAGAGAGTCTAATCAAGATGAGCCCCAAAAGCCCCAAATGCCAAACGTTAAAGATAAAGAAAGAATCTTAAAGGCTACAAGAGGGAAACAGAAAGTTACAAGGGAGCTCCCATTAAACTGTCAGCTGACTTCTCAGTAGAAAAAATTCAGACCAGAAGAGAAAGGCATGAAGTATATAAAGTAATAGAAACTAAGGGTCTGAACCCAAGACTACTCTAACCAGAATAACTATCATTCAAAATTGAAGGTGAAATAAAGGGTTTGTGGACAAAAAAAGATAACAGTATTTGTTTTCATGAAATCAGCACTGCAAGAAATATGAAGGGGACTTCTATAATGAGAAGAAGAAATAGAGAAAGAGAAGAACAAAGGCATAAAGAATAAAGATGCCAATAAATAAGTACCTATTCTATCTAATAAAGAGGTAATAGGCAAATTGACCATCACTCCAACACACAAAATGGCCACCCCCATGTGGACACAAGATAGCCACCATAAGATGTCCGTCAGGGGAGGACAGTTGGGGAGAATCAGGCCTGCAGGGGAGGGCAGTTGGGGTTGATCAGACCTGCAGGGTAGGGCAATTGGGGATGGCCAGGCCTGCAGGGGAGGACATTTAGGGGTGATCAGGCCAGCAGGGTAGAGCAGTTAGGAGCAATCAAGCCAGCAAGGGAGGATAGTTGGGGATGACCAGGCTGGCAAGGGAGGGCAGTTAGGCATTGATAAGGCTGGCAGGGGAGTGGTTAGGGGGTTATCAGGCAGGCAGGTAGAAGTGGTTAGGGGCAATCAGATAGTCAGGTAGGCAAGCAGTTCTGGATTGTGAGAGGGATGTCCAACTGCCCATTTAGGCCCAATTCCTGGGATCAGGCCTAAACAGACAGCTGAACATCCCTAAAGGGGTCACAAATTGGAGAAGGTGCAGGCTGGATTGAGGGACATCCCCTCCCATGCACAAATTTAGTGCACCGGGCCTCTAGTCAATAATAATTTTAAATATAAATAGCTTAAATGCTCCAATAAAAAGACATATGGCAGCTGAATGAATCAGAAAACAGAACCCATACATATGCTATCTACAGGAGACCCACCTCAGAACAAGGAACTCACACAGAATTAAAGTGAAGGGATGGAAAAAAATTCTTAAGGCAAATGAAATGAAAAGAATGCTGGTGTAGCAATATTCATATCTGACAAAATAGACTTCAAAGTGAAGGCCATAAGAAAAGATAATGAAGAACACTTCATAATACTGGAAGGATCAATACAGCAAGAGAATATAACTCTGATAAACATATATGCACCCAATACAGGAGTATCTAAATACATAAAAAAAAATACTTTTTTAGAATTTTAAAGGAGAGATGGACAGCAATACAATCAAAGTAGGGGACTTTAATATCCCACTGACATCAATGGATAGATCTTCTAGACAAGAAATCAACAAATAAACAGCTAAATTAAATTACATACTAGATCAGATGGAATTAATGGACATTTTCAGAACATTTAATCCCAAAGCTACAGAATATACATTTTTCTCAAGTGTACATGATACATTTTCAAAGACAGACCACATGTTAGCACACAAACTAAGTCTCTACAAGCTCAAGAAAATTGAAATAATAATAAGCATTATCTCAAATCACAATGGCATGAAATTAGAAATAAACTACAATAAAAACATTCAAAAACATTGGAAGACATGAAGGCTAAATAGCATGTTATTAAACAGTGAATGGGTTACCAAAGATATAAAAAAATAATAATAAATTTAAAAAATACTGGAAACATAAAAATGAACACACAATAACCCAAAATCTATGGAACACAGTAAAAGCAGAATGGCTATTATTAACATATCAATAAATGACAAGTGTTGGCAAAGATGTGGAGGAAAGACACCCCTAGTTATCATGAAATCAGCACTGCAAGAAGGAATTCAGACTGGTATAGACATTGTGGAAAACAGTATGGAGTTTTTCCTCAAAAAATTAAAAATTGAACTCCCATTTTTCCCAGTAATTCCACTTTTAAGAATATACTCTAAGGGACAAACAAAAATCAGAAAAAAAATATGCACCTCTATGGTCATAGGAGCATAATTTATAATAGCTAAGATTTGGAAATAGTCCAAGTGTCCATCAGCTGATGAATGAATAAAAAAGATGTGGTACACTTACATAAGGGAATACTATGCTGCTATAAAAAAGAAAGAACTGCATTATGCATCAGCATGGATGGACCTGGAGAGTATTATGCTAAGCAAAATAAGCCATCAGAAAAAGATAAGTATCATATGATTTCACTCATTGGTGGTATCTAATGAACAAAATAGATCCAGAGACATAGAAGCATGGAACAGACTAATGAATTTCAGAAAGGAAGTGGGGGTGGGTCTGGGTGGGCAGTGTTTAAATGGTGAAACTGATATGCATTTGTGCATTGCTCATGGACACAGATAATGGGGAAGGCCTGGGAAGGGCGGCTGTGGTGTGAAGGGGTCAATGGGAACAAACAAAGATGAAATCTGTAATACTTTCAACAATAAAGATATTTCTTTTAAATGTCGAAACATTAAAAAAAAAGAAAAAAATTGAGCTAAATTTTATGAAATTGCTATAATTTAAGATAGTATAATCTGAGAATACAGAAAACCTTAGGAGCCACAGACTTAAGGGAAGGTCATAGTATGTTTTTCTCTACTAAACTCACTCGCTGTTCATGAAAGAAAAAAAAAAAAAGAAAACATGGTAGACAATAAGAGAAAGACATTGGTGATGAAGAAGACTTAGAGAAAGTACATATACACACCATGGGAAATAAGAAAATAATAAAAAGTTAAAAAAAAATCTCCTACAGTTCTACCATAAGCATGTGGCAAAAGGGCAAAGACATGGACCGTGGCTTAGGAAAGAGCACAAGTCTACCCTGGGTCCAGATCATAAAAGGGCTTCTGCTGGTGGGAGAGGACTAAGAAACTATTTCACTAATAAGATCTACCAAAACTACAAATCACAGTTTAACCACGAATAGAATCACTGAAAAAATGATCTTAAGATGCAGAGTGAGCTAGACAGTCTAAGACTGAAGTTGGATCAATACAATAGAGAACATGTCCCCCACTCCCAGTGTGCACACAAACACTAATTAAGCAATAGCTTCACTACTGAGGGAGGGGCAAGAATATTGGAGAGAACACATCTGACTTGTAATCATACAGGAAAAATGGAAAATTGAGTCCCCCTGAGAGGGACTATTTGGCACACTAGCCCCACCATAAACATAACTGATTTTTATCAAAGCTAGAAAAGAAAGTTCATTAGAAAAAAACAAAAAACAGATTTTTTTAAACAAATGATGCTAGAACAATTAGATATTTATATGTGAAAAAGAAGAAAGAGAGAGAGAGAGAGAAGAGAGAAGAAGGAAGGAAAGAAGTAAGTTTCGCTTTCAAAGACACATGTTAAAAAATTAAAAGACTAGCCATAGACAGGGCAAAAAAAAAAATTTCAAGCATATATTGGATAAAGGAATTGTATATAGAATATGTGAATACCACTAAAAATCAGTAAGAACACAATGGGCAAAGTGATTCAAGACACTTTATCAGAGGCCTAAAGACAAAAAAGGCATCAATAAGGATGCTATACTCTACTCAGTCATTAGGAAAGTAGAAATGGAAGCCAAAACAAAATGTTACTATGCCTTTAAAGATGGCTAAACAAGAAAACAAAACCATAAAATTCTAAATGCAGGTAATAATGGGCAGTAATTAGAACCCTCACCAAATACTGATAAAAATGCAAATGAGTATACCCAGTTCAGGCAACAATTCATTACTAAAGTTAAATATCAGTTTACCATAAGATCAAACAATTTACACTTTGATATTTACCCAACAGAAATTAAAAGCTTATGTTCATACAAAAATATATAAATGTATATAACAGTTGTATTCATGATTGTCAAAATTACACAAGTGTCTTTCAACTGTTACATTATTCAGAAATAATGAGGAATAAATTATTGATACAGGAATAATATGGATAATTCTCTAATGAATTATAAGTGAAAGAAGTTGATTTTAAAAGGCTATATTTGGAATGATTTTCTTTTTTATGCCATTCTAGTACATGCAAACAGATAATATAGTAGGACAAGGATTGGGGGTGCAGGGAATGGTTGATACAAAGAGATGATATGGAATGTTATTCTAATCATAAAAGTATTCTATATAATTTGATCTCATAAATGTATATATTTATCACAACTCATAGAATTGCATATTGAAAGCAAAAGAAATGGGTTGTTGCTGATACCTTAATAATCTAAATAAAAATCAAGTGTTAAAGGTAAGTACAATTGAATCTTTGCAAGGTTTAAATGAAGGATAATATTTCAGGTATTCTTGTTAATACTAAGTGCAAACTATAGTTATAAAATATCATAAATTTTACAGTAATGGAATTTTAAATATGCCTTTGTAATGACCATCCCATATATATATTAAAAAATGGTATATATATTATACCATTAAATTATACATAAATGGTATATATATTATACCATTAAATTATACATAAATGGTATATA
>JAAGEH010000286.1:39468692-39504733 GCA_011751065.1 Lasiurus cinereus | reverse complement strand
CATTGCTTCTTTGCCTCTGTATCTATTCCCCGCCCCCCTATTCTTTTCTTTAAAAACATCTTGCCTTTGTAGGCTAGAAATAAACTTATAAGAACAAAAATGTTTGAGTCCCAATTTCAATGTCTAATAGTTATGAGTCCCAGTTTCAATGTCAAACAGTTCCTTACGTGTACACGTCATCAATGGTATCTGGATGGTGGACAAATGGTGGCAATGCAGGTTCAACCTCTCTGATTTGTTCCTAGGCATCCTGTAGCGACGCACAGCTGCTGACTGCTAGTATGGCAAGGCGTCGTCAGTGTCTTCCATCTCTGGATTTTTTCTCCTCTTGTCTTTGTGGTTGGAGTAGACCTGTCATTCCTCCCTGTTGCAGGAGTCCACTTGGTCTTGGAGTTGTTTTCTGAAAGTATATAAACTTTATATTCTCAACCAAAAGTTAATAAAGAAATCTTTTCTATAAAATTGACTTGGGGTCCTTTTTATTTTTGCCCACCCGATTTTTCTTTGGTTTATTTTGACACCATGTGTGTTTTTCATAGATGTCTTGCTGCTAGTATTAAAATGAAAATTAATTTTCTAAAGTGAAAATTTTCTAGATGTAAATTACTTACCGGATATTTTTCCTTACATGATATTATCCTACTAGCTCCTTTTTTTTATTATTAATGGAGAATTTTGTAAAAATTTTAATGCAATCTTGACAACTTTAAATTTTAATTTTTTTTGCACATAAATATGCCTGTTTTATGTTCATTGTATGTTAAGCAATTTTACCATGAGATGAACTACCAATAGAAATTTTAGTTAATACTTTAGAAACAGCTTTTTGTCCAGTACACTTAAATTTTCTTGGGTATTCACTTATTTCAATTTGCCAATTTAAATTAATCTTAAAGCTTAATTATCCTTTTACTGTCAAATTTAATATTCTACCAATAGTTTTAGATTACCCTGTATATATTAGTGGAAATGTTTATTTGCATTGAGTTGGCACTGAGCATTCCTGGTGCTAGGCTGAATTTAGATATAGGGCAGCTGCTGTCAGCATGTTTTTGTCTGTTACCCAGATCCCAATCTGAGCTGGGTCCAGTCTCTTCCTGTTTCCTGGGTCCTGATCTGTGCTGAGCGTGGGAAGCGAAGTAGCCATAGGGGCAGGAGAGCTCCCTCAGAAAGGGTGAGGGTTCAGATCCCTGCAAGGTTGGTGGGGTGTGAGGGTCTGTGCCCCACCTCTGTTGACTCCCAAGTTCTCTCCTGATGGCCTCTCTGCGACTGTGCCTGTCTTAAGTTGTTCCTTCCCTGAGGAATCTTACCTGTCTCTGGCTAACCAGCCATCCTCTGGGGCCAAGCAGGGTGTTGTGAGGTTTAGTTCTGTCTCCATGGTAACCTATGCCCCTGTAGCCTCCACGCCCAGAGCCTGCATGGGATCCCCTCGCCTGCTGGAAGGAGCCCGGGCACTGATCGCTTATCTCGGGAAATTGAGGTTCACAATCATATTCATTTTCATTCAGCATTCATTGAACATAAGTAAAAACATTTTCTACAACAGCTTAAAACAACCTTAATCAGAATTTTCATAGAAATCAGCCATCAATCACCTTTCTCCACCCATCATCCAAGAAACATCCTTTCTGAGTTTTGTGTAACATCTCTCAGTTGAAAGACATTTACAAAAAAAATGTACTTTTCATAAATTTCAGTAAATATAAGAAACAATCTGCCTTCATAATTTAGTGTAAAAGCTAAGCAAAAGCAGAACCTATGGTGAATTATTATTTCCTGTAGTCATAATGTACCTTGTTTCACTGCCCATTAAACAATATGAAAAGTGGCACTGTGATAGATTCAGTAGTTATACCACATGCCAGAATATTTTCCTGCCAACATCTTCCCTTAAATATCTAACAAAACAGGTAGCTTCTCATGAGCTGATGCATATGTTAGTTTAAGACATGTCCTGCCTACTTGAAAAGGCCCTAAAAGAAAATAAAAGGAGAATAAGTTGTTAGCATTATTCCAATAATTAAATACTCAGGAAGTTAGAAGGTGGCATTGGTAGGTTCTTAGTGCCTGATGCAGAGTCACAAAATCATATCCATTTGACATGTACCCACAACTTAATATCAGGAAGCTAACATGCAGTCTGTGCTAATAATTATACAGTCTCAACTGTTTAGCATTTAGAAGATGTTCCCCCAAAATGACAATAATCTTTTCTAATCTAAAACAATGTTTGAGAAAGACACACCTATCCCATAACATTAGTGTTAATAATGGCAAAAGAGTGAAAAAAATCTAAGCAACAGCCTGCATGTTAAGTTGGAAATTAATCATTTACTGCTATTTGTAAATGAGGTATAATTGACATATAGCATTATATTAGTTTCAGGTGAATAACATGTTTCTATATTTGTATACACTGCAAACTTACCACTACAGTAAGTCTAGTTATTATTAATCACTAAATATGTTACAATTTTTACTAGTATGTTCTTGAAAAGAATGTTGAAGATCTGCAAATATGCAACACAGTACTATTAACTAGAATCACCATGTTGTGTATCACATCCCCAGGACTTATTTAATTATTATCATTTTCTATTATTAAATAATAATTTGCTAAATCCATGTGCAGTGTATGATACAACTAAAATTTTCTTTTTTCAAAATAAATTTTATTGACTTTTTACAGAGAGCAAGAGAGAGGGATAGAGAGTTACAAACATTGATGAGAGAGAGACATCGATCAGCCGCCTCCTGCACGGCCCCTTTCCTTTCCTTTTCTTTCCTTTTCTTCTCTTTTTCTTCTTTTCTCTCTTCTCTTTCTCTCTTATACCCCAATTTGTCTCTCCCTGGTGGTCACCTTTATTTGTGGCTATTAATATTGTGATTACATTTCTGTTCAGTGTCTTGTGCATTGTACTTGGTTGTGTTGTTTTTGTGCCTTTAAATCAACACAGGAGAGAGAGAACTACATAACCAGACAACCAGTGAGGAGAGACCATGAGCAGACAAAGAATCAGCCCACATATGACAAAATCTAACATACTTTCTTGATAAAAACTCTCAGCAAGGTGGGAATAGAAGGTTCATACGTCAACATCATAAAAGCCATTTATGATAAACCCAGAGCTAACATCATATGTAATGGACAAAAACTAAAACCATTTCCCCTAAGAACAGGAACAAGACAGGGATGCCCACTCTCACCTCTCCTGTTTGACATAGTACTGAAAGTATTAGCCACTGCAATTAGACAAGAAGAAGAAATAAAAGGCATCCGAATTGGAAAAGAAGAATTAAAGGTGTCCTTATTTGCAGATGATGTGATACTGTACAAAAAAAAACAAAAAAATTCCATAAAAAAACTAATAGATTTAATAAATGAATTTGGCAATGTAGCAGGATACAAAATTAATGCCAAGAAATCTTTGGCATTTTTGTACACTAATAGTGAAATTACAGAAAGAGAAACTAAAAAAGCAATCCTATTTGCCATCGCACCAAAAAAAATTAAGATACTTAGGAATAAACTTAACTAAAGAGGTAAAAGACATATACCCAGAAAACTACAGCACACTGAAAAAAGAGATAGAGGAAGACATAAACAGGTGGAAGAGCATACCATGCTCATGGATTGGGAGAATCAACATCATTAAAATGTCCGTATTACCCAAAGCAATCTATAGATTCAATGCACTACCCATTATAATATCAACTACATATTTCACAGACCTAGAAAGAACTCTCCAAAAATTAATCTTTAATAAAAAAAAGACCCTGAATATCCATAGAAATCCTAATAAAGAAGAATAAAGTAGGTGGGATCTCAATGTCAGATTTCAAGCTGTATTGCAAAGCAACTGTTCTCAAAACAGCCTGGTACTGGCACAAGAACAGACACATAGACAAATGGAATAGAACAGAGAATCCAGATATCCACCCAAACCACTATGCTCAATATTTGACAAAGGAGGTATGAACTCAAAATGAAGTCAAGACAGTCTCTTCAATAAATGGAGCTGGGAAAATTGAACAGATACATGCAAAAAAATGAAACTAGACCACCAACTCACACCATAAACAAAAATAAACTCCAAATGGATACAGGATTTAAACATAAGACAGAAACCATAAAAATACTAGAGGAATCCACAGGCAGCACAATCTCAGACATATCCCAAAGGAACTTCTTCACTGATACTACTTCAAGGACAATGGAAGCGAAAAAGAAAATAAACAAATGGGACTACATCAAAATAAAAAGCTTTTTCACAGCAAAAGAAACCATCAACAAAACAACAAGAAAGCCCACTGTATGGGAGAACATATTTGCAAATGTTATCACTGATAAAGGTTTAATCTCCAACATCTATAGACAACTTTTACAACTTAATAAAAGGAAGATAAATGATCCAATAAAAAAATGGGCAACAGACCTAAATAGAATATTTTTAAAGAAGACAGAAGGAAGGCCAAGAGACACATGAAAACATGCTCAAAATCACTAATTTTCTGAGAGATGCAAATCAAAACCACAATGCGATACCTTCTTACACCTGTCAGAAGGGCAATCATCAACAAATCAACAAATGATAAGTGTTGGTGAGGATGCAGAGAAAAGGAACAAAAGTGCACTACTAGGGGGAATGCAAACTGGTGCAGCCACTGTGGAGGACAATATGGAGTTTCCTCAAAAAACTAATAATGGAACTCTCATTTTACTCAAGAATCCCACTCTTAGGAATATATCCTAAGAAATTAGAAACACCAATCAGAAAGGATTTATTCACCCCTTTGTCATAGCAGCACAATTTATAATAACTACAATTTGGAAACAGCCTACGTGCCCATCAGCAGATGAGTGGATCAGAAAACCATGGTATATCTATACAATGGAATACTATGCTGCCATAAAAAAGAAGGAATTCTTACCATTTGCAGCAAGCTGGATGGAATTGGAGAGCATTATGCTAAGTGAAATAAGCCAGTCAATGAAAGAAAAATACCACATGATCTCACTCATTTATGGATAATAAAGAACATTATAAACTGTTTAACAAAAATATATACAGAGGCAGTAAAACATCAAACAGACTGTCAAATTACAATGGAAAGTTTAGGTAGAGGTGGGGTATATAAGAGATCAATGGAAGGACTTGTATGCATGCACATAACCATAACCAATGAACACAAGACACTGGTGGGGGTTAGGGTATGCATGAGTGTGGGGGAGGGGGCAGTGGGAAGATATGTATACATGTAATACATTAATAAAAAATTGTAAAAAAGAAATGATATACAAAAAAATAGATTTTAAATATACGAATGATTTAAAAAAATGTTCCCTAGGATTAGTTTTTAATTCTTTCAAGTCTTTTATTTAATTAATGCAATGTTCCTTTTCTCCTTTTTTCTTACCTCATTATTTTCTATATCATCCTCTCCTTTCCCTTGTATTCTTTCCCTTTCTAAAGTCTTTCCAAACTGATAAAAAGTAAGAAAATGTCAAAGGTTAGCTTTAAAATACTGTCTTCATTAAATGAAATATATATCATAATTTGAAGAAAAAATGGTAATTACTAGGAAGTTAAGTTTTTTAAAGGAAAAGGAAAAGCTATGTGGCCAAAAAATAATTATATATAACTGTGGACAATCAGTCCTAGATTTGAAACTTGTAAATAAGAAAAAGAAGAAGAAAGCAGGCAATGCCTTTGTTGTTAATATGCTACTCAATTTCTCTTTGAAAAATATATAACAGCACAGCAACAATTTCATCTCTTAATTTAAATGTTTTATTTTTGGTTTTGTTTTCATAGGAGTTAACATTATGTAATCTGTATAAGTACTTGAAATATTTTTCATTGTTCATACATATAGTACTCCATATTTTTTAAACTAAGTTTGCCTATGTTAGCCAAGTCATAATTATACCTTCACATGCCATTAACTGTGTCCAAATGGTGCATGACAGTCCATTGTGGCTAGCATATGGAACATGAAGACTAGATTTATAGTTATTTGCCTATTTAGTTGTTCTATCTTGAAACATTCATTTAAGCCTCTGAGATTTTTTTAATCTGTAGAATGCAGACATTATTGATATGTTCTCCCAGAATTATAGTGGTGATAAATAAGATAATAATAAAAGTATAGTTTAAGTGGCAAAATAAATGTTAACAAGAACATATTTAGTTTCCTATGCTAGAGAAATTGAACAGTACTACCTTAGGTGTGTGAGGTTCTTCACCATTTTTATGAGATGATCATGGAAATGTAAGTCTGGCCAAAATAAAACATAAACTGCAATTTAGAGAATATAGTATCATACAGTTTGTGCTAGTCAATCTCCACAAAATACTTAATATGACACACTAGAAAGCATAATATTTTTGTAAAGTATTTATATCCTGTGTTATGCTATGATAGATTGTGTATGCTTACTATGTTGTAATATTTTTAAATATATATATTTTGTATTGAGTTAAGAGAGGAAGAGAGAGGGAGAGAGAGATAGAAACATTGATAATGAGAGAGAATCATTGATCTGCTGCCTCCTGCATGTCCCCTACTGGATATCAAGCCCATAACCTAGTATGTGCCCATGAATAGAATTGAACCTAGGACCCTTCAGTCCAGAGGCCAATGCTCTATCCATTGAGACAAATCAGCTAGAGCAATTGAGTACTAAAGAAATTGTTTTTGTCTGCAACCTAACCAAAGAAAATTAAAAAAAAAAAAAAATGAGAAAAGGATAGGATGTCCTATCATTTTGAGTGAAAAAAAAAAAACTTCAGAATCACCTAACTCTTTGGAAAACAGTGACTACATCTTATATATGAAGTTTTTCAATACTACCCAAAGCAATCTGTAGATTCAATGCAATCCTCATTAAAATAGCAACAGTATATTTCACAGACCTATAACAAACTCTCTAAAAATCCATATAGAATTAAAAAAAAAAAATCCTGAAAAGCTGTAGCAATCCTATGAAAGAACAAAGTTGGAAGGAGCCTAATACCAACTATCAAGCTGTTCTCACTCTCCTCAAAACTGCCTGGTACTGGGACAAGAATAGACATCTAAACCAATGGAACAAGACAGAGAACCCAGAAATTAACCTAAGCCATTATGCTCAATTGATATTTGACAAAGACGACAAGAGCATACAATGGAATCAAGACAATCTCTTCAATAAATGGTATTGGGAAAATTGGACAGATAAATATAAAAATTAAAACTAAACCACCAATTTATACCATTCACAAAAATAAACTCAAAATAGATAAAAGTCTTAAACATAAGACAGGAAAACATAAAAATATTATAAGAATCCATATGCAGCAAAATATTAGACATATGTCATAGCAATATCTTTATCAATACAGCTCATAGGGCAATTAAAACTAATAAAAAAATAAACAAATGGGACATCATCAAAATACAAAGGTTATGCACAGCAAAAGAAACCATCAACAAAAAAATAAGAGAGCCCACTGCATGGAAAAACATATTTGACAATCTAATATCTGATAAGGGTTGAATCTTCAAAATTTATAGGGAACTCATACAACTTAACAAAAGGAAAATAAACAATCCAGTCAGAAAATGGGCAAAGGACCCAAATAGAACCCTTTCTAAGAAGGACATACAGAATGCCAAGAGATATATGAAAACATGTCTAAAGTCACAAACCATCTGAGAAATGCAAATCAAAATGACAATGAGGTACTATCTCTAAACTATCAGAATGGCTCTCATCAACAAATCAACAAAGGACAAATGTTGGAGAGGATGCAGAGGAAAGAAACCCTCATGCAGTGTTGGTGGGAATGCAGACTGGTGTAGCCATTCTAGAAGATAGTAATGAGTTTCCTCAAAAAATTAAAAATGGAACTCTCGTTTGACCTAGTAATTCCACTTCTAGGAATATTGTTAGGTTTTATGCCGCCGCAAAGAAAAACCGTGAGTCCAATTAGAAAACCAGATTAAACAGGCTTTATTGGGGCATACGGGCGGGTTCACCAGCTCGGGAGAGGAGCAGGGGAAGCCGCGCCGCACTAGGGCAGAGGCGGGTTTTTTATACTGGCTGGAGCTGGTAGTGGTGAAGAGTTTCCGTAGCACCTGTGGTCTGGCCGTTGCGCTGGGGGGCTATCCATTGTGGCTTGGGGCAGAACTGTTCGCTTAGCAGGAACATTCCACCGGGGTGAGGCAGTTCCAGGAGCTGCTTATCTGGCAAGGTCTGGTCATTAGTTCAGGAGGGGGGGTTTCAGCCCCTAGGGCAAGGTACCGGCGGATACCGGACAAATATATCCCCAAGAAACCAGAAACATCAATCAGAAAGGATATTTGCAACCCTATGTTCATAGCAGCACAATTTATAATAGTTAAGATTTAGAAACAGCCTAAGTGCCCATCAGCAGATGAGTGCTAATATAAGCTGCTAATATAAGATGAATGAGATTTGTAACATTCGTATTTCATTGAAGAATACATATAATATATCATCACAAAGTACGTTCTGATTGCTAATTAAAAGAAATGTTTATGATAATTATTTCTGATGTTCTTTTGCATTTGGGTACTTCAGAGATTGATTTGGAAGGCTATGAAACAATTGCTTAATTTTACCTTCTCTATACCTTTATTTCTCTAACTTATTGATATCAATAGCACTAATCTAGAAAGAAAATATCTAATTTTTAAAATTATTTTTTCCAAAATATATTGTTGATTATATAAAATTCTATTATTATTTAAATTTTTAACATTCTGAGGTTTTATTTTGTTTATAGAATAAAAAAGCTTTCAAGAAATTTGCCCTTAAATGCATTTTATTTAAACCAAATTATATTTAAAGCTGTATCATCAGAAGAGAATGATTGTTTTGTGGGAACCTCTTTCCACGTCCCGCGTGGTTCAGGGTTCCTGGGTCAGAGTTCGGGTTCTGAAGGAGGCCGCACTCAAACGAAATAAGAGACTAGAAAGCATTAATTTGGCGATATTGGGGGGCCAGGCGGGAGCCTTCCTCTAGTGGAAAGGACTGCCATTTGCTCTGGCCTTTTTCTCCCTTTTATTAAGGCTTTGGGACACACCTCTAGCCTTTAGGCAGGAGATAACAGAAATTAACATGATACAAACAGATAGTTTCAACTAAACAATGAGTAATCAGCTCTGACCTTTCAGAGCAATTAAGGTTGGCCAGCCTTCTGGCTTCCCATTTACATCCATTTAGTGAGAGCAATATTTGGTTTCCGACATTGTTTACTTTTTTTTTTGATTCTTAAAAACTCCATTAATATTTCAAAGAATTGTGAATTAATCAAATAAGTACTAGATTGGTTTCTTATCTCTTTTGCTAGTAACATTTTGGACATTTAGCAAGTCACCAATCATTTCTTAGGTTTTTTTTATTTATACATGGACTGAAATAAATTTAAGTGTTCTAATTTTTATTGAGAAAAATATATTTTTTTCCTCAGGGTTTTTCAATGTTGTTAGTAGGAACAAAATGAGCATAAAAAATTGCTAGATTTTAAAATGTATGGGTGGGAACAGTTTGGCCCTCTCTCCTGAAATAACTATAAACTAAGTAAATTTAAGAAACAATAGTATGCAGACTTGGGACACTAGGCAATAAAGAACAGTAACCTGACAGAAGGGAAACAATCAAGATGAGCACTAAGATTGCCCTGGTTCATTGGTGTTAAGAGTCTTCAACTGGCACAAAAGGTTGAGGGAAGCTGGGAGGAGCCTGGCAATGACCCTGAGTTGAGAATATGGAGCTGGCTGCCTGTGAAGGCCCAGATGGCTAGAGTATGCATGGGATAATATCAAAGAGGGGGAGATTCATGGAGACCTTCAGTCCTCATTTCAATAGTCACTTGTGTAAACATATGCAGAAATTACATAAAATTGGGGAAAGAAGTGCATGATAATAAAGGAGAAATACCCCAATTTTCACAGAGCCAAAAACAATTTGTAATCACACCAGTAATAGGGATAAGGCCTTTATATTGCACAGGGCATTATTACAAAAAGTTATTGCCTTCATAGTTGGAAAAAAATAGCTTTTAACTAATGGTGCTTTTAGGCCTTGCCTAATAATGTTTACATGCAGGCTTTTGAGGAACACATTATTTCAACAGAAAGTAAAATTTTTAAATATTTATAAGAATACAAAATCATGCAGCACCCAACAAGGTAAAGTCCACAATATATACTATCTAACAAAAAGTTATAAGGCATGAAAAAAAGTTATGACTCATAATAGGGAGAGAAAAAAATATCAGTGTAAACAGATAGAGAAAGGACTTAAGGAATTAATACTTAACCATATTGAAAGTTATTAATTCCATATATTCAAAAATGTTCAGGAACACAAGCATGATAAATAGAAACAGTATGAAAATGATTGAAATCATGCTTCTGGTGATAAAAATTACCAAGTCTGAGATTAAACAAATACACCAGTTGGGATTTAGAAATTAGACACTGTAGAATAAAAGTTTAACAAATTTAGAGACATTCTAAAAGAAAATCAAATATATAGAGAAAACATTTGCAAAAAAAAAAAAAACAAAACAAAACGGAAATTCATTCTTTTAACAATGTATTATCTGGACACCGAAGCCAGAAAACTAAATCATAAGAAAATTAAAATACGCACTAGTATATTTCATGAATACAGATACAGAAATAATCAATAAAATATTAGTCAACAAGATCCAGCTGTGTATAAACAGGAATATACATAAAGTTAATTGGCTAGAATTAACAAGCAAGTTAATCATGATCAGTGGATACAATGTCAACATTAATATTGTATTTCTATAAATAGTAGAAAACAATAGGGAATAAAATCAATATAACAATTTCATTAACATGAAAACATCAAAAGATAAAATAACGAGTAAATTTAAGAAAATAATGAAATTATATACAATAGAAACTACAAAATTTTGCTAAAATACATTTTCTAAAAACATCTAAAAAATTGGAGTCACATAGGATTTCCATGGTTTTGAAAATTCATTTCACTAAATATATACTAGGTATACCAGTTAATAATGCAGATTTTGTAATAAAAGAAAACATGATTATTTCAAGAAAAGTATCAAAAGTTCTTTACTCAAAGTAATATTCATTGCTAGCTACACATTCCTCCATCTTTCAGGTAATTTGTGGATCTGTCCCAATAGAACTTTTCTTATTTTGAGGCAAACCATTCAGAGACCCAATTTTCCACTTCTTAAATTTTGAAGTGCTGCTCCGAAAGTGTGTGTGCCATAGATTACAAAAATGTGGTAATCTGAAGGAGCAAGGTCTGGTGAATACAACGGGTGGGTCAATACTTCCCAGGCAAGATCTTTAAACGTGTGAAGTATGTGATGGTGCGTCATCATGAAGCAAAATTACTTTGCCATGTCTTTAGGCACATTCTGGTCGTTTCATGATCAAAGTGTGGTTCAAATTGATTATTTGTTGTCTGTAGTGATCAGTATTAATTGTTTCATCTGGTTTTAGAAGCTCATAATACACCACACCTTCCTGATCCCCCCAAATGCAGAGCATTGTCTTCTTTCCAAAATGATTTGGCCTTGCAGTTGATATTGATGGTTGGCCTGGATCAATCCCTGATTTTGTGCATTTGGGATTCTCAAAATAAATCCACTTTTCATCGCTAGTCACAATTTGATGCAAAATAGACTTTTTCGTGCCATTGAAGTAGCATTTTACTGATGACTTTTCAGTTTTCCATTAGTCTTCCATTCAGTTTATGTGGCACCCATTTTCTTTCCTTTAAAATATTTTCTTTTGTTTATAAATGATCAGAAATTGTTTGCTGAGCAACATTTAATCTTTCAGCAAGTTGTTTTTGAGTTTGACATGCATCTTCATCCAATAATGCTACAACATGCTATCTATAAGAAACCCACTGTAAATTAAAATGCACCATTAGAATGAAATGGGTGGGAAATTCTGTGTCTGGCTATCCATGATGAAAAGAAAGTTTAATTTATTATATTAAGATCACACAAAGTAGTTTGTAGAGTAAAAGATACTCTCTAAAATAAAGTTTGAGGCTAAGATCTTTTCCACAAAGGAAACTCCAGACCCAGATAGTTTTACTGATGGTTTCTACCAAACACTTAAGAAAAAAATAACAATTCTTTACAAAGTGTACTATAAAAATTTAAGTACATGAGTCTAAAATCCTGAAATACAAACCAGAAATAAAGAAAGAAATATCCCACATGGACAGATATGAATATAATGCAGGTTTTGGTGGTATAAAAGGGAATATTCTCATGAGATACCTAAGCATGATTAGAGAAAGTACACCCCTCTCAGCTTCTGTGTATATAGAAACTTCAGAAATCTTCAGAAAACAGTGAGATCAATAATTTGATTAGAAAGTGGAACACTTTTAAAATCAGCTAAGGGATATTTGCAGATATTCTATTTTCTAATCTTGAGTCAATGTGTTAAAGGAAGAGGAAAACTTTAGCAGCATGTACTTAATAGCTTCTAATGATAGTAATTACTGTGTTAGTACCGATCTCTAAGTAGTAGATGTCATGATCCAATTAATGATTGAACATATATGGCTTTTATTATGGGACATACAAGTGAAAGGAATGTGGAGGGAATAGGATAAGTTTGGCAGAGCTGGGCATATAGCTATCCATATCTAATCCTGGGTGAATGCTGACTAAATGTTTGTATTTCCCCCAAATCCACATAAGGAAATCCTACCACCACTGAGATAATATTAAGAGATGAGGCCTTCAATGATGATTAGGCCATGAGGTTAGAGCCCTTATGAACAGGATGAATGCACCACGGATAAAAGGTACACCAGAGGGCTCCCTGGCCCTTCCTAGCATGTGAGGACACAGCAAGAAAGCAGCTGTCTATGAATGAGGAAGAGGCTCTCACCAAACACTGAACATGGCAGCACCCTGATTTTAGCCAGTCTCCAGAAATGTGAGAAGAAAATGTCTATTTTTGAGTTACTTAGTCTGTGATAGTTTTATTATAGAAGCCAAAAAGGACTTTGACAATTAAGTGTAGAAGGAAAGGGATCAGGTGGAAGCAAGCTAGACAGTCATTTCATCTAAGAAAAGTTTAACAAGATAAGAGAGTTATAAATCCAAAGTCACTCAGCAGACATGTCTGTTTCTTGAGATCTGGACATGCAACCAAATTCAGTCAGAGCTTAGAGATGATGAAGAAGTGTGGCCCAAATGCAAATACAATCATGGATTTCAGACTACAGGAACTGGGCCTTCTGACAAATTACTCTCCTTACAGTTGAAGATCTATGGGCTGCATTCTCATGGCTTCCATAGTCCACCCTTCCTGTTATCCTATAATAAAGGACTGGTGCACAAAATTTGTCCATGGCGGTATTGTCCCTCAGCCCAAGCCTGCACCCTCTCCAATCTGGGATGCCTTGAGGGATGTCTGACTGCCTGTATAGGCCCAATCCAGCAGGACATTCCTCTCACAATCCAGCTGCTGGCTCCCAACTGCTCACCTGCCTGGCTTCCTGATTGCCCCTAACTCTTCTGCCTGCCAGCCTGATCACCACCTAACTACTCCCCTGCCAACCTGTTTGCCCCTAATTGCCCTCCCATGCAAGCTTCATTGCCCACAATTGCCTTCAACTGCCAACTCTCTCCCCTGCTGGCCATCTTGTGGAAGCCATCTTGTGTCCACACCCATGTGATCTTTGACCACATTGGGGCAGCCATCTTATGTGTTGGAGTGGCAGCCAATTTGCATATTACTCTTTTATTAGATAGGATAAAGGCCTAGTACATGGGTGGGGGCCAGCTGGTTTGCCTTCAAGGGTGTCCCAGATCAGGGTGGGGGTTCCCTTGGGGCATGGGGTGGCCTGGGTGAGGGGCCTGTGATAATTTGCAGGCTGGCCACACCCTCAGAAACTCAAGCACAGGTCCTGGTATCTGGTATTTATTTATCTTCTACAACTGAAACTTTGTAGCCAGGAGTAGAGACAACCCTCCTGCTCACTCTGTGGCCACAGCCATTTTTGTTGGGATTTATTTATCTTCTATAAGTGAAACTTTGTAGCTTTAAGTGGCGGCCAAAGCATGCCCAGGCAGGCAAAAACTTGGCATCCTCCATTGTATGGGAAACCCAAGCCTCCTGCTCTCTCTGTGGCCACAGCCATCTTGGTTGGGTTAATTTGCATATTTGCACCTTATTTGCTGGTGAGCATAGCTTGTGGATGTATGGTCAATTTGCAATTTGCAAGTTTCTCTTTTATTAGATAGGAAAATAAAATTCCAGTGACCATTAAAGGGTAATGACCAGAATGACCAAAATGCCAGAATGACCCTGACAGTGACAGTCCCCAGTAGGCCCCTATACCCTGATCATTGGTGAGGGCCATAGGAAAACCACCCATGGTCCCACTCCCCACAACCAGCTTACCCCTCAGTAGGGATCCCTGCCCTGATAGGGGGCCCCCATCAGGAAAGGCTGGCTGGACCCTACCCAAGCACCAGGGCTCTATAGAAATATAAAATCCTACCTTTCCACCAGCCCAACCTAATGTGCTAAAGCCTCCTGAAACCACAAAATTAGAAGACTGATTGAGGGTAGTAGTTCAAAGTATAAAGCCTCATTCACACCTGAGGAAGTCACACCTCTCTCTTTCACCTTGGACTCTTTATCTCAGAGGAGGCATGCATGGTATGGATGCAAAAATAAAAGCTCAAAAAAGTAACTTTTTGGGGGTTCTGTGGTGCATCCAGGCAGACAAACTGATCACCAAAAGCCAAGGACCAGACTGTCCCTTCCACACCCCGTGGCCTCAGCTCCAAACAGGCACTCCGAGTGGCAGGATACAAGAAGAGCCCCATCTGGATTCTTTGCAGAGATGGGAATACTCAGAAGGCAAGATAATAGAAACCTAAAGACCCAAATGCTGGGGCCCATGACACTAGGGTCTGCTCAGCACAGGGCCAAGGGGAACTCAGACCAAGTTCTGGTCTAAATCCTAACCCGATCACAATCTGCCATCCCAGGCTGCAGAATGGGTTGGATGTATAATCCTGGGAGGTGTTCTAGAGGTGGAGGGTTCACTTCAATCCCTGGGTAACAAGGGCTCTCAGCCTGTGTGCCCTTTCCCCAGGTGCTCAGCCCCAGCTGTGCCAGCTAGGGTGGGATTGCAGGGGGAAGGCCGGGGGTGCGGTGTTCTCTGCTGCAGCTGTTTGCACACGTGCAATTAGCTCTAATTATCCCAGACTTTCAGTTTTTGGACTCGGGCCTGGAAGTTGTGCCTGGGGTGAACGTGCTCACAGAGCCACTGCTCCGCCAATGAGCTCTCTCACCAGGCTGAGAAGCTCTATCCCCGTCCACAGCACCCTGTGTCCTATGTCTGTATTTGCCCAACTATCTACACAGCCACCACATACTGGCTTGGAGATATCTTTGTGTGTTCTCTGTAGTGTGTCTACATAGGCCCTTGGGAAGGTTCGTGAGTACCAGGCATCAATGAAGAGAGGAAGGGTGGGAGGAGGGGGAGGTTGAACTGGTTCTCAGCCTCGAAGGAAGGAAGTGATAGTGCCTGGCTCTCCCGTCTGGGCAAGTCATAATAAGCGGGAGCCCATGGGCAAAGGCCAAGGCCAAAAATCCTTGGGATTTTTTATGTAACCACCAAAACACAGTATCCTAGACCAGTGGTTGGCCAACTGCGGCTACCGAGCCACATGCGACTCATGAATCGCATGTTTGCCACTCTGTGGAAAAATTAGTTTGCTGACCATTGTCCTAGACCAAGTTCTCTCTCCTCATGCCCTCCCCATCCCAGCCATTTCAAACTTCAGCTAGCTCTCCTCTCCTGCAGGTAGCATAACAGGGCTCAGAGAGCATAAGGCTCTCATCCTAGGAGGCACAGCAAGCTAAGACCATCACTCTCCAGAGCCGCAGCACAGGATTTGGGATTTGGACTTTGCTCAAAAACAGAAGGTGTGGAGGGAATGCCTCCAGGTCTTCCTCTCTCTGGTCTCAGATCCCTAGCCCTTGGTGATCCTGGTCCTGTGTACTCAGTCCATTGCCCTCCATATCCTTCCTGCCCTTTTCCTGAGGCCAATTAAACTATGTCTATGCTGAAGGGAACCAGAGTGCAGAGGAGAGCAAGCTCAACCCCAGGGGCCTTTGTTGGAAATGGATTATAAAGCATTAACTTAAAAACAATCCACATGTCTGCAAATGCATTTCAAATGGCAACACTTTGGCAGGGGTGGCAGGGATGGAACACCTCCCAGGATTACACATTGCCACTCCTTTGGCCACATGTTCTGTATCCTCAGACATAAAGTGTAGGGGGCTCAGCGCCTCACTATGGAGCTCTCCCACTAGCCACCTAGGATGGCAGGTTCTGGGGAGGGGACTTAATCTATATTCATCTTCACAAACCCCCACCTGATTCCTTAGACCCTTTCCCCTGTTCTGGCATCTGCTGCTCCCTCTTATTCCCCCAGGACCTCCAAGCCTTCCTGTGCTGTCCCCAACTCTCCTTCTGCACCAACCTCCTCACCCCCAACGCACACAGATTTTACCCTCTCCCCCCCCCACCTCCCAGTCTTCTACCCTATACTTCTTCCTTCCCTGCCCTGCCTTACCTTCGTTCTGCCCTGATGCCCCAGACCACCCAGCAGCACTGGCTAAGGGAGAAATGGTTAGAGCAAAGCTTTCCTTGGCTGGAAGACACTCTCCAGGGAGCTGCATGCAGAAAGGCATTCCCAGTCCTCTACCTGCAATTGCTCTGTCCTTCCAGATTCCAATCAGAAATTGTCTCTGAAGACAGAGGGTAACAGAAGTAGGCTGCTGTTCTTTGAAGCACCTCATCAGGAGGAAACTCTCCCTTCCCCAGGGTGGAAAAAAAAGTTTGCCCTGCTGCCTTTCTTATCACTTTCAGCAATCCTCCTTTGCCCTTTCCCTGGAAGTGGAAGGTTTAGAGCACATCTGTATATACAAAAAAGTAATGTGCAATCGACCAAATAGCAGAAGGACCAGAACGACCTCTTGACCAGTCTCTATGAGGTGCACTGACCACCTCTCAGTTCCTCTCCAAGCCGGTAGGCTTCGATCTTCTGATGGTGAACAGGGAACTGGGGTGGGTGGCAGCGGGGCACAGGAACTTAGTCTACAGCTCTGATCACATGTCAGGCCTAGGAACTGTACCCGTACACACATTGTGTGTGCCAGGCCTTTAGTGTAAATATAAATTTCTTCACAGGTTTGGGAGCACTTCATGTTCTCTTTGGATCTTTTCTCACATCCAGTCTTAAGGTTGAAAATAATACAAATACTCTTCTTCCTTTATTCAAAAATTTCCTATTGAAGTTTTGATTAGGTCTTGGTGCTGTTTTGTGAGCCAAATTTCTGAATATCTAAACCCTTGAAAATCATTTTTTTCTCATTCTGAAGTTGCTACAATATTTGTTCACAATTATAATCATGCAAGGGTCCTTTGCCAAACATGTTACTACCTATTTTTTTTTTAATTATAACCATCTGAGTGAGTGTGAAATAATATTTTATTGTGGGTGGAGTGCACAACTGGGGCCGGGAGAGAGACATGGGAGGTCGCCCAGCTGGGGAGGGACTGTGGGAGGCCTCCAGGGCATTGTCCGGCCTCTCTGGCTCAGTCCCAATCAGCCAGATGCCAGCAGCAAGCTAACCAAATGGTTGGAGCATTAACCTCCTGGTGATCAATGCAAGCAGTGTCATAGGGAGCAGTTGAGCAGCCTTAGCACATCATTAGCATATTACACTTTGGTTGATTGTTCAGTTGTTCCACTGTTTGGTCTATTTGCATATTACCCTTTTATTATATATGACAACTGACTTTATTGGTCATGTATCCTTCAACCTTTCTGAACTTCTTTGCATGCTGTAATAATTTGATGATTCATTAGGGTTGTCTATATGTAAGATTATACCATATCTTAAAATAAATATATTTACTTCCCCCTTTCCAATCCAGATGCTTTTTATTTATTTTCGTTGTATAACTCTCCAGCCTAGAACTTCCAATAGAATGTTAAATAGAAGTGGTAGCAGAAGTCCTTGTTGTTGTTATTGATTTATCTGAGGGGAAAGCATTTTTTTCCTTTCAATATTAAATATGATGTTAGTTTTGGGGCCATTTGTTATGATTTTTATCAGGTTGAGGTAGTTCTACACCTAATTTATTTAATATTTCTATCACAAGTATCAGATTCTTTTTCAGTGTCTATAAGATAATCGTGTCATTTTGTCCTTTATTCTATAGATTAATTGTTAAATTAATTGATTTTGGATAACCATGATTTCATTATTTATTGGGTAAGAATTGTTTCTTAAATGATATATTAGTCTCTGATGTGTCTGGCAGGCTCACACTTGTGCTTCTTTTTCACTGGAACTGACTATAATCTCTATACTGAATATTCTATCACAGGCACATCCAATACCATAGCATTTGCCAGACCTAGTGTTATTTTCTGCTCTGGATTCCACTCAGGGCTGACTGACTTCACTCAGGATATGAATTAAAACAATATTCCTGGGCTTAGAAATATGTTTGCTCCGAAATTTTAATAGGCCTTCCAAATACAGTGTGTGTGTGTGTGTGTGTGTGTGTGTGTGTGTGTGTGTGCGCTATTTTAGATGCAAAATGTAACACTTTTTATTTTGGAGAGAATGTTTCAGCAACCCCCCACCCCTGCCAGCTAGTAGAACCCTAAAATTATCATGGTCAGTCTCTGAAGCTACATAAGATTTATCTCTCAGTCTCAGGAGCACATGCATCCTATATATATATAGTTTATTTCAGAAAGGAAGAAAGAGGAAGAGATAGAAACATCAATAAGAGATAGAAATATCCTGCATGCCTCCTATTGGGGATTGAGCCTGAAACCTGAATCAAACCCAGGACACTTCTGTCCACAGGTTGATGCTCTATCCACTGACCCAAACCAGCTACTTCTTAGTCAATGTGAAGTTCTACAGAATATCTAGGATCCAGATCTCTGGATTATATGATAGCATTGGAAAGGACAATTAACCTAAGACAAAACTATAAATTCATATTATTGTCTATCCTAGCTGAACAGATCTATATCTGATTCCCTGTTTTAACTGGAAGGGAAAAAAATACATTGTCTAATCAATATGAAACCAAGAAATAAACAACGGTCTCAAATAATCTGCTCTAACAAAAAGATCACATTTGGCACAGCAGTTGTAATTAGTGTAGCAGCACACATAAGTTTATGGTAAGCTTCTGTAATTCTCTAGAATCTCTGGTTTCTATAAGTGGCATTAAATTCTCTAACTCCACTGAGTATACAATAGTATTATCTATTTATTAACTGACAATGGTGAGTGATATTTTCAGACATTTGCTATTGTCCTTCTTCACAATGATAACTTACAATGCAGACCAGTATGGAGGTTACTCCAGAGCCAAGTGTTTGCACTGACAGACAGCAGATGATCTTTGGATAAACGTGTGGAAATTGTGAACCTAGTGTGAGTGAGCCCTATGTAGCCAGGACTCTATTGTTTGGCCTCTGTTGACCCCTATTTGAACCATGGACCAAGATTCTTTGGGTATCAACGCCGACTAAGTAGTGCTAGAAAACAGTGGACAATAACCTTGTGAAATAGGTATAGGTCTTTTGGAAAAGAATTCTGGGAATCATCTCCATATATACTTTGCATAGTGATGTTGGGAATTCTTCTAGGGATTTGGCTAGCAGCTCAATTGGGTACTGAATCCAACAATTGGCCAATATGTTGGAAATAATTAATGCGTAATTGAAGAACAGTTTTCCTTGGCACTCACATTTTTACACAATTTTGTGAAGAAAAGTACTGATTGACCTTACTTTTGGACTATCTTTACAAGGGTATTTTGAATAGCAAACAGCCTTTAAAGAAAGTTTCTCCCTCCAGAGCAGAGGGTAGATTTGCTTAGTATCCATAATTAAAATTTAAAAAAAAATTACATTTCCTAAGCTCAGGGTTTCTCTCCTGTAATGCATCATATATGCAGATATCACCTGGATTTCTTGCTGTCCCCCTGTGCAAATTGGGACTGCACTCAAAGGGCTGATACTCTAGCTACCATTATTGTTATGAGTAATAAAGTTTCTTGCATCCATGGCCTAGATATCTTGTGTCTTCTATGAGCTTTTATAGAACTGTGTCAGACTAACTTGTTAGCTTACAAGTAAAGCCAAATATCTCACTCTTCATAATTCTTTTTTATTACTCTTATTCTTTCATTCATCCTCTTTATTTATTTATTTATTTGCTTGTCTATTTGTTTGTTTGAGTTGTTAATTTGTTTATTGATTGCCTATTCAAAACACAAGTTACATCTTTAAGATGGGGATTTTGTCCTGGTTCAATAATTTCTTCACTTGGAAATTAGAAAATAAAATATTAGTTTCCTTCTCATAAAGGTTTTATGTGTATTAAGCAATATACTACATATAAGATATTGAGACCAGTGTGTAGTATTTATGAGGATTCACTGTATTATTGTCACCTGGTTACTAATAGTAGTAACTTATTAAAAAACTAAAAGTAGTAACTTACCTGAGAAAACTGCCAAACTGTGAGATAATTAAAAGAACAAAATATTTCATGTTATGTATAAACTAGAAGCCTAGTGCACAAAGTTTGTGCACTCAGGCAGGGTTGTCCCTCAGCCCAGCTTATGCCCTCCCACAGACACAGAGTCCTTGGAGGATATTTGACTGCCATCAAGGTGGGAGAGTCTCCGGCCCTTGCTGCTGCACTCACCAGCTGTGACCCAGCTTCTGGCTGAACGGCACTCCCCCTGTGGGAGCAATTGATCACCGGGGGGCAGCTCCTGTGTTGAGCCTCTGTCCCTTGGTGGTCAGTGCACATCATAGAGACTATTGGTTCTGCGGTTTGGTCTATTTGCATATTAGTCTTTTATCATATAGGATTACCTTGCACACATTAAGGTTGTAAGTAACTATTGATGCTGCCTTTCTTATATGTGTAAATATAAAACTTTTAAAGAAGAATGTGAGAACTTTAGGACAAAAACAAGATGATCTTCTCAATCAGAATTTCCAAAATTACATAGGCAGTAACAATTGTTATTCTCATTATTTTGAGTATCATTAGAAAAAAAATAATAAAAATTTTCATTAAAATCTAATTGATGTAGGATTTATAGACAATGTGTAACATAACTATAATTAAGAGATTAAACATTATTTAATGTAGTTAAATATCTTGTCAACTTTAATTCACTAGTATAATCATAACTAGATATTTGAGTGACTTGATGAGAAATTGCCTTTAATTTATTTCTTTCATCATTTAAAGATAAACTATATTCTTCATATATTAATATTTAACTTCCTCCTTAAGAAAATGTGCTGGATTTACAAAAATAAGTAAAAGAAAAGCAGATAGGCATATTAACGAGTAAGACATTCAGCACATTCTTCTACCTAAATGTTTTTTGTTTGTTTTTTCTCCTAACATTATTGATTTTGGCCCACAGATAAACCCAGTCACCGTGAGTGATAAACTATCACCAAATTCCATTGACTTTTTTTCTCTTTTTGCTGTAGTTTTTGTCAGGTCAATGAATTATCCTTGGCTTATACTTTGTCCTCTAAAGCATTAATCAAGATCTTTAAAAAATGTTGGATTTTCACAAGTTTAGATGAATAAAGCCAAATATAGCCTAAAAATAATATCTAAGTTATTGTTTACTTACAATGCCTTGCTCAGATTCATAGAATATCAGTGTCATTGATATTTATTAATGATCAGAACTGGTTTATTTTCATTAATTTTTAATTTGTTAATGAACCAAAATAAAGTATTTGCTTTTGTTTTCTTTATGCTCTTTAACATCATCAGCCACACTTCTGTAAATACAATTAGTAAAGATCAAACCATATAGTCACATGGTATTATTAATAATGACAAATATTTACTATATATTTAGCTTTTGGCAGATGCCGTATTAAATAACATCTGTCTACCTACTCTCTGTCATCTCTCAATCCATATACTTATTGATCTAAAATAATTTACATCTAAATCTAAGAGATAAACACTTTTCTCTATTTCATAAAGTTGAAAACTGAGGCATGATGTGGCTATGCAATTTTCTCCAGTTAACAAATCTAGTATGTAACGAAACAAAAATCTGAATCCAGGTCTTCTTATTTAAAGCCTATAGGCTTTTAAGATTAAATTATACTGTATATACTGGTTCTTTAATGTAACAGCAAAGTCATTCTATATAATAAAAGTTTAATATGCAAATAAACCAAACAGTGGAACAACCGAACAACCAGCCGCTATGATGTGCGCTGACCACCAGGGAATGCATGTGGAACATGACGGGCATCAGCAGCAGGAGGCAGACCACAGAACATGGCAAGCATCAGCCATGGCAGGATGGTGGAGCAAGTGAGTGGGGGAGCCAGACCACAGCGGATGCCGTTCGCTGTCACTAGGGAGAGCCTCTCTCTGGTGGTTGCTGAAAATTCTTTGCTCCTGCATGCCAAGGTTTCGCCCAGCACAGGCCCTGATCACTCAGTGCTGTCGGAGGGTGTAAGAGGCCTTACGTAAAAATTAAGTCTTATATTAGCTCCCCGGTGTCTGTCATGTCACTCACCCAATAACTGTCTCTCCTCTAGTACATTCAAACTTTTCATTGTCACAATCATGTTGCAATTTCTGATTAAAAACTATATTTCACATTGTATAATTTTTAGCCAATAAACGTAACTCATTGAGTCAGATAATAATATACAGCTAACCTATTTTGAACTAAAACTGATAGTAAATAGGATACTTGGACTTTTTGCAAACATATTTCTTCCCTCTTTATAATTTCTATTAATGGGATCAAGATTTTTTCAAGTACTTCCAATATCATAGAAAAGTTTACTAAATACCAATTTTCTAATTACCTTCAATAATATTTTTTCACAACCAGTGTAACACAGACATTGAAGTGCTAACAAAAAAACAAAATAATTTATTAAAATTATAACATAAAGTCTTATTGTAAGTCCATATACTATTTTTGGTGTTATTTAATATTTTGTAAATAGATCATGAATTTTTATTTATACTTTCTCAAACCTTATATTTGAAGAATAATAGGCAAGGAAAATCTAACAAAGGTGTAATATGGAGAATAAAGAAAAAAAGAAGAAAATCAAAGGACAATAAAACAGAGAAAATATTTTTAAAAGTGTATGTAAAACTTGAAACAGTATATTAAAATGCCATGGATTCACTAGCAATATGATAAATGATCTTCTGAAAATATGTAATTCATGCCTCTTTTTTACCTAAGACCATTATATTTCTTTCCATTGTACTTCAAATTAAACTCTAATTCTTTATTTTAGGAAGCAAAGCTACATATATCTAGTTTCAAAACCCAGCTTGGCCTAAGTGGCCTATTTTCTTTCAGCAAGCTTATTCCTGCCTTCACATCATTATTCAGATATTCTTTCTAAAAACAACAAGCTAATTTTTTCATGAGCTTTTTGCATGACTAATATTTACAACATTTCATATGCATGACTAATATTTGCAACATTTCATATTTTCTATTAAATGTCAAGTCTTTAGAAAGGCTTTCTCTGAATATACAACCTAAATAACCCCATCTGCCACTATCATATTATTCTGCCTATGATAGTAATCATCCATTTCTTTCCTTTTTACTGACTGTATTCTCATATTTAACATGTGAGTGTTCTGAGAGTATAGATGTTGCATAACATATTCACTGTTATATCCTTAGCATTATCACAATTGAAACATAACTAAGTGCTCATTATATATTTGTAAAATCAAGAATAGCCATTTTAAGAAAAAGGGAAATCTATATAATACTTTCAACAATAAAGATAATTTTTTTTAAATAGGCCGTTTTAATCTATCATTATTTAAACAAAACATACCCCTTTGCCCACTTTTCTGTAACATGGTTTTTAAGAACATGATGACATATGAAGACTGATATCCTATCTAATAAAAGATTAATATGCAAATTGATCATACCTCCACTATACCCACAAGCCACACCCTCCAGCCAATTAGGAGTGAGTATGCAAATTAACCCAACCAAGATGGCTATGGTCATAGAGAGAGCAGGAGGCTTGGGTTTCCTCGGCAATGGAGGAAGCCAAGCATTCCACTTTCCCTGGCCTGTCTTGGCCTCCACTTAAGGCTACAAAGTTTCAATTATAGAAGATAAATAAATCCTGACAAAAATGGCAGCAGCCACAGAGCTGGAGAGAGCAGGAGGCTTGAGTTTCTCCTGGCAATGGAGGAAGCCAAGTTTCCACAGCCCTGGCTGCCTTGGCCTCTGCTTAAGGCTAAAAGTTTCAATGATAGAAGGTAAATAAATCCCAACAAAAATGGCTGCATCCATGGAGCAAGCAGGAGTCTTGGTTCCACTCAAGGCTACAAAGTTTCAATTATAGAAGATAAATACATTCCAGATAGCAAGGCCTCCGTTTGGGTCACCGGGGTGCATGGCCAACCTGAAAACCACCACTGGCCCCTCACCCAGGCCTCCCCACATCCCAAGAGAACCCTCACCCTAATCTGGGACACCCTTCAGGGCAAACTAGCCAGACCCCAACTATGTACCAGGCCTCTATCCTATCTAATCCTCCTATCTAATAAAAGAGTAATATACAATTTGGCTGTCACTCCAACACATAAGATGTCTGCCCCCATGTGGTCAAAGATGACTGCACCCATATGGACACAAGGTAGCCACCACAAGATGGCCACCACAAGATGGCCAGCAGGGGAAGGCAATTGGGAGGGACAAGGTCTGCAAGGGAGGGCAGTTGGGGGCAATCAAGCCAACAGGAGAGGGCAGTTAGGGCTGACCAGGCTAGCAGAGGAGGGAAGTTTAGGGCAACCAGGCCTGCAGGGAAAGGCAGTTGTGGGGGACTCAGGCCTTCAGGGGAGAGCAGTTAGGGGTGACCAGGTCAGCAGAAGAGGGCAATTAGGCATCAAACAAGCTGGCAGGGGTATGGATAGAGGGTGATCAGGCTGGCAGGCAAAAGTGGTTAAGGGGAATCAGGAAGGCAGATAGGCAAGCAGTTGGGAGCCAGCAGTCCTGGATTGTGAGAGGGATGTCTGACTGCCCATTTAGGCCTGATTTTACCTGGTTCTGGCCTAAAGGGGCAGTCGGACATTCCTTGAGGGGTCCCAGATTGGAGAGGGTGCAGGCTGGGCTCAGGGACAATACCCCCTGTGCATGAATTTAGTGCACTGGGCCTCTAGTTTGGAATAATAAATAATAAAAAAACATATTAAGGTCTGGAAATATTAAGATAGTGTGAATTGATGTGATAAGCAATATGAATTATAAATTGTTGGCTTTTTTTTTTTACATGTTGAGGGATTCCCATTTAATAGGAATGTTTCATTTTTAAATTAAATAGCACATTTGATCTTTTCTTTTAAAAAGGGAATATTGTATTTTATTGCTGTAAAACAAATTACCACAAACTCAGTGACAAATAATGCCCATGCATTTGCTCAAAATTCTTTAGCACAGAAATCTAGGCATGGTACGGGAAAAATCAAGATGTTAAAACAACAGTTTTATCATCTAGAGCTCAGAATTTGTTTCTAAGCTCACATGGCTGTGGAAGAATTAAAATTCTTATGATTATGGGACTGAGCTTGTTTTCTTGCTGTCTATCAAATGAAAGCCATTCTCAGGATCATATGCCAGTCTCCTTCCTTACCACATTTACTCCTTTATTTTTGAAGCCAACGATAAAGAAACTTTGTCATTCTTTCTCATGTCAAACTCCTCTCACACTTCTCATGTCTTTAAGGGTCCATCTAATTAGGCCACTCTCACTAAAAATTCTCTCTCTTTCCCAGAATTAACTCTTCTTGTAACATAAACCTAATCGCAGAATTTATCCACGTATGTGGGTTCCAAACTGTAGGTTAAAAATACTATTTTTGATCATGGTTAGTTGAATCCACAGGTGAAAAACAAATCCACAGATATGTATAAATCTACATAAAATGAAACTGCACAATTCAGTTCTGTGTTGTTCAAGGGTCAACTATATAAAGAAGTCACAATTAAATAACAAGAAAACAGTTCTTAAAATGAAGAAAAAATCAACATGAATGGTTAGTAAACACATTAAAATCTAATAATACCATCAACCATCAAATGAATTTAAAATAGATTCACAGTATAATACCACCACCCACCCACTAGATCAGTAGTTCTCAAACTGTGGGTTGCGACCACTTTGGGGGTTGAACAACACTTTCACAGGGGTCACCTAAGACCATTGGAAAACACAGATATGATTCATAACAGTTGAAAAATTACAGTTATGAAGTAGCAACAAAAATAATTTTATGGTTGGGGGTCACCACAACATGAGGAACTGTATTAAAGGGTCGCGGCATTAGAAAGGTTGAGAACCACTGCACTAGATAGATAAATTTATTTCCAATGTTGAAAAGTCTATAGCTAAATCTGAACTCTCATATATGCCTTCAGGGAATGCATAATGGTTCCACATTGGAAAACTTCATGGCTGTTTCTTAGAAAGTTGAATGTATAATTTACCAAATAATCGAGACATTCCACTTTTGAGTATATTTGAAAGTATATTTGCATTCATAAATATCATTCTATAAGAATGTTCATAGCACATTTTCTATAGTAGACAATATTATAAAACAACCTACATATTCATCAACAAGAAGATAAATAAATAAATTGAAGTATTAAATTAATTAGATCAGGAGACAGACTGAGGGAGCTCTAATGCTGTAGTAGCCTACATAAGCAAATTTAAATCTCAGCTTGTAAATTCCTTAAGGTTACAAAACCAAAATGCTAAGGAAAACTAATCACAGTGATAAGGTTTTAAACCACAGCCAATAAAATAATTTTCTTTCATTGCTACCACATTTTCTCTATATAGCTATACCCTCCTTTCTGAAAGTCTACCTTAAGCCACTTTGCTTTCTAAAAAGAACTGCATTAGTACAGTAATAGATTTCTCTTAAAAGTAAAAATGCTCATCACACATCTTTTGGTTACCAAAACCATGTACCAGCACTAATACAATAACAGTGATTTTCATAAAAGCAAAAATCTTTGCATTTCTTCTTGTTAGCAAAAACAGATACCTATTTAGGTCTTTCATAAAAACTCTGTAAAAGCTTATGGAATGCTGGGATTCTCTTTACTCCAGTTAGGCTTATGAAAGCTTTCAAAGCTAACCTCTCCTTTTGGTTAGTGAAGAAACCTGTAAAAATATTTCTCCAGGCTTCTCTTTAGGGAGCACTACTAACCAGACTGGTTTGGTGCTGCCCAATGTGAAATAATTTTTGTTCAAATAAATTTTTAAAATTTACTATCCCTCAGCTTGCCTTTTATCCAGACTATGTGATATACCTAAGCAATAAAAATAAGGAAATTATTCATGTAATGACATAGATGAATCTTCAAAATATTTTGCATAGCATGGCTGGTGTTGCTCAGTGGTTGAGCATCAACCTAGAAACCAGGGGGTCACGGTTCAATTCTCAGTCAGGGAACATGCCTGGGTGGCAGCTCAATCTCTGGTCTGGGACCTCCAGGAGGCAGCTGATTGATGATTCTCTCTAATAATTGATGTTTCTATCTCTCTCTCCTTCTCCCTTCTTTTCTGAAATCAATAAAAATATTGTTTAAAAAACACATTTTGCTGAACAAGTAAAATCATATTTAAAAGAGAACATGTTTGAGTCTAAGTAAAATTCAATAACAGATAAAACTTTTTTAAATGACAAAAATGTTCATGTTGTCTTTTTCTAGGAGATGAGGTAGCAACTGGGAGGTTAGATATTGATCATACTACTGGTTGCATGATCGTAAATATTTGTCAAAATACACTGATAAGATCTTTGCACTTCACCAAAAGTAAACCTCTATTAGAAGTCTGAAATTAATAGTAGGTTCTTCTTTAAGTAAAAATATATAAAAACATTTCATGTAATACTGGTTTGGTGATAATAAACTGCTTCATTTTTTTCTTGTTTGTGAAGCTCTTTATATGACATTCAATTATAAAAAGTAGCTTTGCTAAGTAGAGCAATCCTGATTGTAGGTCCTTGCTTTTCATCACTTTGAGTATTTCTTGGCATTCTCTTCTGGCCTGCAAAGTTTCTGCTGAAAAATCAGCTGACAGTCATATGGACACTCCCTTGTAGGTAACTAACTGCCTTTCTCTTGTTGCTTTAATATTATTTCTTTGTCTTTAACTTTTGGCATTTTAATTATGATATGTCTTGGTGTATGCTTGTTGAGTTCACCTTGTTTGGGACTCTCTGAACTTCCTTGACTTATATGTCTATTTCTTTTACCAAGTAGGGGACATTTTCTATCATTATTCCTTCAAATAGATTTTCAATTTATTGCTCCCTCTCTTCCCCTTTAAGTACCCTCTGATGTGAATGTTGGTACACCTGAAGGGGTCCCAGAGACTTTATATTTTTGTATTCTTTTTTTTCCTTTTGCTCTTCTGATGGGTGTTCTTTGCTTCTTCACACTCCAAATTGCTGACTTGATTCTCGATGTCCTCTATTTTATTGTTCATTCCCTGTAAATTAGTCTTCATTTCAGTTAGTGTCTCCTTAATATTTGACTGGTCATTTTTCATATCTGATGTTCTCACTAATTTTCTTGAAATTCTCACTAAGTTCCCTGAAGCTCTCATTAAGTTCCTTACGCAATCTTATAATCATTGTTTTGAACTCTGTATCCAGTATGTAGTTTGGCTGCTTCTATTTCATTTAGTTCTTTTTAATAAATATATATCTATCAACAATTGAGTATAAAAATCAAAATAAACAAACAAGGAATTTAATGAACAAAATAAACTGATGAATAAAATAGAACCAGAAGCATGGAAACATGGAACAGATTAATGAATTTCAGAAGGAAGGGGGATAAAAGAGAATAATCAAAGAACTTATATGCATACATGCATTATACATTCCCACAGACAACAGGTTGGTGAAGGCCTGGGGCAAGGTGGCATCTGGGTAATGGGGACAAAAAAGGTGGGGATATCTATAATTCAATCAACAATAACAATATTTAAAATGAATAAATAGTAAGAAAGAAACATATCATCATGCATATATATCTACAAAACTTGTAAACTATGGAAAATAACTGACCTAGCAATCATCCTCAGTGACAGCCAACATTACAGAAAGAGGTTCAACTTCATAACATGTTCTGTATGACCGTGGTCCATAAGTTTAATACCTATTTTTTTTCTTAAAAAAAATCTTTATTGTTGATAGTATTATATATGTCCACTTTTTCCCCCCATTGACCTCTTCTAGCTTACAACACCCCACTACCCCAGGCTTACTCCATATTATTATCTGCGTTCACAAGCTATACATACCTGTATATAAGTTTCCTGGTTAATTAGTCCCTACCAATCCAGTCATCCCTACCTTCCTTCTGAAATCCATTAGTTTGTTCTATATCTCTGGATCTATTTTATTCATCAGTTTGTTTTATTCATTAGAATACAAGACCTATATTTTTTTCCATTTTCGGGTGTTCTATTTTTGGGTCTCTGATCCATTTTGAATTAATTTTTGTTCATGGAGACAAACTAGTAACCCATCTTTTGCATATGGCTTTTCAGTTTTCCAAGCATCATTTATGGAAGAGACTATCTTTACTCCATTCTGTGTTTTTGGCTCCTTTGTCAAAAATTATCTGTTCCACTGATAATGTGTGTTTGTTTCTCTGCCAATACCATGTTATTTTGATTATCATAGCTGTGTAGAATAATTTGAAGTCAGGTAGTGTGATACTTCTAATTTCTCCATATCATTTTGTCTATCAAGGGTTTCTTGTGGTTCCATACAAATCTGATTTCTCCTTCTAATTCTTTTAAAAATGATATTGGAGTATTGATTGGGATAACATTAAATCTGTATATTGCCTTGGGCAAGATGGCCATTTTTACTATATTGATTCTTCCAATCTATAAACAAAGGGTATTTTTGCTATTTTGTTGTATTTTTTGCAATCACTTTTAATAATTCTTTGTAAATTTCAGTACATAGATCAATCACATGCTTTGTTAAGTTTATTCCAAGTATTTTATTCTTTCGGTTGCAATTGCAAACTAAATTGCTTTTCATTTCTTTTTTTGAAGTTTCATTATTAGCATACAGGAAAGCAATGGATTGTACATTGATTTTGTATCCTGCAACTTTACTGTATTTGTTTATCATTTTTCATAGATTTTGTGTGTGGGGAGGGAGGATCTGTAGAATTTTCTATTTCCAGAATCATGTTATCTGCAAAAAGTGACAGTTTTACTTCTTCCTTTCTTATTTGGATGCCTTTTATTTTCTTCTCTTGCCTTATTACTCTGGCTAGGACTTCCAGAACTATGTTGAATAAGAGTGGTGAGAGTAGACATCATTATCTTGCTCTTGATCTTAGAGGAAGAACTTTCAGTTTTTCATCGTTGAGTATAATATTAGTTGAAGTTTCATAATATATGGCCTTTATTATGTTGAGTTACTTTCCTCCCCTCCCTATTTTATTGAGTGTTTTAATCATAAATGGATGTTGTATGTTCTGAAATGTTTTTCTGCATCTATTGATAAGATCATATGGTTTACATCCTTCCTTTTGTTAATGTAGTGTATTACATGGTTGCTTTGCATATGTTGAACTATCCTTGTGCCCCTGGAATGAACTCCATTTGATTGTGATGTATTGGTTTTTTGTTTTGTTTTGTTTTGGTTTTTGATGTATTGTTGTATTTGATTTGCTAGTGTTTTGTTTTGGATTTTTACTTCTCTGTTCACTAGATATGTTAGCCTCTAGTTTTATTTTTGGTGTTATCCTTGCTAGGTTTGGTATCAGTGTTATATTGGCCTCATAAAATGTGTTAGGAAGTATGGCCTCTTCTTCAATTTTTTTGGAAGCGTTTCAAAGGATAGTTTTTAAATATTCTTTGAACACTTGGTAGAATTCACTGGTGAAATCATCTGCTCCTGGAAGTTTATTTTTAGGAGGTTTTTGATGGTTGTTTCAATTTCAATGCTGATTGGTCTATTTAGTTTTTCTAGTTCTCTATGACTTAGTCTAAGAAGTTTATATATTTCTAGGAAGTTATCTATTTCTTCATTTACTGATAATGACCCTAATATAGAGTAGTAGTATGATTACCTAGATATTTTCATACAGGTTTTTATTCACTTTTTTTCCTCTTTAATAGCTTAGAGTATTTCTGCTGATTGCCTATGTCTTTCTTGACTGAATTTTAAAACTTCTGGTTGGTAAAAATGAGGTCTGGAAAAGCAAACTGTCAATGTTAGCTCAGATAGGTAAAGAAAGACTGAAAACTGGCAACCGGCGTTGATGTTATTCATTGCTGAGATTATTTTCACTAACACTTCCCCTAACCCCAACCTCTATTCTTCTATCCTAATATAATCAACTAATGTAAGAGCTTATGGTACTGTTATATATAAAGTTGAAAATAGAAATAATTAATCAATGTTTTGCATTCTAGAAGCAGTGCACATATACCATATATTAATTAAAATCTATATCTTTCAAACACATGGAAGCCATCTTGATGTTTGTCTCCTGAGATGTTTTTGGAAAGCAATTGTTTATAAAATCTTCTAAACCTCTGGTGAGAAAATATATTTTTCTTAACTGATATTTATTCAAGAAAAGGAAATTATTTTCCTCAAAAAGAGTATGCTTAACAATTAAATATAAAAAAAAGAAGAATCAAATTTCCAGAGATCTCTTTATGAAAAATCAAACTAGATGTGATACATTTCAATAAAAATTCATTTGATACAGTACATGCTACCAAAAGCTCATCTTAGCCAGACAAATCCTCAGCAATGTATCCCACATGTTCTGACCTTTGTGAGCACTGGTGACTTCCAACCAAGATAAATTCATTTCTTAATGTATGTCTTAGTAACACAAATTTGAGGGCTGCTAGGTTTTCATGACCTAAGCTCTAATTAATGCATAGGGTCAACTTTCAAAAATGATAGCTTGATTTTCAAATATTGAGTATCCAGCCAAGTTAAAATTTTTAAACATAGTCATTAATTAAATACTATTTCTTTAGGAAATATAACTTGACAAAACTAATATCTAACTTCCCTGTTTCCAATTTCACTGACTCTCTCAGATACATTATATTTTACATGAAAATACATATTTACATTAATGTATTAAAACTAATTTCTAACTTCAGATGTAAAGTGAAGAAACACAAAGCAAAAGTCACAATTAATGCTAAAGGTTAATATTAAAGTCATTTTTTTCCCCTGGATAGACAAACCCCACCAAGATTGGTTTCTTATGACCCACTCCAATGAGGAGCTACATTGCTCAGATCTAATAATCTATCATTAGACTAATAAGCAGGGATCCTGTTTTATTAATGTCTCCTTTGAATTTGGTTCATTTGATTTATATCTCATTTTGACAATACCTTTAATATTCAATGAGTTGAACAAAAACTGGACCATAGAATGTTGAACTGTAACACAAATAATAAGTGGTTCCAACTTTATCATACCTAAAATACCAATGGCATCCTTATATGGTAGAACAAATAATCCTAAAATTTATATGAAATCACAAAAGACCTCAAATATCCAAAGAAAACTTGAGCAAGAAAAACAAGGTTGGAGTTATTACCCTCACTGATTTCAAAATATACTACAAAGTTATAATCAAAACATTATAATTTTGGCACAAAAACAGACACTTAGATCAATATAATAGACTAGCAGGTGTAGGAATAAACCCTCACTTACAAGAATATGCAATGAGGAAATGGCAATGTTCTTAATAAATGGTTTTTGGGGAAATTGGAGAGATATATGTAAAACAAATGAAACAGGGCCATTTATTGCACCACGTACAAAAATAAACCCAAAGTGAATTAAAGACTTCAAAGAAAGACTGAAACCATAAAACTCCAAGAAGAAACATGTGCAGTAAATTCTTTGACATAGGTTTTAGCAATATCTTTTTTTAATATATTACTTGGTGCAACTGAAACAAAAAAATAGACAATAAACTAAAAAACTTCTGCATAGCCAAAAAAACCACCAACAAGAGACAGCCTACTGAATGGGAGAATATATCTGTAAATGATTACTTAATAAAGAGTTAATATTCAAAATATGTAAGAAACTCATAAAACTCAACATGGAACAAATACAAATAATCCAATTAAAAATAGGCAGAGAATCTGAATTGACATTTCTCAAAAAGAAAACATTCACTTGTCTAACATACACATCAAAAGATGTTCAACCTCACTAATCATCAGGGAAATAAAAATCAAAACCAGATGAGATATGTTAATACACCTGTAAAATTATTATTATAAGAAATCAATAAATAAGAAGTATGGTGATACCATTTTAGTTTAAACCTATATATTCTCATAAACTGTTCAAGCACCTATGATATCCCTAGATCTTTTTAATCATGTCTGTGCTTTTTCTGTATTAGTTCCAACATTCAGCCTCACTTCCTTCCTCCTCTCCATCTCAATAAGGTTCTAGTTTAAGTACAGACTTATTTACAAAACCTTCTTTTAATTTAAGTATTTGGTACAAAAATTATATTAATTATAATTAGTTTCAGGTGTATAATATAGTGATTGACATTTTTGTACATTATGATATGTTCACCTTACTAATTCTAGTAATCATTTATCATGTGCAAATTTTTCACAATATCATTGACAATATTCGCCTTTATTCCCCATTTTCACCCAGCCCCTAGCCCCTCCCATCTGGTAATCAGAAATCTTTATTTTACATATCCATATAATTCCAACTCCTTTAAAATCATTCTCAGCATGAACCCTGCTATCAAGTAGTTTAATGTTTCTTGATGTTTCTAAGAAAGTGAACGAGAAAATATCTAATGACAGGTACCATGACCAAATGAGTAATATGAACCTTAAGGCTGTACACACAGTCCACAAAGGGGTGCACCAAGAGAGTCCACCTCAGGTAACTGGGGAGGCGGAGCTACTGGGCCCTATAGGACACCAAAAACATAAAGCTACTCTGCCAACTCAGGGGAAGTAGTGAAAATGCAGAGATAAAAGAACAGATCACAAATGAAAGAAATGAAAGAAAACAAATGACTGGATATAGAGTTCAAAAACACGGTTATAAGGTTTTTAAAGAATTTCCTAGAAAAGATAAATGTAGTGAGATTCAAGAGGAGATGGAAAAGGACCAACTAGAGATGAAAAAGGACCAACTAGAAATTAAACATACACTGACTGAAATAAAACATATTATACAGAGACCTAACAGCAGACTAGAGGATCACAAGAATCAAGTCAAAGACTTGAAATACAAAGAAGCAGAAAACACTCAACCAGAAAAGCAAAAAAAAAAAAAAAAAATCCAAAAATATGAAGATAGTGTAAGGAGCCTCTGGGACAACTTCAAGTGTACCAACATTAGGATTATGGGCATGCCAGAAGAAGAGAGAGAACAAAATACTGGAAACCTATTGGAAGAAATAATGACTTAAAACTTCCCTCACCTGGTGAAAGACATAGACTTACAAGTCCAGGAAGCACAGAACTCCAAACAAAAGGAGTCCAAAGAGGACCACACATAGACACATCATAATTAAACTGCCAAGAGCAAAAGACAAAGAGACAATATTAAAAACAGCAATAGAAAAACAGATAATTACCTACAACAGAGCACCCATACGATTATCAGCTGATTTCTCAACAGAAACTATGCAGACCAGACAGGAATGGCAAGACATATTCAAAGTGATGAATAGCAAGAATCTACAACCAAGATTACTCTACCCAGCAAAGCTATTATTTAGAATTGAAGGGCAGATAAAGAGCTCCACAGATAAGAAAAAACTAAAACAGCTCATCAAGACCAAACCAGTAGTGTATGAAATGCTGAAAGGTATTCTTTAAGAATAGGAAGAAGAAGAAAAAAGGTAAAGATTAAAATTATGAACAACAAATACATATCTATCAACAAGTGATTCTAAAAATTAAGAGAATTAAAAATCTTATGAACAGAATGAACTGGTGAATATAATAGAATCAGGGACATAGAGAGTGGACTGAAAATTCTCAGGGGAGAGAGGGGAGGGGGTGCAGAGAGAGACTGGACAAAAATTGTACACCTATGGATGAGGACAATGTGGGGGGATGTAAGGAGAAAGGGAGGGGTGGAGCTGGGTGGAGGGGAGAAATGGGGGGGGGGGGGGAAGAGGAACAATTGTAATAGTCTGAACAATAAAGATTTATTAAATAAAATAAAATTCTTAAAAAAGAAAGAAAGAGATAGTAAGTGTGCCTTCCTCTTGAATTTTTTGGAATAGTCTGAGAAAGATAGGTTTTAGTTCTTTGAATGTTTGGTAAAACTACCCTATGAAGCCATCTGGCCCCAGTCTTTTGTGTGTTTTTTTTGTTTGTTTGTTTTTTATGTGAGTTTTTTTGATGACTGCTTCAATTTCCTCCTTAGTTATCAGCCTGTTGATATTTTTTATTCTTTTTTTTCTTGTCATTATTCTATTTTTTTCTTTATTGATTAAATTAATACATATATGTCCTTATCCTCTCATTTCCCACCCTACCTGCTTGTGCCTTTACCTTCACTAGTGTCTGTGTCCATTGATTATGCATATATGCTTGCATACAAGTACTTTGATTGATCTCTCCTTGATCTCTCCCCCTTTACCTCACCCTCTCCTGCCTTTCCTCTGAGATTTGATGGTGTGATCAAGGGTTCTCTGTCTCTGCATCTGTTTTTGTTCATCAGTTCATGTTGTTCATTATATTCTACAAATGAGTGAGATCATGTGATATTTATCTTTGAGTTTTAGAAGGTCATATTTTTCTAGGAATATA